>VZTG01003866.1:0-13837 GCA_013397845.1 Melanocharis versteri
CCAGCCGCCAATCAGCGCCCGCGGCGCCACCGCGCCCCGCAGCGCTCCACCAATGGGGAGCGCGCCCGCCCCGCAGCGCCCAGCCAATGGGGAGAGCGTCCGTTCGCGCCAGAGAGGCGGGGACNCGCGCCGGGCGGTCTCGCGAGAGGCGCGCGGAGGGCGGGTCGTCATGGCAACGTGCCCCCTCACGGCCCCGGCCCTTGTTTACAGCCCCGGCCCCTGCAGCCCGCGCTGTTTGCCCTGAAGCAGAATCGGCTGGAGGCGGGGAATCGCGCAGGGGACTGTGATCCGAGCTCTACTGCTGTTCACCCCCCGACCGCTGGCGCGTCTCCGCGCTTTCTGGCATCAGGGTTCCCGTGTCGGAGCGATCAAGTTCCGTCGTTGTTGGTTTGCTGCTGGTGGTGCCTCTCACAGCCAGAGCTGTCCCTTGGGAACGCCTGTGCTCAGGACGACCCCAGCAGTGAATGACTCAAACCCCAGACTGATCAACACCCAATTCGAGCGCCTCGGGGCAGCGCACTGATGGCTCGGCTTGCGGCAGCTTTCCCTGCCCTGCATCTCAGGTAAATGCAGGAGCAGATGGCAGCTGTAGCAAAAACTCCAGGCCTCGAGCCAAGAGTTCCAGCGGTCCACGGGGCCGGCGTGGAGCCCTGGAGACACAGGTCAGTGCAGGCCAGCGCTGGTGGGGAGCAGCAGCAGGGCCCCAGGAGCTCTCCCACCGTGTACCCACGCCCCTCCTGACCGCCAGACCCTGCCAAAGCTCCTGCTTTGCAAGGGGACTCCTCAGGGGGGACTTCCTTCCCTCTGGGCTGCCCAGCTGCCACAGCCAGGAGGCCTCTCCCCACCTGTGCCACAGAATCACAGAATCCCTCCGTTGGAAGAGACCTTCAAGATCATCGAGACCAACCCATGCCCTAACCTCAACTAAGCCATGGCACCAAGCGCCACATCCAATCTCTTTTTGAACACATCCAGGGATGGTGATTGCACCACCTCCCCGGGTAGACCATTCCAGCACCTTACCACTCTTTCTGTAAAAAACTTTCTCCTAATATCCAACCTAGATTCTCCTTGCTGCAGCTTAAGACTGTGTCCTCTTGTTCTATCAGCTGCTGTCCAGAGAAAGAGACCGACCCCCACCTGACTACAACTACCTTTCAGGAAGTTGTAGAGAGGGATAAGGTCACCTCTGAGTCTCCTTTTCTCCAGGCTCATCCCTGTCACATCCCTGCAGCCCCCCTGCCCTCAGGCATGGGGACCCGGGGTCACACCGCAGGCTCACACCAGCAATCCTGGCAGGAGGAATGCACCACTACAGCCAGAGGATGCTATTCCCTGTACAAAAGCAATCATGTGGAAAACAGCAGCTGATGGTCTGTCCTCTGCACAACGCAGGAATGGGTAAAACAGACCCAAAGCTTTGGGTGAAGGAGTTGTTTTTGTTGTAGAAATCTCCTTCATAACATCTCCGAAGTGAAAACCAATCCCCAAGCATGCAGGCAGTGCTGGAAACAACACCCCTTTCTGCTGACTGCACTTCTCCCTGCCACCAGTCCAGGGTGGGACAGCACAGGCTGCAACATAAAACCACAATATCAAAGGAATATGTGGAGGACTGCTCTGTGCTACCCCAAGACCAGACATTTCTAATGGTCTTTCCAGCCTTGTGTGGGGGGAAAAAAAAATCTATGAAAGTTGCTTGGTAAATTCTATTACTGTGATGTTTCTGAGCAGGACTCCTGTGGCACCAAGGTCCTGCTGTGGGTGGCAGCAGCAGCAGCAGCAGTGGCAAGACTGGGCTGGAAGAGAAAGGGAGAGGCACTGGCAGGGCTCTCCAGCAGCAGGAGTGAATGAACTCACTTCCCAGCTGGCAGGACATGGTACCAAACAGCTCAGCGAGATCTGCAGCCCCCCTGGGGACAGACACAGTCCCTCTTCATCCACCTTCACGATCCCTTGCAGGCAGAGAGTAGCCAAAGGCACAGGCAGGGTGACTTTTGTCCCTTCCCCTGAGTGGATGATGTTAAAAGCAGCCTTTGCCTCAGGAGGAAAAATCCATCTTGCCTTCCTGACCTCCACCTGGAGAGATCAGGTCTTGCAGAGGGGAAAAGCCCTGTTCATATTCCAGCTGGGCAAGGGAGCTTGTAATCACATCCAAGCCTCCCAGCCTGCTGTGCTCACCCCTAACCCCCTTCTCTGCATGGGGCAGCACTCAGGTGGAAACTGTACAAGGTCGTGGGGGCAGGGGCACAGGAGGAAGCTGGGACATGGCACTGGAAAGTCTCTGGGGCACCATTTCCCCTCTCCAGTGTTATTTCAAACACGTGCTTAGCAGGACAGCACTTCTCCCACCAGAAAAGACCAAAAAGAGAACCAGGAGAGCTTGGCTCAGCTGAAGTGCCGGGCTCAGGGCTGGAAAGAAGGCGGCTCCCAGAAATAAAGGGCTGACAGAAATGCCACCAGCACTTGAGACCAAGGCTGGAAACAGCCAAAACACCACAGTCCCACCCATGGATAGAGGAGCTCAGTTCCTGTTCATCCCAGCACAGGGGTCCCTACAGCTCCCCAGTGCCCATGTCTGGGAATAATCCCCACCCCACTGGATCACAAGGAAGCAAAATCAGCTGCCATTCAGGACCACAACCACCACATCATGGTGAAGGGCTCTGAATATGAACTGGGCTTGTTCACTGTGGACTGGTGCCAGGAGTATTGTTCTCCTGCTGTGTCTTTACATAACCGTGCTGCTTGCTGGGTTTTACACACACTTCTTACTTTTGGTTAAGAACACACAGGAACGGGGGCTCCCAGCCTCGGAGAGCCCTGAATGTCCTCCAAAACTTTGTGAAGACGTGCAAAAACTCCACATGTACAGTCAAAAATAGGTTTACTGGAATGTCTTTAGTCACAGCTGTAAGCAGCAATACTGAAAACACCGAGCTTGTGCATTCCCATGGCAGGACCAGAAAGTCTTCTGGATTGTAAAACCTAATTTCACTTTTTCTCTTTTTTTTTTTTTTTTGAACAAGAGAAAAACAACACCCTCGCAGTTGTCCTCAAAAGAATCAGCTCCCCATAATATATTGGTGTATTTCCCTTCAGACATTTATCCCCTCTTTTCTCTGATTCAAGGACAGAGTCCCCTCTGCCTTCCACAGCAGGCAGCTGCTCAAACCATATTATTATTATTATTAATATTATTAATATTACAACTCAACCATATATACAGATAGACCGTAGGGGCAAGTAGCCAGCTCCAAACCAGAGACCCAGAATTCCACAAAACAGGCGGCTTGGGATCTGAATCTTGTGTTATAAAAAAAAAGATCTGACAGCAGGAACAGGTACTCGACTGGAAAAGGGTTGTTTGGTAGTTCTTAAAACGCTCCCTTAGAACTGGCTGCTTGCCACCACCTCCTGCTCCCAGGAGAAAAAACAACTTCCAAGCTATATACAGATATCTCACTTAAATTACACAGCAGTTTGGTTGTCCCAGAGGCAGCTCCACCGAAGCCTCCCCAGCTGCCCCGTCAGGAACGGTACTTCAGCACTATGGGGACTGCAAAACACAAAGGAAAAAGCTGTCACCACACACCCATCCCTGCCAGGGAGTCCCCCCATTTCTGCAGTGACAAACACCCAGCAGCTGCGAGCAAAAGTGTGTTCCCAGCCTCAAGCTAAAGCAATCTGCTGTCTGCACACATGCTAGACAACATATCCTGCTACCTTCATCTCCTTCCAGCTTCCCAAAACTAAACCAGATGGGATTTTCCATCAGTCTCTCTCTCTCAACGCTGCTGCCTCATCTGCCTCTCCCACTGCAGGCTGTGTGTCAGAAGGACAACAGGCCACAAGGGCTTTGCTGAAGGAACAAAACAGTTACAGAGCTTCTCCTGGACACTTCAGTGGGAGGAAAACCCTCCAGACCCAGTGGCAGGGAAGAGCTGCACTGCCATGCTGGGCTGCCTGGATCCCTGGAGCATGTCATTCTGCAGGCAGAGGGATCAATTATTTCAGCCTGGAAGAAACATGCTCTGGTCATTATGAGCCGTTTGCTAGGAAAAGCGGTGACATCTCTGCTCTGGGGAGCTCCAGGAAAGGCAGAGGGCACGGGAAGGGACCAATGGCAAAGCCACAACAGCTACTTGATGGAAATTAAGCAGCCCATCCACTTTGGGGAAGAGCTTTTGTAGACAGCAGGCTCATTGCAAGGTGGCTGACACAGCTAGAGATGCTTTTGGAAGACACTGCTCTTGCCTGAAACTTTTCCATGTACTCCCACCAGCCCTGGGATCAGTCAGTGCCAACCCTGGGTCAGTGCAAGGTTGGCAGGGCACTGCTGGCTTTGTTTGGTCACAGTCAGCAGGACTTGGTCTGAGCCTGCACCTTTAGCCTTGCAGAAAAGGAGCACAGAATGCTCCACAGGCACCCCTTCTGGTGCCTTAAGGCAGAGTGGAGCCCAGGGAGCGGCTCAGGGGCTGTCCCCCAGGGACAACAGCACCACAGAGTCCCTCACAGCATGGAGGGCCACCAATATGTCCACTCCAGACGTGGCTGGGGTGATGTGGAGCTACTCACCGATGATCACGAGCAGGAGAACGACCACCACCATCGCTATGATCGCCTTCATCTGCAAGAGGAGCACACGGGCACGTTACACAGGGTGCCAGGGGGAGCTGCTTCGACTTGAAAGGAGGCCTTTGCCTCCCAGCATCTTTTCAGCTAGGAGGCAGAGCTTCTCCACCTCCTCCCAGGGGCAGGCAAGTCACCACCATGCCACAAACCCAGCCGTGCCTGTTCCCCTTCTTGCTCACCTTACAGTCTCGCCACCACATCTGTCTCCGGAGATGCTTGGCTCTTTTGCTAAAAGCTGCTGCATTGTCTGATAAACTGTCTGTTAAAGGAAAGAAAAGAGCCAATTCAGTGGTGCACACACTGTCAGAACACCCACTCACTTGTTCTAACTCCACTGAGTTTTATGCAATAAAACACCCAACCACAGCATGATTCAGCAAAGCCACAGCAGGGTCCGTGTGACGCCCTTCACCAGAGCACAGACAAGGCCCACTGTGCTGCCTCTGTACTGGCTGCTCTCTGAGGACAGGAACTTGCTCTGCAAGCCAGTGGACAGTGCCAGAAAACAGATCAATCTACCTTTGCTTGAAGGACCAACCAGATTCCAGAAAGCAGACACCTCCAAACTAATGCCTCTGCACAGAGCAGCAGGTAAAGGTGGAGAGAGTCAGCAGAAAGTCAGATCTTGCAGCCCAAGGCTGAGAAACACCACTCTTAGGAAGGACAGAAATGTAAGGCCAGGTCTGACAGGAGTTGCTTTCAGAACTGAACCAGGTTAAGCTGGCCCAGCAGCCAGGAAGAGCTGAGGGGACCAGGCCAGCAGAGCTGTGGTTGACATCGCACCTGATTTATCCTGCAGGTCATCCAGCCGCTCGCCTCTTTCGATCACCTTGGTGATGTTCTCCTGCATGACATCGATGACTTCATCCACCTGGTTCTGCACACTGGGGCACAGCAAAGGCAGCGTGAGAGGCAGAAGGGAGCACCAGAGCTGCTCAGCCTGGCGGGGTCTGAGAGCTCACCCCCAAAAATGAAAGGGCACAACAGTGGAAAGAGGGTGATGGGATGCAGAGAAAGCCAAAGGCATGGGCTGGATCTCTGGCAATCCCAGGAAGGACAAGGGAACACAAGGGGCTCAGAGAGAGCACTGGCAAGTCAGCAGAAGTGGGACATCCTCTCTAACACCTTTAACACACAAATGCAGTATGGAAAGGCATTAACTGCTGTTAGTGGGCACCACTGCCAAAGAAGAGCTCACAAAGGAGAAAAAAGAAGTATATAAAACATACCGTATCTTTCTGCATTTCACAGAACCCCACATCACACCTTTGCTCAATAACTTGGAGTGAAATCAAATCAGTTCCCTCCTCCAGGAACTGAGTTGCTAAATTAAACCCACTCTGCCAGGGGCATCTAGAGGATAGCAAAGAAATGGCTGATATGAACTAAACCAAGTTATAATTCATCTTCTCATAGGTTATGCAACTCTGTGGGTAGTCTTCAGTGAGCAGTCGCCTAAATCACACCCGTAGGGTTATTAAAAATGCATTTATTCACTCCAGAAAAAAAAAACTACACTGGCAAGAGAGAAAAATTTTCCTGGTGGAAAAGTACAGCTCCGTTCTGGTTTGTATTTTGGAGCTAATACACGTTTATTTTCCTGGAGATAGAAGTAAGGATTTTCTTGAGGCCCAGGGGATAACAATACATTGTTTGAGACATAACGTTCCCAGAAAGTCAAGCCAACAGCAGTATCTTGGAGGCAACAAAACAGAAACAGCTCCAAAGAGAAACAGCGTATCCTCCCCCATGGCCCACGAAACTGGGGCCAAGACAGACTCAAGGCCAGTCAGCAGGGCACTGCACAACCAGAAACAGGGCTCTGTCCTGGCCACCATGCCTCTAATTAATTAATTAATTACATAGGTTCACACTGACCTATTTCTCCTCCCAGCCTCTCACCAAGCAGACACCCGTGCTGATGAGGAGCAGCTGCAACCAGCAATAGCAGTCACATCACTTGCTCACATTTACTTACTGTTCCAAATACAGGTGAGAATAGTCATTAAAAGGCATTTTTCTCCCCAGAAAGCTCTAGGAAGAGTTCCACATCTCTAATATGAAGGGGTCTCCCATCTTAGCCTTTCTCTAGCATCACTGCACTGTGGCTTCCAGAGCTAGAAGAGCCTGGCAGCTCCTCTGAAACCAGTATCTGAGTCAACAGCTGTGATATGGGACACGCTGGACTCCAGCAGCACATGTAAAAACGTGCTTTATTTAGGACACCCTAAGAAAGGAAGCTGCCTTCTCTGCTGCATCGCAGAGTCTGTGGGAGCAGCATCTCTCTGAACCCACCTACGCCGTGTGGTGGCAGCTCCTGCTTTCCACGCTGACGGGAGCCGCCTGCAAGGAGCTCCTTACCTGGAGGGGAAGGGCACAGATAATCCCCAAAGGCCTCTCAGCAGGAGCCTGCCCGTGCCCAGGAGCCTGTTCTGATCCCCTGTTTGTTTTACAAAGTACGAGGAGGCAAGTGGCAGAGAGCTGGAGCTGTTGGCAAAGCTTGTGAAGTGGCACTGAGGGTGCAGACAGGAAGCACACGGCAGTGCCCTGTGGAGCAAAGTGCCCACCCCACACAGGACACACAGCCCCATGGCCCATCCCTGGGGCACTGGGTGGGAAGCAGGCACGTTCTGCAAGGGGGTTTCCTTACCCTGGCACAGCAAGTCCCAGCTTGGGGCTGCCAGCAATGCAGCCACAGCTTGGGGCGGGAGGAAAAGCACCAACATCTGCTACCCCAGATGAGCCAACTTGGCAAAACCTCTAAGCCTCGAACATCGGCTTCACACGCAGAAGTCTACATTTGCAGTATGGAAATGTTTCTAAAATCATTTTCTGGCTTGAAAATAGAGAGATTTCCTCCCACAACAGATTTGTAACCAAGTTGTCCTGGTACAACTAACAAGTGGGAGCATGCAAGGTTACAGTGCATCTAGGAACTTGCAGAGCAATGCAACACCACCTGTATCCCCTGCCAGTGCAGGTCAGAGCCTTGAGGGGTGTTGCTGCAGTCCTGGGACACCCCAAAGTGTTGGAGGCAAGACAGGCTGGTAACTTCAAGCTGCTGTGGTGGATAACAACATTTGGGGGAGACCTATGGAGCACAGACTCTTACTGCCCAAGCTGCTTCTCAGCATCCTGTCTCTTCTCACTTGAGCTGCTGGCAAAATGCTGAGGGCCCTTGCTACCTGCCCAAACCCTGGGCAAGCTGGCAGCTGCCCCCAAGAGAAAAAAACATTTCACAGATGGAGAATGGAGGCACAAAGAAATCAAGGCTTATAAACTCCCAAAAACAGTGAGGTGTTGACTCCCATGGCACACAGATGCATTTGGGTAGCACGGTTTGCCATATGGGAAAAAAACCCAAACAAAACAACGAAGCAAAAAACAGGAAGGAAGAGGCCAGGCCAGGGAAACTCAGACCTCAAGCCAGGCCTTGATTTCTGCTCTCTGCCACCCTTCACTGCTGCCTCTCCAGGAGGGGGCTGAAAAATGCTCAGCCTATGTATTAGCCCAGCAGCTTCAGAACAAATTCAAAAATCCCCACTAGTTTGGCATGCTTGAGGTAGGAAACTCAAGTCACATCAAGAAGAAAATATTTTCTTGGTTTTTTTGGCAAGAGGGAGTGAGTCCTCTAATACGAAGTGTATTTCCTGTTGGGGAGCTATGGGCTTTTGACACATACACCTCATGTGCTTTACTCCTGCCAGATTTCCAAGAGAAATAAAGTGGAGTAAATACCTGCCAGGAAAGGGAGCAAGACAAAATCATGAAGTATGTCTCCCACGACCTTCTTTCTTACTAATTACTGCAAGTCAGATGCTTTTAACAAGGACAGCAAGCGTACACCATCAAAGCAATGAGATCCAGTGGCACTCAGCTTGCTTTAGACTCCTCTTTTCTTGTGCTCTGCTGTTCCAGAGTGGGAGGAATAAGCCTTTCCATCTTGGCCACATTGGGTTAGGTACTGAAACCCTGGCTGGTCAGGGTGCTGGGCTAACAAAAGTGCTGCATTCTCCAGACACTGTAAACAGGCTGAGCACACACCAGGGGATGTGCTGCCCGAGGCTGCTGCTTGTCTCCAAGCTGGCTGTTTCCAGCCAGCATGACACACTCCAGTTTTCCACCCCAGTGATATTAATAGTGTGTATTTTGGTGCAAATTACACCCAAACACCCCTCGTTGTGGCAGCCACCCAGGGAAGAGGGAACAGGAGGGAGGGCCGAGGCAGCTGGAGGGTACAGAGGCAGGAGGCCAGCACTGCACAGCACTCCCCAGCTCTCTGCAGAGAGCCCTGCTGTTCCCAACAGCGGGGTAACAATGCTGAACCATGCCACAAATCCCTCAATTCAAGTTGCTGCTTAGTCCCAGCTGGGAGGAAAACAGCAGTCTCTGCCTCCCTGAAGCCTTTCAGTCATTGAAAGGGTTATATCCAACAATGATGCCTGTCAACATGGCCTTGGTATCACCTGCAGATGAAAGCCTGGACTGTGGTTGGGCTTCACTGCACAACCTGCGATGAGCCCTGGGAAGCTGCAGTCAGCTCTTGCCTCAAGAGTTCAAACCATTCCCTAAACCTTCCCCCTGCTCGGGGGAAGCCAGAGCCACTGGGGCTGGGAATGCTGACCCCCCAAAGCAGCACAGTGGGGGATTCACAGAAACCAAGAGGCTCCTGGGGAACCCCAGCACTGTGCTGAGCCTCATCACCAGCATGAACAAGAACCCTGAAAGCACAAACATCAGCAGTAAAGTGAGTCAAGCAGTGCAGAAAAGGGGCTGATTTTAGTAGAATTTTTGAAAAGATGGCCTGTGATGAGAAGCTCCTTTTCCAAATAAAAGAAAACCAGCTGGAAGATGAACATCCCAGCTTCCCTTGAAAAGGCTCTCGTGCACACATTCAGCACTTCTTCCAAAGCCTCGAAGCAAAGGCAGAGAAAGGAGATCAGCTCTCCCTTACCTGTTCTTTGTACCTTTGGGGAAAAGGATAAAAGCCCTTTAAAAGCTGCCTTTCAGCTCCAGCCCACCCTGGGGATGGGAGGTTTTAAAGGGACCCCACATGGCCTCTCACCTGCCAGAGGAGAGCCCACCCCAACCAAGCAGCTTCCAGACACATCAGGACAAAGCACAGCTCGAAGGGGACTGACACTTCCTCCTGTCACTGCTGCTGACTGTAACTCACCTCTTTCCCCTACAAGGTTTGCAGTGTTCCCCACAGCCGAGCCGGCCTCGAGGGTCTCTGCTGCCAAACTCCACCCCGACGCAATCCATCCCCCTTTCCTGCCAAGGACAGCGAGGAAAACTTTCCAGTCTTGCCCCTCACGTTTAACATGTTCCACACCTTTGCTCCCATAATCCCATCACTTTTTCCTCCACCCAATCCTCCACCTAGTTTCCTTTTACGCCCCTCTTCACACCTCGTTCCTCCAGCCCCATACTGCCATGGCCTCTCTAGCTTTGCCCAGCTATGCCTCAGCTCTCCAAATGCTCAAATTCCTCCTCAAAACGCCTTTTCCTTAGCTTTTCAGCAGCAACCCAACCCTTTCTTTGTTGAAACAGAGAAAATCGACTCACGGTGAGACCAGGCATTGATCCCTACAGCACAAGGGCTGAACTGATCAGAACCTTCATAATGATCTCCATGACAAGAAGTGACGACTGCATGATGTAAGTGCTTATTAAACAAAGCAATCAACGCTGATGGGAGCAGAAAATAAATTCTGTTTTGTAACACATGCTCTAGATGCTAAAGAGATGTAGCCCCTGGGTACCCCAAGGGACACATTCCATGCCACATCCACTGTATCCAGGCAATCTCTGGCCACGGGCAAGCCTCGTGTGTGGGGCATTCGTTACATCACACCCATGGACCCACCAGCTCCTGGCTAAATGCTCCTTTCACTCTTCTTCCTTTGCACAGGTGCAGTGTCCTCCTCCACCTAAGCCAGTGCTCCCCTCTGCCAGGCTGAGACAGTGGGAAGAGAAGAGCTCCTGTTTTCTCCCACCAACAGGGAACACAGGAGACACTGCAGGTGCTGTCCAGCAGAGGAGGATGAAGGGACAGACACTACCCCATCTCTACCTTTCTGTGGAGGTGAGACCCCCCTCACAAACCCAATTCTCAGCTTTCTCACTCACTCCACATCAGCCTGGCCATGCCCTAGAAGGGAGGCTCTATCCACACCACCTCATTCCAAAGAGCAGTTCATCTCTACCAACAGCACCCTCACACTCTGGAGGGAACAGAGATGCCCTGAAAGCTCAGGGTGCAGCCACCTGCCCTCTGCCTCTCGTGCAACTCAAGTGCCCTTCACTCTTGCTCAAGATAACGTGGCAAGCACAGCCTAATGCTGATGGTGGCAGTGAGTCATCCCAAAGCTGTGCTGCCTTCTTCCTGCCATGGAAAAAATCCCAAACCAAGAGCCACACTCAGGCTGCAAACAAGACCCAGTCTGAACAATGCCCAGGCAGCAGTCCCCACACAGATCTCTGTCCTGGCTCCACAGAGATCAGCAAAGGAAACAGGGCAACACAGACCAGGGGACTGTGAGTATCCCCACACTCTTGATTAAGTACCACCACCGCATCCTTCACAGGAAAAACTGGAGCCCTGAACAAGCATCATCCAGGAAATGACTCGATGGGAGAAGGATCCAGAGTGTTCACTCCTTCCTTCTTGCCCTACTCCTCCTCCAGCTGTAATGGTTTCCTGTTTTCCAGCTGCTTTGACCCCAGTGAGTCACTGCTCATCTCCAGGTCACCTCTATCAGGTTTTTATCTGGAGAAGAGGATGCCAGAGGACCAGCTGCTGCCCGAAACCCATGGTCCTGGTGTGTTCCTGACCACTTACTTTCTTGAAACATTAAGGAGCATGTTACAGGATGAGGTAAAAAAGCCCCAAAAATAAAAAAAAAACGGTGCTAGGAAAGGTTAAAATTCAGGGTTAATGCTCTAGAGAAAGAGCCTCGCAAAAGCATGGAACAGGTCACCACCAGAACACAGCAAGGGCTTCAGAAACTCCAATAAGCTATTGTGATGTAATCTTATCCCTTTGCCTCTGTCAACACACAATTTCTTGACAGGTTGCATTAAAGCTGATATTTCCCTTAGCTGTGAACACGGGGGGTAGGACATGTCAGTTAGAAAAACACAGGCACAAGGAACGTCCATATGATGAGCCACACATAAATACTCTGACAAGACAGCAGCAGGAACTCACGGTGCCAGAATAAATTATTATCCCTGTGACACCAAGGAACAACAACTTACTGCCTGATCTTGTCATTCCTGGGTCCAAATCTGGGTCCAGAAGGGCCCCTCCTGCAGGCAGAAAAGAGCAGTCAGGACAGAAGGTACAATGAAAAGATGTTTTTAAAGCAGACCCTAAAGATACACAGGAGAGAACCAATGCCTTGTGCACGGAGGATTGTTTTCATACTTCCCATGTCTTAGGACATGTGGGACATCTCACTCTTACAAAAGGTCACACCTACTAATTCATGCCCAAGGCCAAGGCTCTGGAGGATCATCCCAAAGGAATCCAAGGTTTTCATTCCCAAGCCCCCAGTCTCAGAGCTGCAGGCAGCCAGGACACTGCATTCCAACTCACAAGAAAAAGTCTTCCTCTTCATCCGAGTCTTCCTCCAACAGGTTCCTCTGCAAACACAGAAAAAACGTGTCATCAATAAGCAACCACCATTTCACACACACACATTTCCAGCTCTTAGGATGCAATCAGCATCCTCTGACAGCAGGAAGGCCCTCTCTGCTCAAGGGACAATCCCCAGCCCTGCACTCAAAAATATCAGCATCGCCCACAGCTACCCTGGGCTATCCCATCCACACAGGAAATCAGATCCACTCCAGATCTGGGAATTTAGATCCACTCCAGATTTGAAGGAAGTGGTTTCTCCACCATCTGATGGCAGCAGGTGTCAGAGGGATGAGCATAAGGGAGCACATTGGGTTCCCTGGGCTGGAGGGCAGAGCGGTCTGGCAGCTCCTCTGCTTCACCCCAAAGGGCTCCCTGGGGCTCCCCTTTGCTGATCCACTACACTCCAGGAGATAGATGATCCAAAAGCTGAGTTTTAAGAGCAACCCCACAATCCCACTGAAGCCTGAACATTCCGGGCAAAACCATTTCTGCTTAAGGTCAAAAACAATCAAGAGAGGGAGGTGGCACACTGAAGGTGAGGGCCCAGGGACCCAGCAGATGGTCCTTGGGGTGCCAACAGTTGCTGCTTTCCCGTGTGTGGATTTGGGCTCCCACCTGCAAGCCTGATGCTCTGATGCTGAAGCTCACCTCCATTTCCATCCTGTCACATTTGCTCAATCAACTCGAGCAAACCTGAGACACCGTGTGACAGTTCCAGCCATTGCTTCCCCCAGGGGAGGAGAGAACTGCTCTTGGCAGCACGGGCTCCTGGTCTCGCTGACAGCCGTCGGGAGCTGCGGCACATCTCTGACCTCAGCCTAACCTGAGCTTTAGCACAGCCTGACCCCAGCAGGTTAAACCCACCTTGTCCAAACCAGGCAACAGCTGGGACCTGTATTCAAAGCCTGAAATGTGAGGGGACCGTGGTGTCAGGGGGAAAAAATCAGCTGTAAAGCACAGGGTGACTTCACTCGAATCCTTCAGCCAACGTGGGCAGCAGAGCCAGGACGTGTCCCTGCCAGGCTCTGCGGAAGGGCAGGAGGCTGGAGCGCACCGGGCTCTCCCGGCCATGGATGCAGACACGGAGCCGCAACAGGTTCCCAAAACAGCCGTACCGGGGCTGGCGTGACACACACGGACCGGGGCTGGCGCTCGGACAGCCCCGCACCGACCGAACGGCGCTGTCACCGCGCTCCGGGCTCCTGGGCCCCGCGGCTGGAGGCTGCGGCAGCACGAGGGGAGCCGGCCAAGCGTTCCCTACCGCGGGCACCGACCCACGCTCAGCCCCTGCCCGCCGCGCCCCGCGGACAGGCACTCACCCGCTCGCTCTTCACCGAGCCCGTCACCTCGTCGTCGTTCAGGTGCCGCTTGAATTTGGGAGGCATGGCCGGCCTGTGCCGCGGGGCTCCGTGCCCGGGGGGAGAAGGCTGGAGGGGAGAGCAGGGAGCGCCCGGCAGGCCCGGGGCGGGACCCCGCCGCCCCCGCGCTCAGCGGGCCGGGCCGGGCCGGCGGGAAATGGCCGGTGCGGACAGTCCGCCGTCACATCGACCGCTC
>VZTG01003866.1:14268-88781 GCA_013397845.1 Melanocharis versteri
GAGGAGAAGGGGCGGCTGGAGCGGGAGAAAGAGGAGCTGGGCAGGCGGCTGGAGAGCAGCGCCCAGGAGATCACCCGGCTGCGGGCCGCCCGCTGCCCCCCCGGCAGAGAGGGGCCCGGCCGGGACACGCTGCGTGCCCCCGCCAAGGGTAAGTGCCGGGGCCGGGACCTGCCACCGGCTCCTCCTGCCTGGCCAAGTCCCTGCACGGCCCCCGCGCTGTGCACCCACTGCTGCCCCCACTCTTGGGGACCCTGGCGGGCTCAGCCTTGCTGGGGGGTCGCAGCCCGTTGCTCCATACCTCCCTCCCCATCCCTCCTCATCCCATCGCCTGCCCCGCAGCAGAGCGGGGGGATGTAGGGTACCGTGCCGACTTGGGGTATTAGGAGTTTCTCCCAAGGAGAATCACTTAGGGGGGCGAGAGCGTCAGCGGATCAGGGTCCCTCTCAGCAGGTCACAGATGTGCCCTGTGCAGTGGGAGGGGGCACCGGGCTCCTGACCGTGCTCCAAGGCATTTCGGGGGGCAGCAGCCCGGCACGGAGGGTGGCAGGAGCAGGCGGGGGGCGAGGGGGCTGGCTCAGCCCCGCTCACGCCGTGCCTGCCCCCGCTGCAGCGCCGCGCTGGGAGCCGCAGCCCCTGAGCTACCAGGAGCTGCAGTCGGAGAGGACCGAGGTTCCCGTGTCCCGGCTGCTGGAGGAGACGGCGCTCGGCCGCCCGGGCAAGGAGGACTCAGGTACGGGCACACCGAGCCGGCCCCACGTCCCGCTGCTCACGAGGGGCTGGCGGTGACCCCTCTCTGTCCCGTCCTGTCCCCGAGCAGGCTGCGGCCAGCTGGTGTGGGTGGGAGAGCCCGTGGTGTTCGGCCGGGCGGACTCCATCGCGGGCAAGTACGGTGTGTGGATGAAGGACCCCGAGCCCGTGCCCCCGTTCACGCGGGACAACACCTGGCGAGTGGACACCGTGGGCACCGAGGTGCGCCAGCTCTTCCAGTACGAGGAGGCCGAGCAGCTGGCCCGGGGCTACCCCGCCAAGGTGCACATCCTGCCGCGGCCCCTGGAGAGCACGGGGGCCGTCATCTACCGCGGCGGGCTCTTCTTCCAGCCCCGCCACTCGCGCTCCGTGGCCCGCTACGACCTGCGGGGAGAGAGCATCACGGCCGAGAGGGAGATCCCCGGCGCCGGCTACCACGGGCAGTACCCCTACTCCTGGGGGGGCTACACCGACATCGACCTGGCGGTGGATGAGACGGGGCTCTGGGTCATCTACAGCACCGAGAAGGCGCGGGGAGCCATCGTCCTCTCCAAGCTGGACCCCGAGACGCTGGAGATCCGTCGGACCTGGGAGACCAACATCCGCAAGCGGGGGGTGGCCAACTCCTTCCTCATCTGCGGCACCCTCTACACCGTCAGCAGCTACTCGGCGCCCAACGCCACCATCAACTTCGCCTACGACACTGCCAGCGGCACCAGCCGGGCCCTCAGCATCCCCTTCGAGAACCGCTTCCGCTACCTCAGCATGCTGGACTACAACCCCGCCGAGCGGCAGCTCTTCGCCTGGGACAGCTTCAACATGGTCACCTACCCCGTCCGCCTCTCCCGGGCGTGAGCCGAGGCTGGCAGTGCGCCGTCTCGGCCCCCGGGAGCCCCGAGCGTGCCCTGGCACCCCGCTTCCCTCCCCATCGCCCCCGGCACGGCCGGGAGCGCCGGCTCGCACAGCCTCGGGTGCTGCTGGGGGCCGCACGCTGCCCCAGCCACATCCCATTGTGCTCCAGTGCAGCACAGAGAGATGAAGCGCTGCTCCAGAGCCTGGCAGAGCCAGGGAAATGCCTCTCACCAGCCTCGCTGGGTTTTGGATGGATCACAGGAGTGCCCAGCCCTGAGCTGCTCCAGCACCCTCCGTGAGCACCCAGCCTGGCCGCCCCGAATTTGGAGCAGGGAGGGCTCAGGCATGGTGAGGGCTGGGCAGAGCAGGTGGTAGAAGGGCTGTCCAGGAGGACCCTGCCTTAAAATAAACGTTTTTCCCTAGCTGTGAGCAGCGATCCCCGCTGTGGGGTCGGGGTTTGTTGTTCCCAGGCTCCAGCCCTGCAGAGCTCTCATGCAGAGATCCCACAAGCTCCACTGGCGTCCCACACTCCCAGTGCCCAGGGGCATCCTGGAGCTCAGCCACGTCCAAAAATCATCGAGTAGGCTCAAAAGCAGCAGAAAATACAGACACGCATTGCACAAGCCTTGTTTTATTGGGGAAAAAAAAGAAAGCAGCAAAGAGAGCAGGGGTGAGGAGTGCTGGCAGAGCAGCCTGCAGCCGGGTGGCCTCTTGGTACCCAGCCCTTCCAGCCATGTGCTTCAGCTTTACAGGCCATTCCAGGCCAGCAGCTCTCCCCACACCAGTCCAAAACACACTGTTTTATCTATTTATTGTAGACAGTTTGTAGGAGGAGGTTTCTTTCCCCCTCTCTGGCATTTGGGGCAGCAGCAACCACATTCCCCAGGGGCTGCCTAGGGTCCTGGCCCAATAAACACTGCCCAGCAGCACTGCTGCCTTGCACCTCGTCTTTCCAAGCCTTTTCCAAGGAGTGTGGTGGGCTGGTGCCCCTCTTGATGCACCTGCAGGCTGAAGGTGCTGGTGAGGGGAGCTGTAAAGCTTTGAGCAGGAAAATGCCGCATTTGGAAGGCAGCTTCCATGTATTGGAGCAGTGGAGAAGGACAGAGAACACAGTGGGACACTCGTGATGATCACCTGCAGCTACAGGGATTTTCAGTGAGATGCTTCACCCCATCGCTGCCCTCCTGACACTAACACTGTTGCCTTAAGTGTAGCACTGTATATTTGCATATCACAATGAAGCATTTGGCTTATCCAACATCCCCACGCTTTATTTTGGAAAAATACGCGATGGTTGTAAAAAGCGAGACACTTGGTGGGAGAGATGTTTGGTAAGCTGCAGGGTGGGCAGCAGGTGGGAGCCCGGCACGAAGAGGGAGGAGGCTGAAAGACCCTTTCCTGCTCCCGGGAGGCGCAGGGCCGGGCTGGGATTCTCACCTGAGCCAGGGCCAGTGATGGCCCCGCAGCCGGGCTCTGGCAGCCCCCAGTGCTCAGCCCGGGTGGGTCAGGAACACATCGGCCCTGTCACTGTCACACAGAGCTGGGGAGCCCTGGGGCCAGGGCAGGACCTGGGCGAGGGGAGCACTGCGGTCACCCCGGGGCTGCCAGGTGCCCGCCGGGGCTGGGGAGAGCCGAGCGGGCAGCGAAGCACGGCAAACCTGCCACCAAGGGTGGGAGAAAGGCATTTCTGTCCCAAAACGGGATGGCAGGCGAGGCTGGAGTCCCCCTTCACCCCGCAGCTCCCCGGGGGTGTGAGCCAAGCCCCGGCATGAAAGGCAGGGTTTGTGCAGAGCCCCGCGGAGCAGCAGCACCTCGGCGAGCCCAGACACCGAGGGCAGACAGCTCCCGGCCCTCCCCTTTTCAGGCCGGGAAGTCCATCTCTTAATTGACTGAGAAAATAAAGGAGGACAAGCCAATGTACACAGGATTTGCAGAAAGCTGGGCTGGAGCTGAACAGCGCTGAATACACAGCTTTACTTAACAGGCTTTGGGAAAACAAGCCCTCCCTGCCCACTTCCCAGCAAGAAGCCAGCCTGAGCCCAGGGGGGTTGCTGGATCTGGCCCCAGTCACATTTAGCCCCCTCCTGGCTCTTGCCCTTGAGAGAAGTTACAACCTTTTCACAGCCTCAGCATTATGAAGGAAAAAAGAAATTGAATTCCCCAAACAAAGTTGTGCCCCAATTTCTGGGAGGTTCAGCACAATTATTTCTGACGACCAGAGTCCTAGGAAAGAGATTACACACTAAATCCCACTCAAATTAAAAAAAGCAAGAGCTACTCCAGTGTAAATAGCCAGGAGCAAGTTATCTGATTAAATGTCATAAAAATATTCAATCATCCGGGGTCAATGACTGAAAGCTCCACCTGGCCTCAAAGGCGTGGTTTGGGGTTTTGGAGAGGCACACATCAAACCCGGGTTATTTGGAGGCACAGAATGCCCAAGCATTTACTTTTAATTAAAACTTCTGCAGAAATACTCCCCTTGTTCCGCTCTGATCACAAAATAGTCCAAAGCCTGGTACATTCCCACAGCCGACTGTGGGAAATTCCTCTGACTTCCCACTGGCTTTATTACTACAGAATTTAACATTTATCCTTTCAGCAGCATTTCCTTAAAAATAGAACAGTCTGGTGAATGAGTTCCCATTTTTGGGGTGTCCTTCCAAGATGAAAGAGGCTGAAGACAACCTCAAAGCAGGGAAACATCACCACAGCTCAGTTACTTTTATAGCACGTTTATAGATGGAAGCAGTGTCCACATTCCGTGTGCACCCTCCTTTCCAAGCATTTACTGCAGCTGTGCTCGTACAGATCCTTGTGAAAAAGGTGATTTACCTGCAATGTTACCTGCTCAGGGGTTCCTTCTGCCTACGGCTGCGTTTGTGGATTCCAGCACCTTTGATTTACTCCATATTGCACGAGTTTTACCCTGAACAAAACTAACCGGGGCAGGAAAGGACTCCAGCTCCTCTGGTGCCACTTCCCAACCCACCACGGCTTTGGCAGCAACACCTCTGCCCAAAGGTCCTGGTGGTGCCTGCAGAGCCCCCCAGCACTCCTGGCTGGACCCCCCCGTTCCTCAGGGCTGCAGAGCCAGCCAGCACCTCCTCCCCAGGCAGGAATTCCTGATCAGGGACCAAGCCACCAAAGGTTCCTGGTGTCGGTGGGAAGCAAGTTCCCTCTGGTGGCCAGCGGAGCGTGTCCCGAGCCCACAGCCCAGGGCCGGGGGCAGGGGAGGCTCGGGCCGGGGCTCCCTGAACTCGTGCCCGTCACTCACCGGCTCCTGTGTGGAACAACCCCCAGCTCCACCCGCTGGAGATGGAGCTCCCAGCGAACGCCCCCAGGCTCCTGCCGGGGCCAGCGGTGGCCACGTCCCGCGAGCCCTTGGCTGGGGAAGTGCTGCGATGCCTCTGAGCTTCTGGGAGCGTTCTCCTTCAGGAGCCTTTCCCTGGGAACTCCGCTCGCCCCCTGCAGCAATGACGAGAGCAGCCGGGGGCTTTATTTATTTAGAGAATACTTTATTAGTTTCTGTAATCAAACCCATGTAAATAAGACCGTACATATTTCATACAGTGCGTTACCCCTGTACAAATGGAAAAAAAATTAAGTTTAACATTTCTAGACCAATATGGCTGTTAATTTCTGTACAATGCCAACTCACACTACAAGTGGGATACTTTTTTCCAAAGTTGACATCACAGCTAGTTTCCAAAAATTCAAATTATATATATATTTATATAAAAAGATAACCAATAGCGATTCACTAGGCATCAATAGCAGCAACAGCCTTTCCAGCTTCTGCAGTCATTTGAACAAAATTATACACATTAGACTTTCAACTCTTCCTCCCAAAAAATGTAAAAAAAAAAAGAAAAAAAAAAAATCCCAGAAAAAACCAGCAAATTCTGCTACTGATGTGGTACCTGGTGCTTTTTATTAGCTTTTTCAATCATTGTCTGGAAAAAAACCTCTAGAATAACATTATTAAAAACAGCTCCAGTATAGCACAGTCACTACTACATATCATAAGCAGGTACAGGATATCTTACATTCACAGAAGTATCATACAGTACTGTCCTACAGCTAGAATACTAGAGGATACAATTAAAAAGGCATTTATTTGACTTGATTCTACTTTCCAGCACACTGTGGGCAAGGAGGTGGTGCGACGCAGCTCTGATATAAAGAATGCACCTTTGAGATAAAACTCTCGTTCATCTGATAAGGTTTCTTTTATTCTCGTGGCACAGTTTAGGTGCTCGTTGCTGTGTTACAGACAGGAACTGGAAACCGTTTAGGGACCACTCGCATCATATAAAGACAGCTGGACAGGGGTGAACGGAACAAATCTGACTATTGATGCAACGAACCTTCAACTCCAGGGGTGAGAGCCACTGAGGGGGCAGCGGGTGGAGAGGACACAGGTGGCCAAGTAGCTTTTTCATAGGGTGATCTAAATGCAGTAAATTGTCATCCAAGCAGCAGCAGCCAGCAAAGCACTGCCTTCAGAGGGAAACACTGCCAGTGTTACTCTGTGTTAGGTTAAACCTTGCGTGGCAAATACGTGGATCCCTCTGTTGATACAAGATAGAAGCTCCTTAAGTCACTAAAAACTTAACACACATTACTTGGCCCAGCACCATCTTCAGATCTGCGTGTTCTCCTACTCATGGGTTTATAAAAAGATTAATAGCAGCTGAAGACCAGAGCCTGAAGAAAATAAGAGAAGTCATCGTGTCAGCTAGGAAATACCTCCCCACCTTCTTCCCCGCCGCTGCTGCTTCTCCGTGCTGTGGCTTTGGGAAGCGGGCGGGCGCGAGCCAAACGGGGCGCACACGTGTGGGACGTGCACACCCCAAAGCAGCCTTCGTGCTGTTAGAGCAGGTGTGAGCCCCGGGAGCCTGGAGACTCAGCTGGACACACAGCAGCTGGACACACAGCAGCTGGACACACAGCAGCTGGACACACAGCTGCTGCTGGCACCACAGCTGCTGCAGGCTTCTATGCCCCGTGGGGCTGCTCAGAGCCCGGCAGGGAGAGCAGGCTGCTCTTCATCCTTCGGGCCACCAATTGACGCTGCTGACACCTCAGCCACCCTCCCCTGTCCCCCCCCTCCATGGGAACACAGCCTTTAAGATTTTGTTTCCTCGGTTTTGATTGCCTGAGGTTTGATTGGTCCAGTTCGAACAGGTTTCGGTGTGGCAGCAGGCGCAGGGGTGGGCTTTTCCTCGGCTTTGTCCTGGCAGACTCCTGAAGAGTCAGCAATTGCCTCGCTGGGTTTGCTCCCGTTCTCCTCCACTTTCGGGGCTTTGCCTCCTATGGGTTTGTTCTGCTGCTGCTGCTGCTGCTCAGAAAAGAATCTCTGGGTGGACTGAAGGACCTCTGCTCTTTGCTTTGCCTTAAGAGAGGGAGAAAATAAGTTTACTGAAGAGAGGGCACTGGAATTGGAGTGATTTCACAAGTATTTCCCATATGAAAGGGGAAGGACTGACCGCAGTGGCCAGACTTTCCTAGAAAGGCAGTGTCCATCCTGCTGCTTCCCTGCTGTCACCACGTCTGGGTGCTTGGCTCCTCAGCAGTTTAACATCGTGCCTAGGCTTCCCTTGCTCTTCCTAATCCTTCCCCAAAAAAAGATGATCAAGGACAACAGTCTGAAGTATTACCTGACATCTTTTTACACCAGCACTGCTGCAGAGCTGTGTGAGCAGGAACACTGCTGACAGCAGCTCGAGCTGCAGCTTCCCCCGAGCACAGGTCAGACACGAGCAGAGGCAGCTGTGCCTGCACGACCCTCCAGCTGCCACTGCTCCTGCTGCCCCTCGAGCACAGGGCCTCTCTCAGCAGCACAGTCTGAGCACCCTGCTTCCCCCGGGGGCTCTGGACACAGCCAGAGCCTGCAGCTGGGCTGTAAATGAGCCAGTGCTGTGCTGTGCTGTGCGGGAGCTGAAGCCTGATCCGCCTCCCGCTCCGAGCGGGCTCTCATCCCAGGCAGCACAGACTGCCTGCCTGCCTTCCCTCCTCTGAATCCTACCTGCATCCCTGGCCTGCACCCGTGGAATTCAGCCTCTGTGACACGTCCCAGTCACAGTTTTGATACTGTGCAGATCACACACTTCAGAGCAAGCCCTTGGCTTCCCTGCCCAGAGACTGCAGAGACTCCATTAAGAGTTCGATCGTTCAGAAGTTGAACAATAAAGCCCAGTGCAGTCAAACACATTTTTATTTTAAATTAAAAAGGAGTATCTGAACACAAGAAACCCCAATTACAACACAAGCACTAAGCCTCCATGTACCTCTGAGTATTTTCTGCTTTTTTACACAAAACGGGGCTGGGACACACACACACAACAACAGGGAGACAAAACAGCAAAAGTCTGGAACAAGAGGCCTTGGCTCTCACACTGTGAAGTTGTTCCAAGTAACTCAAGCAGCAACAGAACAGAAAACAAACCTGTGAACTCTGGTGTGCAGGACTGCAACAGCAGCCTGATTTTACTGGAGCCAGATGGACGGACACCTGAAACCTTTTGCCCAAATTTCAGCCATCCCCTGAGGTTAAGGCTGGATGACTTGACCACCAGTAACCAAGCACGACAGAGAAACTCTCACTGCTCCCAGCAGTGTTTGCAGATTAAGGACACCAGAACTGTGTGTTAGTATTTGCTCTGACTGGCTACCTCCAATCCACAGTGCACACTCAGGACAATGTATTAAGCACCACCTGGTAAGCATCTACAGGCCGCATGAACTGGTGGTAGAAAATGGACCAACCACCCAGAACTGAAGGGGTAATCAGTTCTCCCCCAGCCAGGCACAACCAGAACACCACACTGTCCTGCTCTGACACCTCAGTGCACGAGTTACAGGAATGGCAGCAGATGAAGGAGCCCCTCAGCACCATCTATTCAAGCATCTTCTTTCCTGCAGCACACAGGCTCAGTGCCCACCAGTGTCCTCACACAGATGTCCCACACTGCAGTCCTGCCTTGCAAGAAGAGTTTGCCTCGAACTGAAGGGTCCCAAAGTGCTGTACCAAGTTAGGCTGACTGTCATCACCTGTTACTGAAATGCAGCCCCCTCTTCTGCAGAGTGCACCATGTTCTGCACTCCACCACAGAGAATTCATCACAGGCACTGCAAACCACTGGGAAAGGACTCTCGAGTCCCCAAGGAGCCAGGCTGGCTGGAACAGGAGCTGGGCACGACAGGATAGCTAACAGCCAGGTGTGCAGCTTCACTGCTCAGCCAAAGGTGACCAGGCTCCTGACACCTCCCTTTGCCTTGGACAGCAGCGGCAGCTCCTCAACTGCTGACCACAAGACCGCTTGAGACAGGAAGCTCCCTACCAATATTTTAGTCTGAAATCCTCATTAAAAAACACCAGGGCTTAGAGAAGGTCTGTGCTCAGCTGTTAAGGGCCTGGCTGCTGGCTTGGGGTCCAGAGGCACTTCCTGAAGCCATGACTTGCAGCCACATCCCTGCCCTGGCAGCTGTCAGCCTGAACTGCTGGTACCAGCGCTGCTGTTCACATACTGACCTTCACGTCTCGTTCAGCCTTCAGCGCAGCCTGGGCCTGAGGGCCTCTGGCTCCAGGTACTGATCCACAAGGACCTCTGGCCACACGTGGTAACTGAGGGTGGCTCATAAGGCCTGTGGTCATCTGAGATGGCATCTGACTATGCAGAACTACCGGCAGCCTCTGAACAGGCGCTGGGAAGGTGTTAGTAAATGGGGCTCTTACCAATGGAGGGAGCAGGTTAGGCTGAGAGAGGATCTAAGTGGGGGAAAAACAACAGAAAGAGACATTTCTCAATTAGAAAACTGCCAACTCGATTGCACGTTGGCATTATCTTAAAGGGGAAAAAGTTGCTACTCTGCTATGAAATGAATGTCAAGAAAATAGGTTTGAACTGTGAGAGCAAAGCAGCCCTGCAGTGCTGAAAAAGCAGCACCAATGATGCCAAGATGATTTTTGCAGCACCAAGATGATGCCAAGGACCCCTTCTAGAACATATTCTGTAAACTAGAGATTATGCCCACCCAGGGGGCGTAATATGCATCGAGAGGATCCTATTAAAGATACTGAGGTAAACAACCCCCTCTAACCCTTTAACCGTGTCTGGCTTTCATTTCCTAACACCAGGAAAAGGCATCACCAACAACTCCAACCCAGCTCGTGACCAGGGAGAAGACCCTCACAAGGCAGTGGAGCAGTCACTGGTGAAAGGCAGCCCCAGGAAGGTGAGGCAGTTCCTGCCACTGACAATCCAGAAATCAAATCTCAAGTCCTGCAGTCAAACACTCCAAATGCTAAAAGGAAGACAGAAATATCCTACGCTTTTAGAGAGGATGCATTTCCCCACCAGCCTGGCTCCAGTCACCTGCAGCTGAGGTGCACCACCCTCGTAAGCCGTGCTCCCTGGAATGCCCAAACAAACCAAACCCTCTGCCACAAGCCCTGCCTTGTATGGACTGTGTGGCCTCAGAGATCCTTTCCAACCTCAACTGCTCCTTGGACACTTCAGAGCTGCAAATCTGCTTTGTCTTTACACGTGTAAAATATGCACCGGGACCCTTCTGAGACACGAAGCTTCTCCCCTTCCCCAAGCAAATGACCTGTTTTTGCATTACAGCTGCCTGGGGAAGCCACAACACCGTCTGTTCTACATCACTCACAACTTGTAATAAATTACAGCGTGCACAGAACTCAGAATTAAACACCACAAAATCAGCACTACTTGTAAGCAAGATCAGAGAGGTAATTTTTTGCTTTGATCTTGAAATCGGGTTTCTTACACCATTTCATTTTAAGGATTCCATTTTGTATCTCCCCATGATAAAGCCTGAGGAGACACAGTCGAGTCAGAGCCACCAGGTCATACAGAGGAACAAATCTGGTTGTAGGAAGCCACCAAGCACCTACCTGTGGTGCAAACTGTGCAGGAAAGGGCTGTGTCATTCTCACAGCTGCAGCTGCTGACTGGAACTGCTTCTGGTACACAATGCTGTTCATTTTATTGGACTGATTGTTAGGACTTGTAGAACTGGCCCTAAAGGAAAGAACTCCAGTTAAAATCAACTGCTTTCATTCAGGGGCTGTTTCTGCCCTTAGTTACAACTTAACTACAAATTCAGCACTGGAGGAGGGAAGAATCTCCTGGAAAAGCTGGTGTGAAACTTTTTCTATACAGAGGCTTCTACGTGCAAGAAACCTTGAAACTTCAGAATTCAAAGCATAATCAGAAATCTTTAGGCTACGAAGAGATTCCAGGGCATGTCTGTATGAAAGAGCCCTCTCTCCCAAATATCCATGACACAAACACTGATGTTAGAACGTGCTGCCCTTCCCATCCCTGCTATCTCATGTTCAGTCCTGCTCCTTTGCAGCCACTCTTTGCTCTATCACAGCAAGTTCAGGGCTTGTCACAACAGGCAGTGAACACGCAGCTGCTTCCACTCTGACCTGCTGTCAAATGTCTCAAAATGCACTTGAACAGATTCCAAGAATTCACAGAAAATGCTCTCCCTGTTTTATCTGGCTAAGAACGTGACCCTCCACTAAAACTTCCAAGGTGTTGAATCACCACGAATTACATGAAGCTTGACTGATTATCTGGGGGAAGGGCAGCAAACAGCCCTCAAAGAGAAGAGAGTGAACAGCCCTCAGAGAAAGAAGAGAGTGAAGGGCCTTCTGTAGGAACCAGAGTTTGCCCTGCAGAGCTCTCGTGCAGAGGCTGTGGTTGATACACTCCTGGCAAAATGAGCAGAGGGGCACCAGTGGCAGGGACACCAGCTAAGCTCCACACCCCAGTATTTTGTAAGCTTAAAGGAGTCTGTTTTGTTCACTAATTTCACTTGTGAGCAGCTTACAGACCTTGCAACAACACTTATTCCTCTAACAGAACTGCTGCCACAATTGCTGTCTAAGCCTTAAAGCGGTTTTACTTTCAACACCACAATTCAGACAAACTGTCTTACAGTTTTATCCCAAACTACTACTACTACTCCCCTGCCACTTCTGTGCCTTACTGGTACAACCCCAGGTCATTCCACATGATTTACTTAGTTTCATTTACCCCAAAAAGTATTTTTCACATTTTATTTCAGAGCTATTTCCTTCTGTTTGACTACAGCAGATGTGATGACCTACTGGAAAGCTGCTCGTGAGCTCAGCCAAAGCACTGTCTCTTGTACTAGTGGCCCCTCACCTCACACCTTCCAGAACAGGCTGCTCATGCATGACTAGGTACATTTTCTAGCTCTGGGTTGAAGGAATTTTGAGCTTAAGGGAGATTTACCGGAAGGGACTGGAGGTTGGGGTAGTACTCCTGCCAGTAACTGGTGGTGTTCCAGGTTTAACATCAATGCCACCTCCAAAGGCCTTCAGGTCCATTTCTGATATCTGAAAAACACAGCAATTGACATGTTAATTCTAATTAAAAGAATTACATTTGCTAAGCAGCTGTTAGCTTACCTCAATGAAAAGAGGTCACTTAAGTGGAGATGAAAGCCTGACTGCAGAACAGCCTCTTATAATTAGGACAGGCCCAGCACCACAAGCACCTCTGTGTACAATTTTCCTGCCCTATCTGGCACTTGCAGCAATGGTATTGGCTTTCTAACTTGGTCCTCCTGCATAATGACAGGGGGTTTGAGAGTAATTTCATCTATTTGGCCCTAAAAAAAAGAAAAAAGATATGTTTTGGAGTTGAGCTCTCCTTATCCAAGACTCCCATCTCAGGTACCACGTGAAAATATTTAGAAATAATCCTGAAAAACGCTGAGAAGCAGAATACCATAATAGTCCAGGTCTATAAAAATAAACAAACACGAAGCACAGCAAAAATGGAGCTGTCATTCATGCAAAACCATCTCCAGACTAACTGGAGCAACGACTCTTGAATGCTATTTTGCAGATACACTCAACAGAATAAATTAGTCTTTGGAACAATGTATTTCCACACATGGCCATGAAGCAGAACAGCAACAATAAATCACTTAAAAATGAGAGGCTGTTTTAAGTTGAATTTCTTTAGCAGCAACCTGATGGGAATCTTGGAGCAGGGCAGGAAAGTCATCTAAGGCCAGATCCCACTGCAGCTCTTCCCTCATTTTTTGCTGAAATGAGCCATCATTTTCCAGGGACAACTGCAGCAAGAAACATGCTGCTGCTTGCAAAATGGGCTCCTAACAACTGCAAAGCTGAAAAGATTTGGCCAGATCCCATGAAGCTGGAACACTGCAGGGTGCAAAAACACACTCTGGGGGTGAGGAAATGTAAACTTCATCTAGGTGGTCTGAAATTCTGGCTGCCGTTACTGTCCAAGACATGGAATTAACAGCCGAGATTTTTCTAGTCACAGGGTTATTTTATATTCAAAAGCACCCTAAAACCTAGGCCAGGAGCTGCAGGGATTTCAGGTGCAGAGGTAGATCAGGCCCTGAGGTGGGAAGGCCTTGCTGCTCCTGCCAGCCAGCTGAGCTGTGTCCATGTCCAGGGTGTCACCCACTGCTCACCTGGAAGCGGACTGCAACTGCCGAGTGCTGCACACTATCCGAAAATCCCCGGTGCCTGTAAAGCTGGGATTCCATCTAAGACAAGAGACCTCGTGATTGGAAGCCAGCTCCACACATCCCCTCATCAGCAATTACCTCAGCAGCTTCACAGAAAGGAGAGGAGAGAATTCCCCCCTAGATATTCAAGTTTCTTGCACTGTTTTAGTGTTATTTCCTCACTGGACCTGTCACTCAGTTTTCCTGAGCTGCAAGACCAGCCTTTTCTTTTTTCATTACAGAAAGATCCCATCTTGCATACAATGCTACATTCTTAATATGCACC
The DNA here is from genome assembly GCA_013397845.1 of Melanocharis versteri. Classification (NCBI taxonomy): domain Eukaryota; kingdom Metazoa; phylum Chordata; class Aves; order Passeriformes; family Melanocharitidae; genus Melanocharis; species Melanocharis versteri. The sequence continues at coordinate 27,707 of VZTG01003866.1, forward strand.
ATGCTGTGCTATACAGAAAGGCAGACCCCCAGCAATAATAGTAGAGTTTAATTCTGGCTTAAGGTCACAGGGGATCCAGAGTCCACTGAAGCCCCTAAAACTCCCCTTTGTTGCACTGGAAACCCTTGAACCCAAACAAGTTGCTCTGGTTTGAGTCCAGAAGCAAAGCAACAAACACAAGCAGGCCCAGAATGTGCCACCAGCCCTGCCAGAGTCCTGTCACTCCCCTGCTGCTCTAACCACATCTCAGCACTGTTTTCCACATGGCTTCTACGTGAAATCCCCTACTGGTCCATGATGTCACTATCAGACTAGGTATTCCTGCAGTGCAAATGGACCAGCACCAAGTCAGCTACAAAACCTCAGCTAAATGCACAGACCCAGTCACTAAGGCATTAACCCCGACTGGGTTTTTATCTTTTAAAGCTGAGGCAGACTTTTAAGATGCAAGAAGTCAACGTGAGTGGCTGTGCTGTTTCTATAAACCAGCAAACAGCTGTGCTTCACATTAATTTCTGTGCTGTAGCTGTGGCAGTGTTGTTACCTTTCCAGTTGCAGCAATCATGCTGTGCTGAGTTCCTGCTGGGATCAATCCTCTGAAAGGCTGGGTCACTTGGGCAGGTCTGCTCAGGTTTTGAGCCTGAGCTTGTGGTGGGGTGTGCTGTAGTGGTGGCTGCAAGGACTGGGGCAGGGCAATCAGTGGCTGTGCTGTGGATCCAAAGTTGGGCAAAGAAATCTGTGATCCTGGTAAAGGTACCGTCACCTGGAGAGAGAGAGAGGGCACAAAATCACCAGTAACAGGGACACAAAGGCCATCATGTCACCTTCATCACTAGCTCTGTTTCAGGTTTATTCCAGGCAAATGGCTTTGTGGGTTCATTTATTTAACCTGAGAGCTGCAAGCAAGTAAGTGAATTTATTGCTCAGTTTGCCTTTATAATCAGTTCTAATGGCATTTGGGTCTTTGCTTTTCAGAAACAAAGGTGCATGAGATCTCCTACCCCCAACATCATTCACCATGATTTCACTGTGTGACAGGACACATTTAACTCAACTCAGAAAACAAAAGCAGAACAAAATAACCAGTTTGGGGGTGGGGGACAGGACAGGGTTGTTTGTTTACTTCAAATAATTCTAGTCATCAAAGGACACTGGGATGAAAATTAGCTTTTACTTTCCAGGAGTTCCAATAACCAGCAGTTTGAGCTTAAAAACAATGCCAGAAATACACAGCCTGTCCCTTGCTTGTGTTTACCATGAGTGCTGTGGGCTGAAAACACTCGAGGGTGGTAGTGACAAACATGGAAATAACACAGCAGTGACCTGACTGGCAGGAGTTACTGCATGTCTTGGTCTGACAATCCACTACCTGCAAAATTATATTCTGAGTGTGATGAGGAGAATGATATGAGATTCCCAAATGTGAAAGGCTTACTAGGATTCTGCTCTGAAGGATAACAGATTAAAATCAGAGAGACAGCCAGAACTGAACACATCAAAAGCACCAACTCTTCTAAAAGGTCCTTAAAACTCTGTGCTATATTTTCAACAGACAACATCCAATCTTTTACGACTCTTCTGGATTTCTGTCTTGGCAACTTTTCCTGCATATGAGGTAGGCTATTATAATAAATCAATTCATCACAAGCTTTTTTTTTTTAAGCCATTTCAATAAAAAAACCAAACTGGAAGATGGAAAACACCAGACAGTATCCTGTAAATATGACAGAATGCTTGCACAGAGCAATTTAGCAGTTCTTTCACAAAAGAATGAGAAAACCTTCAAATCAGTGGAGTTATTTTACTGACCTGGCTGTCCTGCATGAACACCTACCTGCTGATTTCTCAGTTATTTTCTATGTATTGGCAATCACTGGCCCAGGGAGCTCTCCTGGGGTGCAGCTCACTGAGAACTGATGTTAACAACGAGGCTGCACTAAGCACCTGGAGTTTGCCCCTTTCTCTCTCTCCCCACCACTCCTGACAGCTGCTTCCACAAAGGCATCATGTGCCCCAATCAATTAGCAACAGCACTGTGCCAATTAAATCTCTGCCCATCACTGAAAAATGAACTATTCAAGAGAAGGATGCCAGAGACAAATGATCAACACGAACTGCAGCCCATCCAACTTCTCAGCCATTCAGTTTGTGTGGTGCTGCTGCTGTAGCCCTCCCTCACTAATAACGTTCAATTTTTATTTTGGAAGAATTAAAGGTTGTCTCAGCCCTCTCCTCTATTCCTACCACACAGACACCACCAACCACGACATGCTTTTTAGGAAGAATACAATGTAGGAAATTTACCATGCCATAGTTTACCTGCTGGAGAGCACTGGGAGACTGTGCAGTGTTGTAGAAATTGCTCTGGCCAGGCTGCTGAACTTGCCCAGAGTAGAGATTTGAAGCCTGAGTGAGCGTAGCTCTGGCCTAGGAGGAGCAAGAGACACCATCCCATTAGGAGCATGCAGGAGAGCAGTTCTGTGGTGCAGCAAGCAGTGCAGGAGAAACCACAGCATGGGAACCTGGCAAACCTGAAGGTTTCACTTTGTGACAAAGCTCCCATTTGCAGGTGGTGGAACAGCCCTTTATTATCATGAAGATAAATTAAACCTAGAGCTCTAATTAATGATAGAAGCACAGGGAGCCCTGTAATTTGGGGAACAAGCCTCGATTCAGAGATTATGCTAATGCACACTTATTAAATTAAAAGAACATTCTCCTCCAAGTGTCTTAAGTTTCCTGCCACCCAAGCTGAGCAAGACTTGATCTCCCAAATCACCCACTGCAGGAGGTGTGCACGGGGAGCATTTCCTACCTGCAGGAGGTGGGTATCAATCAGCTGAGAGCCTCCCAGCCCTGAAGCCTGCCCAAGCTGGTGCTCGTAGAGGATTGGAATTGGCTGAGTATTGGAGGTCTGCTGGAAGGCCAGGCTGGACTGGGCCTTGGCCAGCTCCTGGTGCTGCACTGCTGGGAAGTTGTGTAAGGCTGTGCCAGACAGAACCACTGGTGATGGCTGAGACAAACCACTCTGCATAAAAGCTTGCTGGGATCTGCAAGAGATTCAAGTGTCATTCGTAAAAATTCTGACAGAGCTCAACAATGAGCCACCAAAAACAAAGAGCACAGCTTATATTCTTTAAACACAATTAGGATGCTTAGCTCTGTTGAACACATTTTCACCTGAGAAAAGTAGATTTTTTTTTCAATTTACTCTGCACACAACAAAATAACAGCTGCTACTAAAGGCCACAGGAAAAAACGATGAGGCTTTTTACTAAAATCTTAAATCACAATTAGCTATGTAGATGTTCATGCTGAAGTAATTCTTGGATAACTTAACTGTAACATACAGAAGCTGCCAGTTCTCAGTTCCTGTGCTACAAGGCAGGATGGGAAAGCACATGTGAGCAGCCCCACTGAGTCATTAAGTGAACTGCTTTGTTCTCTTGACTCCACAGAGCTCCACAGTCCAACTTCTACCACTGCTTAAATCACTGCATGCTGACAATGGTAGCTTCCAAATGAATGTTTTGGTTTCAAAAGACCTCACAGCCTTTAATTTTAACCAGATATTCAATTCCTTTGTCACCAGCACAGGGAAGTTTCAGTTTGTTTAAAGAAGACCAAAGCCAGTACAGCAAAGCACCACAGACAGGTTTAGTCCATCAGAAGTATTAATCTGAACATTCCCATTAAGAACTTGGTGAGTAGCCACCTTCGGGCTGAAGAATCAGTTTTTAAATAAATGCCCCTCTCAAAGCTTTTGGGGTCAGAGGAGAGTGTTTTTGATGTGGAAACACCTTTCACTTTACCCAGTGCTGGCTGTGCCTGAGCACAGCACTGCTCCTGCTCATCAGCTGGTGTGGTGGGGTTTGCTCGTGCCCACACCTGGGTGAGCTTTGTTCTGCACCCTTCCTGCACTGCAGAACACTCTTACACTCATCCCTGAGCACTGGAAAAGCTCTTCCAGATTGGATGCAGAGGACTGGCTTCAGTGGAGCCAAAATTTTTTTCACACCTGTTTTTTTTTTAGTTCACTTTTCACTTTTGGTTGCAATGTTTTAAACCAGCAACCTGTACATCTCCAACCTTATCCCTCTCTGCACATTTTCTATGTGGGAAAAGTACTCACTCTGTTAGAACTCCATTAATGCCATGTTTGTGTGTGATCAGATTTATTTAATCTGGACCACATGCCAGCCTGATTGTGTTTCTGCAATCAGCCAACTGTTTGCAACAGCTTTTGTCAGCTGTAGCAGGACAAGCAATATTTGGTGCCACAAAGTCAGCCGAGCACAAAGTCAGGATACAAATGTAGTTAATTAAACCTTCTGTGGCCTCAGCCTTCTACATTGCAACAGGCAGATTTAACTACAGCCCATGCAAAAGCCTCTAATTAAACTGCCAAATAAGCTTTCTCGAAGTGGAACTAACAACATTTGTCAGAATTATACTGCTGTGAAGCAGTTTTGATAGGAAGTGCAAGGAAGCTTTGGAAAGGCTTTCAGTGGAAGTCTGGCTACCAGTGGCATTGGGGAGATACTGGCCTCACTGTTATCTCTTGCAGCAAACAGAAAACATTCTAAAACATCCCATGCTGCCCCTCACACATCTGCAATGAAGTTTTAACCACCTATGAGTTCAAACTGAACTTTAAAACGTTTCAAGACCCCAGAGTTGGTTTGATTAGGAAGAACAAATTGCTGAGCTAAAGGGACAGACATTTTCTGTTCTCTTAGTATGACAGACTGATGTTTTCAGCTCTTTAGCCTGGGTTCCTAAAGACACAACTCTCATGCATCATTTTTTAACCCAGAATTTCACAACTACATCTGTCCAAGGCAGACAACCTGCATACAGAGTTTTCAGACAAGAGAGATTTTGGCAGCTATGGAGCACAGAACACAAGTTTGCAGGGAACCAAGTTCAATGATTCTGACACTGAAGCCCCAGAGGTATTTGTTTATGGTACCTACCTGTAAGGTTGTAAGGAGGAATTGAACAACTCTTGGGCTTGTGAAACAGCTGGTGCTGCTCCTAAACTCAGCTGAGCTTGATGCTGTCCTTGCAGAGGTGCATAGATGGGGATGGGGATCTGCTGAACTGAAGCAGGCTGCATAAAACAGAAAACATTAACATTAAGTTAGAAAAGCTACAGTTAAATGTGTGCCAGGATTTGTGCAGCATTATGAATGGTAAAATAAGAATGTCGAATCCCAAGGCTGCATGCAGAGCTAGTATTGCTGCCCTCAGGAAAATGACTTTCTAGTTAAATTTTATACTTTTCCTCACAAACCACCAACAGAAACTGAGTGAAATATTTAGATCTGCATACAAAACAACTGCATGGGATTTCATGTAATTTGGTACTACAAAAGCTAAGTAAGCCTGCACTGACATGGCCACAGAAACACCTCCCAGGAATAGGAACTTCCACATGTATTTGTGAGTGGAAGCTTATTCTCTCAACTCCCATGACAAACAGTCAAACACTGCCTGCCTGCACCAGAATGGAACACCAAGGGCAGGCACGACCTCATTTTTTGCAGCCTTTAGTCTCCCTCTCCCCTGCTCCCATCAGATCATTAGTAGAACTTTAAAGGGAATATGGATATGGAGGGGAAAAAAAGAGAATTAGGAATCCCCACATACCTGAGAGAGCCCTGGCTGAAAGCCTTGCTGCTGGGCCAGAGAAGGCGGTGCCAAGCGCGCGTGCTGGGTGTTGAACAGGTGACTCGTATCCATGTAAAACGCTGGGATTTGAGCTGTAGTACCTCAGGAAGAGCAATACAATTAGCACCTGATTCCCAACACCTTCCTGCCAGAAAGGCTTTCATCAAGAGTTAGAGATGCAGCTACTGTCAGTCCTTCCCACTCTAACAGCTACCAGAGAGCCTGGGAGAAGGAACAGCACTGGAGAGCTGGATGCCTCACCAGCTTTGGTAGCTTTGCCAATTCACCCCCAGAATCTATCAATCTTGCATAGGTATCATTAATCCCAAACAATTTTGGAGGGATAAACAACAGATTCTGGCCAAAAAAAAGGCATTTGGGCAAAGGAAGGGTAAGAACTTGTTATACTGTCATGTAATTTAACTAGACTGTTAACTAGATGTAGGATTTTCCTTAAAGAAAAAATGTCACAACTCTCAACTACTGTAGCATTTTAAGAAAGAAATTAAGACTAAATCATTCCTGGTCTTAAACAGGAATTCACAATTCTCCAACAGAAAAAATGGTACATTGAGAGACTCAAACTTACTTTCTTCAACAAACTAACACAGCACTACCTTTGTACTTCCTGACAAAGCACTGCAGATTTAGAGTAAGACAATCAGTGAGTCTGAGTACAGAACACTCTTTATCATTCTGTCTTTACTGCAGAGAAAAACCAGAACCAAATTCAACTCTCCAGCTTCATAATTAAAAAAAAAAAGCAGACGTGTGGCTTCTCAGCCACAAACACCATTACCTGCTGCAGACTGAGACACATAGACCTGGGGACTTTGCTGCTGCTGGGCAATGAGGGATGGCATGCAGCTCAGCTGGGAAAAGTGGCTGGCAGAAGCCAGGCTGCTTGTCTGCAGCTGCTGGGGTTTCACTTTGCAGATGTTCGGAGGGTCTGAGGTGCTTGCAGTCTTTGTACTCAGTGAAGAGGTTGTGTATGTTCCAGCTCCTAGGAGGAGAGAAGCAAGGGATGCATCAATCAATGACATTGCAAAGCCTTATCATTCAAAGTTTTGGAACAGCTCTGTAAGCACAGCCACAAGTGGTAAAGAACACTGAAACCTAATGCAGCTGTTTCCACCAACACAAGAAAAACACGGAGCCAATTCTGTTGAGTTCACTGCAACAGTGAAGTGCTGCAACCCTGACACATCTCCCTTCTCAGGCACAGGAGCACACAGAAGTACTGAAGGAGGCAGCTTGGTCAGTTATGCAACAAAACATTGCAACACACAGTGGCTGTGCCTCTCATGGAGATATATTTTAATATGCCAAGGCATGAAGACTTCACCAGATTCAGCATCTTTTGTTTGCTGCCAAGAACCAAGGTAGGAAGCAGCACTGTTTGTGAAGAGCAGCTGGACATCTGCTCTGCTTTTGCAAATAGGTTTTGGTATGAGTTCTTGAAGCTTTAACTTGAAAAGCAAGAGCACAAATGGAAGTAAGATTGCAATTAGCTGGACTTCAGAATTATCCTCTGCTCCAAAATCTACGTGCTTGCCTCCATTTGGCTGAATAAAATGAAACCAGTAAGGTAGAAAAGAGAAGTCTGCCTCCTCTTTCAAGTCCATTTAAGTAGCTTAGGCACAGCGACATCTTAAGTGTTATTTTCAGCTGAAGTGAAACAGGTGAAGTCAGCTAACAGGTTATTTGGGAAGCTGCTGTTCAGATCTGACATTCCATTTCTAGCACAAACCTTTTGTTAGCTTTGCATTAAACAATTCCAAAGGGAACCCAGTCCCTCGAAAAACGTAAGCAAGGAAAAACACAACGGGACACTACAGCTCTGCCATGTGGTACCTGAGAGGGACGTTGTGGGGGTAACTGAGGCCACAGGAATGGGAGGCATTGATGCACTGGAGAAAGAGCTGTAAGTGCCACTGCTTGGCCCAGTGTTGCTGCTGCTGCTGCTGCTGCCACCAGCAATGGGAGACGCTGCTGAGGTCACCGGTGAACTCTTCTCCCCCATGTTTGGGGAATTCTCCCATGCTTTGCGTGCAGACTCCATCTATGTAAAAGAAAGAAAAATTTCCTCATCTATTAGGAAGTTTCAAGCAGTCCTCCTTCCTCTTTTAACAGTTCTGTTTAGTCAAAAGGCAATTTGGGCTTCATGCGAGCCTCTTTTGGAAGTCGCTGTAATCGTGCAACTCTGTTCATGCAAAAAGCAAACAGCCTCGAGTTGGAGCTGCTCATCTGTTCCAACTGCACATGAGCACAGTTCATCATCTTAACATCCAATGCTCAAAAGAGAATTCACTCACACTAATTTGGCTTGGTTTTGTTTGACATGAAGAGCAAAGACACAGTGAGCAAAAGAAAGGGAAAACCCCCCTCTAAATATTTCCATCAAGTCCTTCACTTCCAAGTTACTGGGGCCATTTAAATAAAGCAGCCCCTTTCTTGGCTAATCATCCACTTTGAGTGGCCACCAAAGATACCTCCTGCACACTTCAGTAAACAGGACAGCAGTCAAGTTTAGATTTCCAAAGCAGCTGCTGCTCAAGAAGCAACCACAAGCTGACACAGCCTGTGTGCGCTGCTTTATATTAAAGCTAAAAATGCTTCATGCTCCTCTATTTCTATAATTATGAGCTTATGTCTTGCACAGCAAGGGAGATGAAACTTTAAATACTATAGACACAGTTACCTTCCACCAGAAGTGGAAACAACCATTGTTTTACTGCAGTCAATAAAATCTAATTATTGCTACATTAGACATGCATGCGAAATCTAAACTGAGACACTTCTGAGGGTCCACTGAACAGGAAATATTAATGTTCACACTACACTCACTAATTTAAAAGCTCAAACATGGCCCATGGACTTCTGCACAACCTTCAGCTGTCTCCAGTGGAAACACAAGTTTTGCTAGCAGAGCTGACATTGCTCACTGCAGGTTTCTCGAGGCCAGGTGCTGTTTTTAGTGGTGGATATTAAGGGGCAAATACATACTCACCACACATCTGTCCTCACTGCCTGCACCAAGAGAGCCCCCCTAGCTGGGACCTGCATCTCTCAAAGCCACACCTGTCAGCCTGCCCTGCTTTACATGAGCTAGGCACAGTCTGGACAGAGCAAACATGGCTTAGGTTATCTGTCTAGATGCTTCAGAAGTGATAAAAAAGCAGAGCAGTATCGAAAGAAGTGGGTCACAGGTGATCAATACACACCCATGTGGAAAATGGGATTCTGGATTCCTGAAGAGAATAAAGGGGGAAGAGGGGAACTTAGTCACACATTAAGTCTTTTGGGGGCAAGTCACCTATTTTCATTTTTGAGATCCTCTTCCCCAGAAGTCACTCTCTGTTTCCCCTCCACAACATTTTCCTCTAAATTGGTTCTGACTCTCACGGACAAGGCAAACTTTATTAATCACTAATGTGCTGGAAAAGATTTTGTTTAGGTGTACTGCACTGGCATTAGGAGAAAGTTAATAAGTACCTGTGACTGTCAGAATAGAGAAGGTGTAGAAGCTTCTACTATGTTCACTGGGTTTCATGATGTCCTGGAGAAACTACTGATAGCAAAAGCTACACACTGCATTTTGTCACATCTAGGGCACAGAACAGAGTCCTGATGTTTTCTAACAGCTTTGCTTTTGGAAAGCTTCTTAACAACCTCTAACTTTTATAAGCTAGAAAAAAAGATGCAAGAGAGATTGATACTCTAGGAGTGCCCGTGCAGCACCATCTACAGACCAGATATGGAGGAAGAAGAGGCTCTAAATTAAGTGAGGCTGGGGACAGTGTTGTAGTTTCACTGCTCACTTAGGGGGAAAGAAGAGCACAAGGAGGAAATCGTGGCTGCTTGAGGCTTCTCTTCACCACTGATCCACTGGGGCCTTCACACTGCAGTAACAGTCCTGCACATATTACCCAAAACCCCCACTGGAGCCAAACCCCAGTGTGCCTTCCCTTAAACACACCAAAGTCTCAATGGTCAGAAAAACAAAGTCCAAACGTGTCAGATTCTGGACCAGGTGCCTACACAGGAATTTTAGACGAAACCCTGCACATGAAGAGGGCCAAGCAGCTGAGTTTGAGATTGCTCTGGGTTTTCTTCTGCTCAGCTCCTTATCCACCAACAGCCCTATGAGCCAAGTCCTTAAGAGGATGACTTAGTGAAGGTGTCTTTAGCAAAGTTACTCCAAGGAAACAAGATCTCAACAAGGCTTCCCGTCCAAGCACCTCACACCTCCACCAAAGAACAATGCCAAGCAGTGGGAGCAATTGTGGCCAAGTTCCCTACAAGTCTCTTCTGTGACAGGGGATGGAGGGAAAAGAAGGTGCAAGGATTAATCCTTTATGGAAGCAGAACCTGGACATTTTGTTCTTTTTAAGGTGATGAAGGAAATGCTTTCCTCTCTCCTGCTCCAAAAGTATCTTTTGAAAGAAGCAAGGGTTCTGCTGAAGAGGATGACAAAGAGCAGAGCTGTGCCTGCACCAGAAGGCCTGCTGTGACAGTGACAGTCTCAGTGTGTGCTTCAGAACAAGCCTGCTGCCTTCAGCATCTGTGAACAGAGGTAGAGCTCCAGTGGCTGGAATAAAGCAATCAGGGACACAGCTGCTTCCAAAGAGCTTTCCATTCAGATTTCGGTCAGAGGGTTCTTCAAGGTAGCTCCAAAACATGGATCTTTGACCTATTTTGTTACCACACATCCAAAATGTATCATCCACTGAGAAATCCCCGACACCACAAGAGCAGGAAAAGAAACTGCAGGATGAATGACACAGACACCAGAGTCTGCTCTGTAACTGGGCAGTGTCCCACCCTCTGCAGTAACAGCCCTACCTGTGGGACACGGGATTCAAGCTCCAGCTGCCAAACAGTCAGAGACTATTTCAGAACAACACTTTCAGACGCCAGAAAGTCACATTAGGATAACTTATTACACAAGAATGCAGCAGAAAACCAGGGTTTTTTTAAACTACTTGTCCCTCCTCAGCGCTCTCCCCATTTCTGCAGGTCTGTTGTTTGAAAGAGCTGTTATACTTTTTTCAGGAAATAAAGTGTTAACAGAAGAAAAGCAAAGATTCAACAAGAGAACATGAATATTTCTCATCTGCAGAGAACATAAGCAAGCAGCTGTCAAACCACGCCAGTGAGACAAATCTCACTGGGATTGACAAGTGAGTTCCTCCAAAGTATTAGTTCTGCATCCAACCTCAAGTTCCATTTCTTCTTTTAAAAACTTAGAGAAACTAAGGCCAAATACCACTATTCCTTAATACCAGAAGCAGCAACAACACTTCCACTGGCTCAGTCACCTGCAGTCACCATCACAAAGCAGATCTAGGACACCAAAAGAAGAAAAAAACCCAACAACTCCTAAAAATACAGTAGCAAAGCTAGAGCCCAGCTCTGTGTTAGTGAGTTATACAATGCACACCGTCCAAAATCCAACAAAATGGGAAAACAGCACTCAAAATATTCTCCACACTTGCTCTACACTGGAGAGCAAGAAACAACAGAATATTTATAACACAACAAAACCTGCTCTGACTCGCTGATCTCACTGCCCTTCAGAGACACCAACACACCATCTACATGTCACTATTTGGAACTTCAGCCATCCTACTCAAAACCACGTTATCACGGCACTGAAGTCTTAGAAACTATGAAGAAATCAAGCTTGGCTTATCAAGCAAATCCTTCAAGCCTTAACACCAAACCAGGCAACTTATTTTAAGCTCAACACTCAAAAAACCTCAGTCAGATTCTGATGGTTTGCCATGAGCACCGTGGTCCAAAGCTAAAACTCTGGGATCTTGGTTTTCCAGGGCGGTGGGAGCCAAGATTGGTTGAGATGCCAAGTGTTAATGCATAACGGGGTTAGAAATTTATGGTTTAAATGCATCCTTCGATAGAGTCTCGTGTTTCAGCCATCCATTTCTATGCAAAAGCAGTTCAGCAGAGGAAACAAAGGAAGGCTCTAAAAAAAGGTTCACCAGCAAGTTCTCCAATAACTTTTTTTCCCCTGCATGCAAGAAAACGACCCTTAGAGGGATGTGGTACATACCTTGAGGGTGAGGTCGACGGTAGCGGGAGAAACTGGAGTTAGGCTGGAGCTCTGTTGTAAAGTCTCCCTCCTAGGGAGGGGAAGGGTGTGGGGCAGGGGCACCTGAAAGGCAGGCAACACACATCACATTCGAACTACGTCTACTAGAAAAGCCCCAGAAAGCAAAGCTCAAGCTTTATCAAGTGAGCTACAATTTCTTCAAGGCTTGAGCATTTGGCAGGGAGACTGATAAAATAAGGTGAAAATTTGGCAGGCAAGGAAAGGCCACCCAGCAGGTGCCAAGATGCTTCTCATCTCTCTAAGAGGCTGAAGATTAAGGTTTTAAGGTGTCCATGTCCTCTGCATAAACAAACACCAATTGTCTGTTTGGGGATTTAATTTCAAGTACCATTTCAGTTTACTGATATGCAAAAATTCTTCCCAAGCCAAGTTTGTCCCTTTTTGTACCAATACAGTACACGGGGCTTCGTGACCTTGAGTTCTGAGATGCAGTTTCTGAAAAGAGGAAGCTTTTATAGACCTGCAAAATCACAGGACCATGAAATAAACTACAACAGATTTGTCATCCAATAATTGAATTCAGTTATTTTCTCTTTCAAAAGATGAAAGATGTGATACTTGGGGAAATAAACCTGACATAATGCTATTGCTATCTTTGCCTATGAAAACTCCAATGGATTTCCTACAAGTTTTAAAGGAAATGAATAAAAAATCCTGCAGCGGCCAGTCTGTTACTCCTAACCATTCCTTCCTCTATTCACAGCACAGCTAATGGACTTCCACTGGATGAGATAAGGCTAATCCAAAAGACAGATCCTGAAGCTTTGAAGCAGGGGATGGCACAGATCCTTTGTGGCCAGGAACCCCTAATTCCTGTGTTAGAAATTCAGCTCTAACATCCACAAGGATTGGACATCATTAACACCAAAGAATTCAGTCTTCCACACTAACCACCAAAGTCAAAAACCAAAACACTACCAGAAAAGCCAGCAGAAGAGCAAGAAGTTCAATCAGTACTGCTTCAAAACGATGCTGCAGTAAGCTGAAAAGCATTTTTAGATGGAATTCACAGGACATCTTCATAAAAAACTGAGATCTTACTGTACGATCCTTCCTTCCCCCATCAAGTGACTCAACCCTGAGCTAATTCTGTTACTCAAACAACAAGAATCACAAGATCCAAGCTCCCTGATGCCCCAACACACTCAAGACAAACTTGATTTTGCTGCAAGTCACAACCCAGCTGGTTCTCTCAACCACTACGCCACGCTCACAAGTCAGGATCACTGCACTGGCTTTGAGGGCTGCAAACATCTCAGCTCCACAGAAACTGAACACCTGGAAGCCTGGTGCCTGCTTTCACAACCATTCAGCTGCTCCCTTTACATGCACCTGCTGTGATTTCAGGCTACGGTTCAAAACTCCTTTGTTTGTAAGAGCCTTTCTTCAAACTCAGCCTACAGAGCTTTGCTACTGGTACCAGGCTCAAGTCCCAACTGCTGCCAAGAACACACTCCCTTATTACACCTATCTTGGTTTTTTTTAGAATTGTCCCTATAAACATCTCCACTTTCTGTGCTCTTTAGCTCACTGTGATTGTTCAAAAGACAAGAAAATACCGGAAGAATTCCAGAGCAGGTACTACTCAAACCAAATGTCCTTCAGAGTAAGATTACTGGAAAAAGCCCAGCTAGTTCACACAAAAGGAACCCTGTGGACTTGTCCACTGAAGGCACTATTTGGTGCTTTAAAGAAGCGTGAAAATATTTTCTTGTCTTCAAAGTCAAGACGATCACTGCAATAGACTTACGTTCGTCACCAAAGTCTCCTCCATTTTTGTACTGCTAGTAGCCACTGTGTTAGGATGAGAAGAAGGTGTAGTGTAGTCTGTTACAGACTCCTGTGAAGAAAAACAATTCCATTAAAATATCTCCCTTACCTAAATTCGATTTCAATTTCTTGGACAGATGTCAGCCTTTCTACAGGAGGAGTTCACCAAGCAACAGAAGACTAGAATTTCACACCATTTTCCATCTTACAAGTCATGTCTAGCAATCCTTACTGCAGAACTGCTACAGAGGTCAGGAGGATTCCTAGAAGATATTACAGCTGGCCTCCTGACCTCACAATGTGCATCTGGAGAAAAGTCAAAATAGAGACTGTAAGGCAAGAACATCCACAGCAATGTATTGCCTGGGCACTGTAAAACTGGACTGTGGTGGTGCAAGCAATTATCATTTGTCACCCAAGATGCTTCAGCCACCTGCAGGCACTTCCAGTCCACTTAAGAAGTAAAATATCTTAGCCAAAAGCTTTCTGCAGCTTTAAATAAATACAGAAATTTCTTACTATGACGAGAAAGGCCCTCCAGATTAAAAAGAGCACAAAGGGATGGCTGCAATTTGCCAAACAATTTTCTTTCCTGTAAGTTTTGTCTCGGAAAGTCACAAGACTCAGATTCTCTGGAGGGTGCAGGCTACCTCCTGATTTCTGCGCTGCATAATGACCTCAAGGAAGAAAAGGACTGAGGTTTCCAGTCTACCCAGAGGCTTTCCTTGGAGCTTATTTGTCACAGTTAAGTGGCCCTTCATGTGCTCAGCAAACGAGGTCCTTTTGGCGCTGGCTGTAGGCAGTGACTACTGCAGCTATGGATACAAATGGGCTGAGCAGAGTTTTACACGTGTGAAGTTTCACATCCCTGAAGCCCAGGAAAGGCTCTGTCATCTTTATAGAACCAAACACCACAAAAGAACTGAAGGACAAAGCAGCAGAACTGTTACTGAGTGTCTGGACTTGCCAACCCATAATGATTTTGAAGACTCAAACCATATAATGCTCGTTTAATTGCATCCAACCAGTAGGACGATAAGCTATTAAAAAAGTGCACACTCAATTTATTCCTCAGGCCTGTGGCAATGTCTCTAAAAAAGCAATTAAAGCACTGAGATCCTAACTGACAAATGACAAAGAATCCTCCTTAAAAGGATGAGCTCATTTTGGTAAAAGACCAGAACAAGCTAAACCATGATGGGGTGAGAGAGGACAATGTGCACAGTGATTTATTTTTATAATTTACGAAGGAAACAGAGAACTCTTTTCTCCGTTTATTTACTTCCTTTACTTGTTAAACTGGTGAAATACAAGATATATGGTGCTTCCCACAATCCCAACCACCACACTGCAAGCTGCACATTTGCACTGGATTCCAACAGGCAAACTCAATCTGGGTAAAGCAAGGCAAGCACTCAAGGCTGCTTTAATCACAAAGGTTTTCTAAGGAAGTAATTAAATGGCTCCGTATTTTTTTAGGATGCGTTACTGCATAAGAAAGAGGATGTGTTTTTATTAAATTTCCTTCAAGGTCTGGATGCAATTTTTTCAGGGTTTCAGGAATGCAATTCCTTATGAAAGAAGATGGATCAAGACTACTGCTAACTTTCCTAGTTTGCAAACTCAAAGCACAAAAAGAGCTTTTCCACCAGAATTCAACGTAAACCACTGCATCAGCTCTGGTGCCTTTAGAAGTGCAAGTGGCATGCTGAAGCACAAGGGTGGTTTACATGCTGAACATACAGACCAGACAATGCTTTAACCACATGAATGCCATCCCATAAACTGCAGGTTAATCTCCATCCTTCATTTCCTGGTACACTGCGTCCAGGATTCTGTTAGGTATGGCTTATCACTGTAAGCTTTTGTAATTCAGTTTAAGTGATTATTCTCCTGTACAACTGCTCGACTGAAGAAACCAACTGATTACTTTATTATAAACTAGTAGCAGCTAGAGCAAAAAGCTCATGTTTATGCTTTTTTTGGAGTTCTCTATGAATTGTTTATACCTGAAGAAAAAGAAAAGGCAGTCTTCTTGTAACTACCACCTTCAAAAAGAAGAGATCACAAAACCTCAAGTGACTTGATGAACAAAGCACGAGGCAGACCTCAGAGCTGACCTTGCTGTAAAGGATCAGGGTACTTTTTGGCATGAATTAGCTATTTGATTTGTTCTTGATTTACATAAATCACCCAAATTAGAGCTTGAAAGATACTCGAAATCTTCTGAAAAACAGCCTGTGTGTCCTTTTAGACATGATCTGTAAGACACAGCTGTTACTACCTGTACAAACACTTCACTGGTGTCCACAACCAGACATTGATCTTCCTGGGATTTGAGAGGCTCAGATGGAAGGCTGGGAAAGGCAAGGGCTAAGATGCTTTACCCAATTCAGAAACTTACACATCACATTGCCTTCACTACAAAAACACTGCAAAATCCAAGAGAAACAGCTGCAATGGCTTCTGAGCATCATACTTATGTGCTGAACTTAAACATCTCACCGTGTGAGTTCATTTATATTTATACAGTTTCTAAGGAGTCTTGTGTGATTAAATGCACATGCTCTTATCAAGATGTTTGTTTTGGAAAGGATGGGGCACTCTTACAAAGCTTCTGGAGGAGGACAGCTGGCTTTTACAGACATTTAAATCATCAAACACACCACAAGCGTGCCTTGCTGGAAGCTGAGCAGGAATCTTTGAGAGGGATGTTTAAGACTATCAAAAGAAAAGCCATTTAGGTTTGCCAAAACTTCAACATTTCACATTGAAACAGCAGGTTAAAGATGTCAACACCTCTTCCCTCATGAACAAGCAATGGGAAGAGTACCAAGACAAGAAAAAGCAATTGCAATGTACATCAGTACAAGAATCCAAGGCTGGAGCAGTATTTGAACCTCTTTTAAAAGCCTCTTAAAAAAGAAGCGATGTTTTATCACAGGTTTATTCCTGCAAAACCTAGATGAAGGTTATCCTCTCCAATAAATTTGCAGGTTGCTGGTTAAACTTCCAGAGATGTAAAATATGACCACTTCTTTCCTAGAAAAAGCAACTTACTAATGCCTCAGGAACTATTCATAACAAAGGAATTTAAAAGCAAACCTGGTGCTGTTAAGACAGGAGTATTCAGGCCTATTATTAAAGGCTTCTTTAAGCAACCACTCCATGAGGAAATTACTGGGAATTTTCATTTGCAGCACAAACTGGAAAGCTTCTTTCCACTCTGGTCTTCCTTCCAGAAGACAGAATCTTAGTGCTTTAGGACTGTGGTAGTTCAAAGAACCTTGGCAACTCATGTTAAACTAAGCCTAGACCGGCACAAAGTCCAGACTGCCCTTTCGAAAAACTCACACCTCAAAAATACAATTGCAGAGAGGAAATTCTGCTGATTTTAGCAGAGCTACTTGACTACAGTAATCGAAGATATGTTTCCTATTGTGTTTGTGGCTTAGAAGAAGCCTCTCCTCCTATGCTGAGCTCTGGTCACAGGAGTTTGCAGGACCTCGGGAAGCACAGGATCCAGACAAACAGCCTTACCAAACACCTGAGCCAGCTGGTGTTTGCTGCTCCACACCCCTGATTCTCATACAAGGACATTTTTCAATTTCTGGTATGAACATAAACCACTCACATCTGCCTACAAGATGGAAAATGTCAGGAAGGACGAGAAATTCCTGCACTGAATTTTCTTAAGCCTGCAGCTTTCACGCTGGACAGAAATACCCTCCCTAACAATTGCTCTGTAGCAACACTTCATTGAGACAGTGTCTTCTGCTTGCCTGACACCTTGGCAAAAAGCTGCCAAAGCTGTCCTTTGTTTTGGGGCTTTTTTCCCCAGCTGCGGGTGACAAAGATGAATTGTGAGTGATCCACACTTCACATTCTTCAACTATTACAGAAGATCAGTTTTCCTAAATGGCACCTGAAGATTTCTGCTTGAGACAGCAGGCAACCAACCTGAGTGTACACTTAGAAAGCTGCTTTCCAAACCTACAAGGAGCATTTTTCCTCTACCAAAGCAGGTGTAACTATTAAGCAGTAGCTACTCAAACTGCATGGCTTCTTTACAACTGAGAGATGACAACCAGAGTTCTTGCTCAAGACACAGGCAGAAAGGAGATGCCTCTGGGGATGTTTTTCGACCACATCTAAGAACTGAGCTGCAGAACAATGAATCCCAACACCAGGGCACCATCTCACAGCTGAGCAGTTATAAAGAAAACAGGGGACTCATCTAACTATGATGAATCCTAAATATTGTGAAGGTCTGCAAGGAATATCCGGGCAATATCCAAGCCAAGAGGATATACATGACCATTTAGGGGAACAGAACAAGCCTTATCCAAAGCTTTAGCACATTCCTAGTTTACAGATTTCTCTTTTTCACAGAACAGCACTTAATTCACAGCTTGAGGTGACCCATAAACTCAACCAGCAATCATGCACATGACTTCACTTCTCTGCTGGAACGCATCCTGCATACATCACTCTGATCTGAGTTTAGAGACTCTGCCTACACCAGGCTCCAGTGCCACTCTCCACAGCAGTGCTCAGGGCTGAGTTTTCCCATTCAGCAGAACAGACTTCCAAGCTGATCTCTGCTCAGGGGTGTGACAGACAGCACATCTCTGCAGAACAGTTTAATTCAAGCAGCACCAATGTTTCCTATCTGCTACTCAGTGGGCTCTGCTGTCCAAGCACCACCAACAGGCAACCAAGTGCCAACCACCTCACTGTAATCACAATTTACATACAGTGCTCAGTAATCTGTGAGTATTTTTCTTACCTTTGTGTTTGTCCCAAACTCTGGAGCAGACACAGATATCATCGCTCCTATCTCTGTGCTCAGTTCACTCGCTGCTTTGGTCTCCTTTGCAGTGACAGGTTCTGGGCTTCTGACAGAGGTGGGAGATGGCTTCTCCTGTCCCTCAGGCTCTCCCTGCTGGGCGTCCTTCACCTTCCTGTTCTTTAAAGAACGCTCTTTCCCAATAGGACCAGGTTTGTACTCTTTGTTTTCTACCGGGCTCAAGTCTGGAAGCTAAGTTAGTGTTAACTTGTCAGTCATGCCTTCCCCTCTGTGCCCTATCCAACAAGAATACTTTAACATGCTAGAAGTCATTGCTTAAACATAACAAAGCTTTCCAGGCATTTTCTATCAGGTAAAGAACCTGAGACTAAGTTAGTAACAGCTACATGAAATGCATTGATTTTGAACATTAGGAATCTAAACCATTGTTTTCAAGCAATGAATTTTCATGTGAAGTGGCAGAGTTCAAATAAAATACAAAACAATGTTAGTTTGACTGTCCTTACAAGAAAGGCAAAAAAAATACAGAAATCACATGACTTTGTATACCTACAGGTCATTTTAATTTTCAGAGAATCAGGATTTTACAGGGCCCCAGGAAACTAGAACAGAAGACTCTACCTTCATTTGAAGTTATCCTGACGTACGGATGTTGGCAGCATTTTTCCCTGGAAACTGATCACTAAGGGGATCCAGAAAAAAATACAACACCTACGCACAAGTGTTGCCTTATATTGCAGACACCATGGCTGGGCTCACTGCTGCAATTCAGCAGCTCCTTTTTGTGCAGCTGAATTACAGCAGAATGAAGGGCCCTAGGGAACCTGAATGCTCTGCTGTTTGAACAGCCACGTCCTTTCTGGCTGAGACTCTCAGCCCACTTCACTACTGAGCAGCACAAAAATCCCTTCAAGGCAGTCCTTAAAATCCTATTCCTTAAGCTTTGATAGTGGAAAGACAGAAGCTGTTGGTAATTGTCTTTCTCAACAAAAAGCAGCTATTTCAGGAGTAGATGAAGACCCTCTACAATACGATGGTTTTGGGGAGGGTGGAGTTTCCCAAAGGCATCTGGTACCCTCAGGAGGCCAGCAGAGACTGGCTTTCAGAGGGAAGGAAGAAATCAGTAGAAGCAAATGCCTGAGCTCTGCAATGCTGCCATCAGGAACATCATGCTCACCTCGCCCCAAATAATTTTTTCCCTAATAGTTTAGAGAGGCTGAAATTCCTCCAGACACTTTAAGGCCACTTAAACCTTCACACTTTACCTTGGAAAGGTAAATTGCTTTGTTTCAAGTATGGTCCTCTTATGTTGCCCATATTAATTCAACAATACCAACCTCCACTCCTGAATATAAGCTTGCATTTAGGCTTCAGAGCAAACAGTATCACCACAGGGGTGGGTGGGTGGGTGTGTAAGAATTTTTGTTTGTTGAGATTTATTTTTTTTGTCATCAAGACAGTTAAAAGGATTTACAGCCCCCTCACTCAAAGCAGTGTAAAAAAACATTAGCCTCCAATGCATTTACTATTTAGTCATATATATGTCTTTCAACAAAATCTGCAGAAGTCTTGATAGCTCTAAACAAGCAGAAAAAAAAGGAACTCTCTACACAGTGTCAAGTAGACTTTTTCTATATATATTTAACTTTGGAGTTCAGTATCTGTAAGTGACTTTATTGGGCAGCTTTAGGCATGCAGTGCATCTGAGACATGGGTTACTGCAATTCACCAGCAGTTTTAACTAATGCATATTTCTAATAAATATGCATTAAACGAATGCAGGTTTTATATTCTGCAATGAAAGCTGTGAACTGCAACATATCCACCCAGTGTCTCATACAGCAGAAGTTAAATTCATTCTGTGTGTGACTGAGCTTTCAGATTTCAGCTCTTTTTTTGGAGAGGGGAAAAATCCAACAAACAACCAACACAAAGAAACACCCACTCTTCTAGAAAGACAAAAGGACTTCAATTACATCAGGACTGCTGCCAAATCTCAGACATCAAGAGGGACTGGAACAGCTGATGCTCTAAGTCACCAGACAAGTTTATCTGCTATAACCTTCTCTTTCTGAGAATTAGAAGCTGGTGCTGAGTGCTAGTGATGCACAGATTAGTGTGCACTACAGGTGGAAATAACAGAAAATCTCTGGAAGGCGAGTAACGCACATTTTTTAAGCTAATATAAGTTTGATTAACTATTTAGTATTAGCTGCAAAAAATTTAATCATTCAGACATCTGTGCATTTGAATTGGAGACCTCAAACTAATGTCTCTAATATTCCTCCCTTTCCTCAAAACATTTCTTTCTCTGCAACTTCATGTCTTGATCAATCGATAACGTGGCTACAAAATTAAGCAGGGCACCATCCATCAGCTGAAGGGGCAAGGCAGGCACAGTGGCAGGAAGAACCACTAAGTTTACACCTGCAGACCCAGCCAGGGCAGCACTGCAGTGCTGCTCCCAAACAGCTCCCAAGGCCTGAGTGAAGCAAGCTTGAGAAAAAACAGAGAACACAAACTACAGAACAAAACCAAAGCACTCCACCACATCCATGGTTTCCCAACAAAGCTATCACAAATCCATACTCTCATCCCTGGCTCCAAACACAGAACCAATGTGCAGCCTCTGCTGGGCTAGGATGCTGTTTAATTACATTGCACGTCTTCTTGGCAAGAAACGACTTGTTGATTGTTTTAGGAAATAAAAAAAGAGAATGCAATTTTTATGGGTCTAGTCCTAACTCAATGAGTATTCTATTCTGCTATTCGTAACCTTTTTTCTGACTGAACTTCTTTAAGTTTACAAGTTTGTACTGAAATTATGACCTTTTACCTTTTGTGCTTTGATGGGTCCAGCCCGAGGCTGTTTCTGCCTCTGCTCTTTGGGTTCTGGTAATTTGTCAGCGGACTTCTCAGAAAGCACAGGACCAACTTCATTGTCACTGCCACTGGACGCTGGGGCTCCAAACTGAATGGTTTCTATACCAAGATCCACTCCACCTTCTTGTCCAGGCTTTGTCCCCTAATTAAAAGGAAAACATTTAACCCATTCTGAAAAGCTTCTGTATCAGTACAATGACAATGGTTCCGGAAAGAGCACAAAATATGCTCAGCTGAAAACCACTAGAAGGGTACTTTTCTCTTTTGCCAGAAGTACCATTCGTGGCTGCAACAGATTTGCAAGAATAAACAATATCTGAACATACACCTCCTCCTCCTCAAGTCCCTATTGTTAAAGGAGCTCCAGAAAAAAGCAGTGAAGAAGTATGTAAACATCATCAAGATCAAGAGGAACAAGTACAATTCAGATTCAGGTTCACGAAACTCTCTTGTGAGTCCAAAACTTAATGCTTAATTCAAGAGAAACACTACGAAATACAAAAGTATTTCCAGATCTCTTATGCAGTTCAAATGGTCTCCTATGACAGCTGTCTCAACATTCTTGCAGTGTAAAACAATTAAGACCAAAAAAGTACCCGGAAAGTAAAACCACAGCACTTTAAATGTAAAATTTAAGGCTATGCAAATTCCATGGCAATATCCACAGATAATATAGTTATAAAGCAGTGACTGCTTTTTGGATCTCCAATTTAAGGAGCACAAAACCCCTTTAGTTCCTTGGAGACATCCTGTTTCTGTCTACATTACTGAACCCTACACAAACAGGCAATCTGGGCAATATCTTTCCTTTAGAAATGCCATGAATAACAGCTATCGACAGAATCTGTGAACGGCTGAGCTAATATCAAGAGAACAGCTTTTCTATTCTGCAATTATAAAATCACCAGCCTGTATCCCATGTTTCTCTACTGTCTCCTGACTTCATGGAATTCTACACACATTAGCTTAAGTATCTGCACTCCTGGATAAGTGGATAATCTGTACCCAACCCCAGTGAGATAAAATTTGGGTAAGCTTCACACACAGCTACTCTTCTTCCCCTCATTCTTACCTCTGGAGATGGAGCTGAACCAAAAGATGTCAGAGGCTTGTTCCAGGCACTGACTGAAGGTGGCTGAGGTGGGCTAATGGGTCCCACTGGCAATTAAGAAAAGAAAGAGAGTTAAAAAACTCAATGTTGCTAGAGGTATTCAAATCAATGTATCGACTGACTGAGAATTAAATTAAAGATGTCTTGATTAAATAAGCTTTAATTAACCTGTTCAGTGGTTAAAAATAAGCCACCTATTCAGCTGCTTTCAAGTGGGACAATTATCCTGTCTGGAACAATGACCAGGTCTGACAAAGCAGACTCCTCAAGGGACTGACAGCTGCTCATTGCTTGGGAATGAAGAACGCAGCAACATAAAATACTGATTATATTATACTGCAAAACCCTCTTTTTGGAGGTTACTATGCTGCACTTTGGTATGCTGCCCTCCACTCCCTGTGCAGAACTCATCTGCTGGCAATCAGCTTTCTCTAAACACAAAGCTTGCTTGCCTCCACCTCAAATCCAAAAGCCAGCACTCACATTTTTTGGAGATGTCATTCAGAACTGCTGTAGGAGGCACTTTGTTGTCCCATAACTCAGCTCCCAGGCCGTTGTGAGGCTGGGGGTTCTGCAGGACTTTGCCTGACACGGTGTAGTCTGTGCTGGCTGTCCCTCCTGCAGCTTGGCTTTGTGCTGGACCAGGAGCCTGGGGCTGGGCTGGAGACTGTGCTGGGCAGGGAGGCTGAGCCTGAGCCTGTGCCTGCTGTGCAGCTGCAGCTGCTGCCTGCTGCTGCTGCTTTTTGGCAAATCTGGGGGGCAGCTTGGAATTCTGACCTCGGCCTTTTTCGCTCGATCCTTTTTTGGTCCAAACCTGTAAGGAGAAGCCGATTTTATTCTTCCAGGTGACAGCAGTACAGACAGCAATAGCAGAGTGCAAAAAGCAAAAAGCAAACTGATTAACCCAGCCTTACAGGAAATTTTTTTTGGGGGTATTTAATCACAGGAACAATGATTTCTCATCCATTTTCTTCTTGGAATCAACTGATACACAAGCAATAGGATGAATCTTTATCACAGTATAAAAAAATTGTGTTTTTTTCAGTTTGCCAATTCCACCTGCCTGACAGTGCCCAATTGGGAAGTACAAAATCCCAAGGTGACTGAATAAAAATTAATTTTATTTACTAAATATGAACAACTTAAATATAACTAAGTAGTTATATCTAGAAGGAGAAAATAGAGCTTTTTTGGAAGGAAGATTCTGCACCCTTGACAACATTCCCAGTACTGCAAGCAGCTTTTTCCCCACTATAAATGCTGGTCCTGTACCTGCACTGTTTGTTCTTCCTTCTTTCTGCGCTCTTCATCTTGCAAGCGTTTTTGCTGCTTCTTAGACACCACTTCTGTGAAACCATCATCATTCAAGTTAGATTGGGAGTCTTCAACTACTGTCACTTCAGGGTGATCATCAATGATCACAACACCTATAGGAAAAGGAAAGGTATAGATGCTGCTGTTTCAACAGCTTCAGGTGCAATGCACCAGGCCAAAATTGGCTTTGGAGTGGAAGTTACTTCCCCACGGACACAGATGGGGGCCCTGATCAATGGCAAGCTTCTGCTTGCCAAGTGCTTTGCTGCTGAGCACGAAGACAAGGAGTTAATATTTAAGAATTTTAAAACTGGAGTTTCCTGTACCAGATTCTCCAGGAAATTACTAAAACACGGTCATGAATAATGAACAGCCCTCCCAGATATCAGCTCTAAGCTTAGCAGAGAGAACCACTGCCTTTACTTTTGAAAATTAACTAAATTATGAGAATGCGATGGAGAATGGTAGGAATGAAAGTTGATGATTGTACAAAATTGTTCTCATCTATATATAACACATAATTAGGTTTGCCATTTTTTAGAGGCACACACATTATCAGATACCACAAAGATGCTCGAGTGTACAATTATCCTGGCGTTTAAAAAAAATCACCTTTTTTTTTTTATTTTTCATGAAAATTTAGCTCTATATGCAACAGAACTAGCAGAACTATCAAAAATTATTAGGATATTATCAATACATACTTGCATAATTATTAAGATCAAACTGAGACAAGGCATCCACTTTTTCCTTAGGCTTCTTTGGACCAGCCTTTGGTTCTTCTCTCTTTTTGCCACTTGCATCCTTGGTGGTCTTCTGTCCTGCAGCAGTGACACCTCCATCCTCCTGATGTACAGCACTGCCGTTGGCAGGATCAACACCAGGCACAGGTGCTGCCTGCTCCTCAAACGGCCTGTGTTAGAAAAAAACATTTGAAAATTAAGCTACAGAGAATGCTCAGGAGGGAGCCAACAATCTAATTCAGATCCCACTGCAGGGCTGTAAGTGTTTACTGACTTCTTAGTAGGGTCCAGACTTCTTACTTTCAGCTCCCAATGAGAAGCTCAACAGCAAAAGCTGTTTTGGGGAAATATCAAATGCCCTGCTGAATTTTCCATCAAATTAAGCATATGGAAAAATAAAGTTCAGCCTAAATGGGAAGCATTCCTCAACCTGCTTGTCTGTGTTAGGTGATTGATCTAAAATGCAATGCAGCAATTTATACATTAACTGCAAAACTCCTCACATGAACACTTCTGCTTGCATCCAAACCTCAAGAAACATAGCTCAACTCAGAAACAGCACTGCAATTTTTTTAATTAGGCATTTTTAGCACTGTGCACACAAGAACACTCCACTCCCAGCTTCAGGTTCCAGGTGTCTGTATACAAACAGAAAAAATAGAAAGTACAGAGCCACAGGTGCATCCATCAGTGTCTTTTCTACCACTCTACAGATCTAAACTAAAACTGCTTATGGTTTCAAACCACAAGAGGACAACAGAAGACCATGACCCTGTGTGCTTACTCACAGAGGCTGGGTACTCACCCTCTTTTTCCACTTCTGGGAGGAGGACCGCTCCGCCTTTCACTCCGGGGCCCTGAGAAATTCCTCCCTGGCTTAGCTGGCCCGTTGTTGCTACGTCGGTTCTGACGGTCTATTCCAGGCCGCTGACTGGAGAAGCTTCTCTTGGCTATTTCCCTTTTTGGAGCTCCAGCGTTTTCTCCTGCCTTTGCAGCCACCTGTGCTGCTGCATCTGCTGTTTTCTTCTCATCCCTTTCCCGCCTCTCATTGAAGTCGCTGCTTTCCGAGGCTGTTTCCCACTCTTCGTTCGCCTGGTCTGAAGAATTCTGGTTGGACAAGTCTGGTGTCTTACTTCCTGACACATCCAGAGCAGGGTTGGAGGGCTCATTAACTGCATTATTAACTGTGGCACTTGTTGTGGAGCTGCTCACCACCTCACTGATCTTGGATGCAGCCTCTCTCTCTTTTAGGCGCCTGAAGCGTGGCGGCTTATCTTGCCTCGGAGGCCGGGCAGGCCTTTGTCTTCGTGGCCTCTCTCTGTTTGGATCAAACTTCCTCTCAAATTTTGGAGGTCTTTTATCAATTGGTATAGGACCATAATGCTCATTTCTTCTTGGAGGCTCTCCGTCTTCTGGTTTAATGATCTCTGTTTGCCTAGGGTTCCACTGATTGTCCCTGTAGGCTGGTCTCCTTATCGTGGATGGACGTGGAGGACGTCCCCCAGGATCCCTGCCACCACGTCTGTACATTCCCCCTCTGCCTCGCCTAGAAGGCTCTCCTTTAGGAAGAAATCCTGGTTTGGGCTTGCTCTCATCATCTCTTATGTATGTTTTTTCTAGGGATCTGTTGTCTACTCTGATATTGTTCTCAGGTTTGAAGGACAGGGGCTTTGGAGGCTTCTTGCCATCAGCTCTTTCTTCTCTTTTCGGGTGCTTGCCCTTGATGACGCTGTCTTTGTCTGAGAGCAGGGTGTCACTGGCGCTCTCGTGCACCTCGCTGTCAGAATCTGTCTCCGAGCCGTGCTGGCGCCGCCGCTTCGGGATTACTTCAAAGTCAGAGCTCTCACTACGAGTTTCACTCTCTTCTCTTTGCCTGACAGGCCCTGAAGGCACATGCTCTGATCTAGGCTTAGGATCTCTGTAGTGTGGGTACTCTCTGTTATGGCCTCGACTGCCCCGACCGCGTCCTCCGTAGGAACCCCTGTAGCTCCGGCCCCTGGAATAATATTCACCACGACCTCTGCCTCTGTATCCCTGATCTGGGAACCAGTCCCTATCCCTGGCCTCTTTCCAGTATGTCCTGGGTGGCAAGCCAGGCTCTCTTTTTACTGGCCTGGTTTCTAGGCGTGGTTTCTCCACCACCTCCTTGCTCACCACCTTCTCAGCCTGCTTGTCCTCCTTGCTGGCAGGAGCAGGGGGCTGCGTGTGGGGTGGGGGCTGTGCAGCTGGCTGGGCGGCCGGGGGCTGTGGGATGGCTGGGGGCAGCTGGGCAGTGGATGGCTGGGCAGCTGGGAGCTGCTGCTGGACNGCTGCAGCCTCGGGCTGACTGCCCTCCTGGCTTGCTGGTGCTGGAGCAGCATCCTGGGTTATCTTCTTAGCTAGAGGAGCGCTGCTGGAGGCCGACCTCTCGGCCTCAGCCTGAGACAGTGGCACTTGAGGTGCTTCCTTTTTGTCACTTTTTTCAGGCTTGCCAGGTTTTTCACCAGCTGTCTTTTCTCCTTCCTTCTCCTTTCTCTGCTCGCGCTCTTCTCTCTGTTCACGCTCTTCCTTCATATCCCTAAGCACGGGTTTCTTAATAGGACCTGATCTTCTCACTGGTCTATCACCACCTTCATCTCGCCTGCCATAACCTGGCCTAGGACCCCATCTTGTTTCAGACTTCGGTTTGAAAGTTTTCTCAGGTTTTGGTCCTTCTGATGTCCTATTAGTGATCAAAATTTCTTTTTTCGGTTTAATCTCAAGTCTCTCAATTGTCTCCTTTGTCTCAATAGGTCTGTTACTTAATTTAGGGATATTTGCTGCTGTTTCACTCCTCTGGTCTTCTGATTTTAGAGAGTGACTTGAACCATGGGAAATGCTTCTCTTTAATGAAGAGTGACTTTCCCCTACAGGCACCAATTCTTCTGGAGAGCTACGTGTAACCTTCTCACTCACTCCTTCAAAATTCACTGCTGTGTTAGATGTGTCAGTTTGGAGAGGCTGTACATCTTCCAAAGGCCTGCTTGGGAACTTTTGTACATCTACCTCTCCTGATTCTCTGAAAAATTCTGTCTTTGGATGAGAGTCCAACTGGTTGTGTTCTACAGGATAAGCACTGGCAGGGACAGCAACTCGTTCTTGCTCCAAGTGCGCCTCAGACCTAAGCAGAAAGCAATGAAGAATATTAGCGTGTGGGGGAAAAATTTATTCATACATAATTACTGAAAACAAATAGTTTTCTATTAAGGATCTGTGTCAGCTCTAGGAAGTAATAGGAAATAATTTTTAATGGAGCCACCAACTACTACCCAGATGGCAGCAGAGCAAAAAGAATTTCTGAATACTTCTAAGATGCAGAGGAAAATCCTAACCATTCACCACGGAGCAAAGGCCAAAAGGGACTGTTTTGCTTTAGCAACTTGTATTTAACACATCACTTTTGAAACAAATACACATTGGACAGAAGTTCTCTAAAATGGGGAGAACAGAGAGCAAACGGAGAACAGAGAACACTGTGGGAATGTTCTACAAAACGGCAAATTCAAAATATTCTGGCAATCACCATTCCTCCAGGCTAATGATCCTAAACAAGGGGTAAACTGTCTTTCTACACCTGCTACAGAGCAGGCATGTCTTCTGTTTTGTACAACAGCACCAAGCACTCTGCATCCTCCAGTCACAACTCCTCCTTTCAAGTTTTGTGTGAAGCTACAACTCAGGCAGTGGAAACTGCATTTTACAACCTGTGTGACCTGGAGAATGGCACGACTCAGGCTTACCTCAAATCATCAGGCTCTTCTAAGACCTTGGGAGGAGAACTGGACTGCTGAGATTCTGCGTGGGGGTAGGGGTCTGAGCCCCACATCATGCGTGGCTCTGACAGAGGCACGCTGTGCTCCCTTGCAGAGCGAGCCATGTGCTCAAATGAATCTGAGCCAGCTGCTGAGCCCTCCAGCTGCTCTCTTCTCATCAGTGGTTTGGGAGGCATAATTCCTGTGGCAGAGTGAAGTTCAGCAATTGAAACATAGTTAACATCAGCAAAGAAACCGACCTCAATACAAACCAAGCCTGTCAGGAGGTACCAACGAACACTATTCTCTCTCCTCCAATCTCCCTTCCTTTGACCCTCTGTGTTGAAACCAAATTTCTATTCCCTGCCAGCTAACCTCAGAATGACTAAATCACACTAAACACCAGCATCCCACGTCCCAACAAAAGGAAAAAGCTGTTTGCTTTCAGTATAATGGCAAGAACCAGGCCTGTGGACCTGTAAACTCATGGATGAAGTTTCTGCTGTAACATCTGAATGGCAAAAAGCAAGATGAGCGTACACACAGGCAGTTTTTTATACTCTACTATTTCAGCTTTTTTCTTTGTACCATTTCAAAGGAATTCTGCAGTTTTCACTATCTTTGCTTAGCCTGCCATTTCCTCCATTCACTCCTTGCACTCACTGAGGATACCCTTTCCCTTGCTCTTTAGTTGGGCAGGTATCTCCATTACATTACATGACACATTTCTATTATTTACACCCAAGAGCTTTCCTAAGTGCAAATCAGATGGCCATTCCACAAATTAAAAAGGACTTTTTAGGGTCAAGAATCTGAAACCACGAATTTATTAAGACTCTGGAGTTGTTAATATGTAATGTAAAAACAGCAAAGTTTCACAGGTTTTCTTAGGAAGCAATGTAGTGCCAAGTGCTAAGATGTAATGAAACAAATGGTAAATACACTTTTTCTCTGTTCAACCTAACTCTCTTGGCAGCTTTCTGTAACAAAGGAAGGCTTATGCTGACATTCTCCATCATCTTAACTGTCACTCACATGCCTGCAGTGTGTCAGCTGGGATTTTATTTTATAGTCAAAGGTATACATTCTCATAGGACTACAATTTCAGCCACATATGACTACAATCTATTTTGTCTTACACAATAAAATAACGCAGGTTTCTTCTTAAAATCCCACCAAGATTCACTGAACAAAGTGTGGTTAAGGAAAGACTTCTACTTCAAAACCAAGCAAGTTCAACAGCCAAAAAATGTTTCCAGGTTTACCTGGATGAATAGGAGGCATATCCATGGCAGGTCTCCCCGACATCATCCGAGGGTCCATGTAGGATTGCATCATGAGCCAGCGTGGGTCAAAGCCCATGGAAGCCAAATGCTGGGGATGGGGCTGCATGGGCTGGTAGAGGGGTCTGTGCTGGGGTGGTGGCACAGGGCCACTCGAAGGCTGCGAGGGAGCAGACTGTGGGAGGACACCCTGCTGCTGCTGCTGCCACTGCTGCTGTTTCATCTGCTCCTGCAGATCAAAAAACAGTATTACAGGACTTTTTGGTAAGATGAAGACTTGAGCACAGCTCTATAATAACCCTTGGAAACAACAAGTACAATTATCTCCAGGACAGCAAGCATTCTGAAAGTTAACTGCAAACATGCATCAGGATGAGCGAGGAGAAAAGGGAGAAAACCAGACTGGGCAATTTACAATAGCTACAGCCTAACTGGTGTGCAGCTGAGACACAGAACAACCTGTGCTTCATGCATGTCATTAATGCAAAGTGCTCCTCAGACCACAGGACTCAGGTTCAACCCACATCTGTGAGTGTCACACCCTTTTAGGAAAAGCTGCAGAAATAATCAACCATCAGACTTCAGGTTCCACAGGCAAGCCCAGGGCAACGCCAGTGTGGGCCAGTTTTAAAGCTGCTCTTGCCTTCTGCTCACTTACAGACCTTGCAAGTGACAAGAAGTGTCTCAGGCAGAGCAATTCCTGCCAATACCACTTCCTACAAGCTGGAAACCAAAAACTCATGATTTCTGAAACACTTATGGTCACCTTCTTATTCAGAATGAGGCAGAACACAGCATTCTTTAAATGAGCCTCCTTTTAATGAACTGGTTTGTTACCTGCTGCCTCTGAAATCTTGGTGGTAATGATTTCTGGAACTGCTTAGAATAGCCCGAGGAAACAGCAGGACGAGGCTGAGATCCTGAGTCTGGCTCATTCTCGTGAGTCACCTGTGAAACCTCCTTCTCATTCCGACCACTGTCTTGTCGAGTAAAGACTGCTTGATCTTCTGAAAAACAACAAAACCCCCACCTATGTGAGACAAGAGTCAATCTTAAAACCGACAATTTCACCAGAATGTCAGCTAAAGAATGTTCTAAAACATCTGCCTCCTCTAACTTCACAGTCTCAGTTTCCAAAACCAAAAAGGCATGAAAGGTAAAGGACAAGCCCTCAAAACAGAACAACTGTTGTTAATACACCTCTGTCTTTGTTAGACTTAAATAAACTGGGAAATCAACCACTGGCATTTAGATTGCAGCTATTACGTGATTTAAAAAGTGCTGTATCAGTGATACCATATCACATTTGGATCAACTTTTTTTTATGAACTAAGGTTTGGTTTTGCAATCAATTTTATCCATTTAAAGATAATATAACTATACCAAGCATAGTCTAACAGTTTTCTCGTGGTATTCAAGTTTCAGCACAAAAAATGCACCACATTTAAATGCGTGCCCTTTGTGTCCACTTCTCTCAGCTTGCTGAAAGAACGGAATAGCTGAAATAATTTGCACTGCTTTTTAAGCAACACGGGTGGCTGACCCTTCTTTAGGAAGAGAAGAAAGCCTGCTTTTCTTTCTGTATTCCTCCAAGTCCAGCCTAAACCACAGAAGCCATTTTTTTCCCTAATCTTTTGATGAGCTGGACAAACAGGTTTAGCTCAAAGGACAGTTATCAGCTGTAATGTGCCAGCAAAATAATTGGTCTAGATGCACTAGGTTAATTAGGTATGCAAATGAGACTTCTAGATGACAACTACGCTCTGTGACTCAGCTTTAAGAAGGACAATTACTTGTGTGCAAGCATACCTTTTTCTTCCTTGTTATTCTTGGTTTCACTTTCTTGTTTTTCTACTACAGGTGTTGCCACAGGTTCTACAGGCTCAGGAACCTCATGTACTGGTTTCTCCTCTTCTTTCTCTTTCTCATTCTCCTTCTCTTCTTTCTCCACCTCTTTTTCCTTCTCTTTCTCCACTTCCTGTTCTTCTGCCTTCTCCAGTTTTTCTTTTTCTTCTTTTTCCTTTTCCTTCTCCCTTTCCCTCTCTTTCTCCTTTTCCTTCTCCCTCTCTTTTTCTCGCTCCCTCTCCCGCTCCCTCTCCTTTTCCCTCTCCCGCTCCCGTTCTCTCTCTCTCTCCCTTTCTCTCTCCCTCTCCCTTTCTCTCTCTCTTTCCCTCTCCTTCAGAGGGTCTTCCCGGGAGGGTTTTGTCACGCAGCCGAATTTCTCGTTTAACCGTTTGAGCTTCTCAGCACAAGCTGCTTTCCGCTGCTCTTCCATTCTCCTCTCCTCCTCTTCTCGCCGCTTACGGGCTCGCTCCACCGCAGCCGATATCTCAGACTGCTGCCTTCTCCTCTGCTTCCAAATTTCATCCTCATCTGGTACTGGTTTAGGGGGAAAGGGTCCCTGCCTTCCCATCTGGCGATCAGGAGGAGGAGGGTGCTGCAAGAAGAAAGTCAGTCAGGTTGAACACGTGTTACATAAGCAGCCAGCTGGAATACTGCATTTTAACTATTTGTCAACACATGTACCTGCATAGCATCATTAAAAAGCAAGACTTGGAAGAAAAAGCCAGCCCCCACCTTCCTGATCTGATTCAGACTCTCACAACCTCAGCTCAGAAAGAGGTAGAGAATCACTTGGGCTCGTGTCAACTCTCCTCCCCATCACCACCAAGGCAAAGCGACAACAAAGATCACAAACATATTTTAGATTTGGTTACAGGCTGCTCTAAATCTCAGACAAAAGTCCCTCAAGGAGCCAAGGAATTTCAAGGTAGCTCAGGATAAGAGAGATTTTAGTTCACATTCCATCTGGGACTTCATCTCCACATCAGTCTTGGCAGCCATCCCTCCAGCACTGTTCCCATGCTCCTGTCCTCTCCAGCTCCCAAGTGGGGCTGGATAACTAAAAGCTCTTGAAAGTCTTGTGCATTTCACAGGGCACTTACAAGATGGGGCTGCTTTACACAACTGGCAGCATGGCTGTGTTGGGGTCCCATTCCTACCAGCCCCATACATTATGATCATTTTACTTGTTAAAGGAAAGGTTTATTATTATGTAAAGCCTATTTTTACTTTCTTAGTCTAAATCCCTCCACCACAGCACCAAAGAATTTAACTCAAGGAAATAAGGGCAATTCTACTCTTGCTTACCGGCGGTAGAACAGATTTTGGAGGAAGAGCAGGGCCACCTCTTTCATGTATAGAAGGCTGTGGTGGACCTCGATCCTGCTGGATCAAACACAGTACCAGGATTAAGCAAGCTCCTAACCACAGCCAAGCAGAAAAATTTTAGATTCACTGTTTTCTACTGCATTAAGACACTACACCTAATAAAGCATCTGCATTCAACACAAATCTGCATGCAAAACAAGGGCAAAAACATTTTTAGTTTTATGTACCCAGAGCTGAACAATTAAAGTTTATGTTACTGCACCATTATTCCTTAGATTCAATGTAGCATCAAACCTTAAAGAACAGTGTGATCTTTAATACAGAGAGAAAGTGCAAGTAAAACCAATCCCAGATCCCCCATCTCCATTATTACTGGTGTCAAGAGAAAATATTTCTGGGAAATTTTCAAAACCAATGGTAGCTTTTTCTGGGGGAAAAAAAAAGAAACTAGGGCTGTAGCAGGCACAAATTGAGGTGGATGGCAATACTCCTCTACTGGAGGAAACCAAAAATGGCTGAGCTGACGAATTCTACGTGGTCTGTATAAAATCTATTAGGGTGAGAGGTGAACTCATATTACAGCTAAGGTGCACTGCAGAAAGTGGACCAGGACACTAAAAAAATCCCCACACCCATGAAAAATGTGGGCTATTTATCCACTGGAAAACCTGATAAACAACAGAATGGCTTCATTCAGTTCCAGGGATGGACAGAGAGGAGTACTGAGCCTGTCAGCTGAGCCCCAGTGCCTGACACAAGAGCTCTCACCCCTCACGGCTGTGGGGCAGGACACACTACATAAAGCCATGCTATTTTTGTGCTGCGACCAGAGGCAGCTAAGTTGTCTGAGCAGCACCTGATCAGTTAGCACAGCTCAGATAATGCTTTCAGCAGCTAATGCCTTCCCTCATGTTCATAACCTTAATTGACCTGACAGTTTAGAAAGACACCTGAGTCGGAGCTCTCCTGACGAGGTTGTTGCCACAGGAGCTGCAGAGAAGAGCACACAAACCTGATCAAGCTGAGAGCTTTTGCTGTAAGACCCTTTGGCTGCTGCTGTGGAAACCTGGGGGGCAGACTTGGCATTTGTCTGCTCTTCTGTTTCCTTCTGGCCATCAGGACTCTGGGAATCTTTTGATGGTGTTTGTTCATCACTGTGTGCAAAGAAATAAGAAAAACAGAATGTGTACTCCACACAGGTATTTGGTGATTTATCTTCTAGCCTCAGTGTTTCTTAGGATAATTTCTACTCCACGCCCAGCTGACTGGAGTCTGTAGGCAGTTATGCAATTGAATACAGTACAAAATTACTGGAATTAGTGTTATTGGAATGAGTACTTGCACTCATTTCATTCAATCTTTCCAAAATCTAGTTAAGTGACATTTCACATCTAATTGGCAACACCAACTCACCCACTTTCCTTCTCTTTTTGACTGCTTCCTTGCTCATCATCGTCACTGAAATTCAACTGCTCAGTGTAATCCACTTCACTCTGAGCACCTGACGCATAAAAAAATGCTCAATTAAACTTTCAGAAACATTCAGCATACAAATAACAGACTATTAATGTGATGTTCTTACCTGCCCAGCCTTCATCGGCCTCAGCATCTAGATTATCAAATTTATCAAGCTCTTTGAGTTCACTAGCACTAAGAATGGATGGGCGTTCAATAGGCTCTGAGCACCATGAGGGTGGGCCTCTTCCCCTTGGGCCTCTAAAAATGAGAGAAACAAAAGCCACTGTCACTTAGCCACAAATGACAGAAAAAAGGTCAACTTGTAGGACAATTATTTGAAATATACAGCACTGTTGTTTCAAGCACAGTGAACTCTCATCCACATGTGCGACTACCAGAATTCAAATAATTACTCTTGCATGTGCACAGCTATCCTCACAGAAAAGTGGAAAATCTGTTTTATAATACATTAGAGTTCAACTTTAATTGGAAAGCATTAAAGTTGAGAATGAGGAATTGCCTACTTTCATTGTAATAATGGAAAAGCCCTTTTATAGGCAAAATACTAGTTTAAGTTTCAATGATATTCCTGCAAGTGACCCCTGCTCTTCACAATCAAAAACCCTGTAATACGCAGAATTGCCTCAAGTTTTGCAGTTGAGCTCTCAAACTCCAGACACTCCGTGGCACTGCTCCACACAAGCAAAATGTGGGAGACTGACCAGTGTCAGTTCTCATGCAGTGTAAAATCACCATCAAGATACTCAGTACAAATTATTTCTTTTTTTAAATTAAGTCACAGAGTTCATACCCAGACAAAAACCATCACCACTTGTAGGTTTCTTACCTGCTAGGCTCAGAATTAGGAAATCTTGTTGGACCTTGCATGGAGGGAGGATATGCCATTCTGGGATACTGATTAAACATCTGAAAAGGGTTTAAAAACAGAAGCCATTCATTAAAAAGTATCACTGCATTAAGTATACTGAGATCACCAAAGGAAGTAATGGAAGCAAAGCAAGACTTCACTCAAGACAGTTTGCTTAATATCACAAGTGGGTGACATCAAGTCCCCAAGGGGAAGTGACTGGAAGTGTTAATCAACTCCTGACAAGTTCAAACTCCATGTACCAACAGGCAGCCACATCCTCTGAGGCACTGGTTTCAATCTTGCCCTCCCAGCAGAACTGATAAGAATTCCATGGAGGGGAGAGAAAGGGGCATAAAAAAATCCCACCAGCCAAAACCCAATCCCTGCTGCTTAAAAACCATTCATGCAACCATCACTCACATAAGGAGGCATCATTGCTCTGTACTGGGATGAGATGGGTGGCTGCTGCTGGCCATTCAGCTTGGGCTGAGGGACCTGTGGCAACCGCACGTCCCTCTTGTCTCCTGCCTTCTGGCCATCGCTCTGTTCTGCTGGTGGAGCACTGCCATCTTCTTGTCCCAGAGCCTTAGTGTCTTGATCTGTTGGAGAACCAGAAGAATTGTTCTTATTACCCCCTACCCTCCAACTAGTAGCACCTCAATGGACAGAATCAGCACAAGAAAAGCCAGGAATAGATTTATATTGCAGATTTCCAGCCAGGGATGGTGAAGAACACATTGCTCCCACGCAGTCCTTGGTGACACAGCAGACACACGTTCCTATCTGCTACTGAAACAAGCAGTGGTCACTCAAGAATCAACAGAAGCTGCTTCCTGATCCTCTTCAGCCCTAGTTCCAGCCATGTTCCTGAAGGGTCAGAGCTAAATTTATGGACTGCTCTAGTCGTCCCATTCTACCTTCCAAAGCACAGTGCAATTTAGGAAGGATACTGATTATAGCACAAGAAAGAAAACAGATTTAGCTGTGCTAAGTGGGCCACTGTTGACTCAGTGTGAAGCTGCTGTCAAGGCAAAGATTAAGCTTCCTAAGCAGCACCAGGAAACTCTCAAGCAGCTCAAAAAGAAAGGTAATGCACAGGTATGTGTCCAAGTGAAGACAGGTATGCAGAGTCTAGTTTGCACCTCTGCCTGGTAAGGATGGAATAGAAGTGATAAGAGCTGTACTTCTGGGTGTGAATGTCTAGCAAATTGTCCAGGGAAAGCCAGAGATTTTAATGACTTATCATTTATGCCAGGCAGTCCATTCTTTTAGGAGTTTCTGGCTGCAGAGCACGAGTTAGGACCAAAAAACCCACCAGAGTAAACTTAGCAGCAGTGCTCGGATCAATGGAGACCAACAAAAATCCAGAGACGCACACTGTAAATAATGTTCCTCTAGGGACACAAACCCTTTAAGCAGTGTTAAACTATGCTCTTAAGTATCCATTACAGTTCTTATCTTTGCTGGGAAGCACAGCTGCTAAAGGGGGGCTACTTGCCAAGTTCATTTAGCTTTCTGCTGTCAGACAGGAAAGAAGGGCTTAATATAGCAGGTACAGTGCTGACCAAAACTATAACTGCCTGCAGGAGGCTGAACAGACACGTAGCTGCTCTCATTTGGAGTTGGACATCTCTCCCATTTCCTGACAATTTATTCTTCAGATCAAAATCAAGACAAGACATGAACAGGCACATGGCCTTGGTCTGCAGGACCTGACAAACAAATCAAGGAAAAGCAAGGCCTGTAACAAGGAAAGGAATTAAGGATTCCCTGAGAGCCCTCTGAAGCGCCTATCACTGGCACAAGACAGTGCCAGCCACAGCGCAGGACAGGACCTCTAGTCCATCAAACCTCATCAAAACAGAACTTCTGAGGGAGAAAGGAATCTTGTTTTCCACTGGTAACAAGCACAATCCCAAATACCTTCCCATTAAAGGGAACTGGGGAAGAAATACACATTTCTTTCCTCAAGAGATGTAAACTCAGCACTGTTATGGTTGTTTCCACCAGACCTAATCCCCTGCTGCTGAAACAGACCCAGCTGGTCAGAGCACTGCATCCAGGAGCTAAAGATGCCAATGCTTTTCAAGGCACAACCCACTCTTTTGGCATCCTGCAGCTTGAACTTCCTCTTCAGGAATTTTCAGGCTCCACTCTCATGAGTGCTAACCACTTGAAGTCAGCCCTGACCACCGTTTGTGTAATTAGCTAATACCAGGAGAGTTCTTTAAAGATGTATCTCTCCTGCGGTGACATCAGCAGCTGGAAGTAAGGAAACGCCAGTATTGTGCAACTAACAAATGTTCCTCAGAGCACACAGTACTGACTAGACTGGGAAAATGGGAAGTGACAGGATTAAACACATTATTTTCCACACACCAGGAACACAGTAAAGCAGAACAAAGCCCCAGATATCCATTTCTTCAGTGTAGGAGTGTGCTGATTGAAACAAAGTATTCATCAATTAATTTTGTACAGGGCACAAGCAGTAAGTTCCACACAAACCAATCCAAGTTCACAATTTGCAGCACACACTTACTCTGTGGTCGCAGGTTGGCTCCTGATCCATCTTCAGGTGCATCCTTATCTTTGCCTGACTTTTCCTGATCCCCAGCTGCCGGCAGACTGGGGAACTCTTGCTGGAAATAGCTATTGATTGGAATAGGTGGACCTACACAGCAAGATATTCACAGAGTCACAACCTGCTGTACTCAAAACAGTTCAGAAAGCAACAGAAGCCTGATCATCCTTTAGAAGTGAACATTAAAGCTTTAAAAGAAAAAAGTTAAACATTTAAATGTTAAAGCCACATTTACTGGCAATATAAAGGGTCCACACTTGCTACCAAAATTGTTAAATTTACTAGACCAGCTATCACAGCTGTTGAGGCTGAGAAAAATCCAGAAGCACTAGAGAGCAACAATGGACAATGGAACAAGACTTAATCCAGGGAGTACCTGGAGTTCCTCAGCTCTGTAAACACTTTCCCCCTCCGTCCTTCCAGACAAAGATTTCCTTCTTTTCACTCTAAAACTATAGTCCACCCAAGAATGGGAAACTACGTAATTGCAAACACGTTTATGATTAATTACTGTTCTAATAATAAATCTCCAGGACTTTAAAAGGCCACAGCTTTTACATGATGAGAAAAATACCAGAACAACTGTAACATTCTTTGATTTCTAACACCCTTGACATCATACCCAAGATTGGAATTTAAGACTTCTGTTGTACATGGTATGGAAGCTGAATATATAGGTTGTCTTCCTTGCTGGAAGGTTTTGCTGGCATCTGCTTTGCATCAATTTCCATAGTATATAGTGACCTATTAGATCAGCAGCATTCCAGCGCCAAATCACCAATAATCTGACTGAGTGGGGATTTCTGTTCCAACAGCCTGAATAACAGCCTGGTCCTGTACCTGTCTCTACTACTGACTACTGTAAGGGACGTGGTATTAGGCTACATGGATTATGG
This sequence comes from Melanocharis versteri, assembly GCA_013397845.1. Classification (NCBI taxonomy): domain Eukaryota; kingdom Metazoa; phylum Chordata; class Aves; order Passeriformes; family Melanocharitidae; genus Melanocharis; species Melanocharis versteri. The sequence goes on from VZTG01003866.1 coordinate 66,174, forward strand.
GAGAGGCCAAACTCACAAAAAAGGATCTGAATATATGGTGTCCAAGGTGTGATAGCAAACACCAGTATTTATTCCCTGTGTCTACAAATTTCCTCGAAATCTTTCAATTTTCATTCTGACTTCACATACTACAGACCACATTAATTTGTTTTTTCTTAAAGGACACTGGACTGTTGCTGTTCCCAAGCAGCTACATCCAATGACTTGCTCAATGGGAAAGAAAAGCAGTCCCACTAACCAGCTGACCTGCCAGGCAAAGGAGCCCCTTCTGAGCTCCTGTGGCATGCAACATTCATGAGTTCTATGAATCTGGAAAAATGCTTTCTGCTCAAGTCTACATCAGAGATCTCCTTGACTTTGTTTAAGCCACAAACCTGAAACAGCCAGACTGGCAGCCAGCAGTTCAGAAAGAAGTCAAAAAATTCAAAGATATTTTGGTAGTAATTTACTCCAACTTTTAGCTGAAGCATGAGCTGAAAAATACACACTGCTGTTACATTTCCTAAGTCTTCCCTTTCTCCGTGGCCACCAAGAGGATCAGAAAAAGGTTTAGCCTTGCCTTACTCAAGTTTTACAAGAGCACGAGGCTGAGTGACTGCTGGAACGCTCCCGAGGCAGCTGGAAAAGCTGCAAGTTCTAAGAGCCAACTGCAGCTCAGGAAAGCAGGAGCACAACAGGTGTATGCTGGGTTTCAAAGCCAGGACAGCAAGCAGCTGGTGCCAATCCACATCCAGCACTTCTTCTGGAAACAGCAAACCCAGGGCTGCATTAATTGAATGAAATGAGGGTGCCATCTGGGCTTGGCACACGAGCTGCCATGGTAACTATGAAATAATTAGCTAAATGCATTTTGAAGCCACTGAGCCGAATCACTATTTCCTGTGTCATGGAGATGATCTTATCAGCTTCTGCAGGAAGGCTGCTGTGCAGATCGCTTTGCATCAGTGTTAATTGTGGTTTTTTTTATTCCACAGAAATCCTGTAAAAGCTTAAAGGAGAAAGTTTCTATATTTGACAACGAAACACTGAACGTTAAGGCGGAGAGCAAGAAATAGAGAATCTAGAATTGTCACTTCTAATACTCAGTGCAAAAAAGGCCCAAATCATTAGATATGTGATGTTAACAAGCTCCATGTAATGTCTAAGAAATTACCTCCACGTATTAATATTTTATTATTTTAAGATCCTTATTCAGAAGAGAACTCAATTCTTCAGCTAGAAAGCCTAAACTCCATTTTATAGCCACAGAAAGCTTGCAAGCCTCCAACTTCAGGAATAAAACAGGTTATTTATCATAATGGAGACACAGAATTTTAACTAACCTCTCACTCTATAAGCATTTTAAAAGATCTGCTGAAGATTTAGTTCTGATCTTACACCTGCAATGAAAACACTCAAGCTAAGAGTCACACTGATGGAAACAATTTTCCATCCTTTCATCCAATTATGTTAAATAACCCTCAAAACACACCTTTAATGTTTTTCCCAGAAAGAAAACTACTTAAACACTATCACTTTGATACTAAAACAACCAAGGAATTTATAAAATGAAGGGAAAAGTACTGCTGTTCCACGTTTAAAGAGAAGCAAAACAACACACACTTTGCACAAAATGATCCAAAACTATGATCAGAATGACCACCAACTGTTTATAGCTCTCCTCCCCATGCCAAAACTGTTTGTATTCTAAGTCCTGACTGTGATTTGCCCTCCTCACCACAGCCACACTGAAGATTTTACACTGCCACTGCCACTTCCCTGCCAATTCAAAAGAGGTGACTACACCAACCTTGTAAAAGTCAGTCAGACCTGCTGATAAATCCAGTGACCAGGGACAGGCTCACTTCCCAGCCTGGAATGTTGCTTCCTCAACTTTCCACAGTCCCACTGGCCTGGCCAAGCCTGAAGGGACTGCTGAGTGTGGGGGTCTCTCCCAGCACAGTCCCAGCCTGGCACCCAGAGCAGAACCCCTCCACCCTGAGCAGCACTCACCGTCTTGTCCCCCTGGTTTGGTGTTGGCCCAGGATTTGGCAACAGGAGCTGCTTCTGGAGGAGCAGGAACAGCAGGTTTTGGCTGTGTCTGCGGCACGTCTGGCTGTCTGAAATTAGAGGGAAAGCACTTGTGAATACAAGAGGGTGAGCACAGAATAAGATTGTCAGGATGGCTACTGCAAACAAGGGAATAAAATAAGGGAGCTGTGCAGCTGAAGAACCAATAACTGCTTCTGCTCAGAAAAAGCATTTTCTTACATAAAAGGAGTTGTTATAGTAACAGTTAAAAAAATGGAATAAATCAGCTAATTATTTCAAGATTCCATTTCCCAAAGAGGAGAGGAATGAGTGAAAATGGCTGGGCAGAAAATGCAGCCAGGCATGAACTGAATTACAGCTTTTAAAGAAGTGTATTGGATAATCAAAAAAACAATCCATCTACAACCATCAAAGGGAATAATTTGGATTAATGTTCTCTTCCCTCAGGAGTTAAGAGAGGAAAGCACTTCAAGACCACCATGAATTGAGAGAAAGAAGGCAAATACATGTCAGAAATTACCAAATAAAGGGAACTGATATGGAAAGCTAAAGACATCATGAAAATCTGTATGGGTACCATGAACTGGAGCCCAGAACCTCAAGTCTAAAGAAATGGTCTCAGTCTCACCACCTTAACAATGAAGAGGCACAAGCACTCTTTTTGTCCAGTGTAAAAACCCCAGACACAAGACCTTTCTAGTCTGCAGATTCAGTCACATTGTTCAACTTCTTTCAATAAAACCTATTTCTGAAATCTGCATATTCAGATAACTTAAGATTCAAAGCATTAAAAAAAATCAACTAAGCCTAACCCTCCAGCTCCTTAGTAGGAACTTCTAATAAAACAGGAACTATGGGGCAAATCCTGTAGTCTAGAATCACTTTATTTCACCAGTGAAGAGAGAAGTAGTGCAGTATGCTGTCAGTTAACTTACAAGAAACAACTGTAAATGTTTTAAGCAGATCCTAAAGTGATCCTAAATTTCTGAGGGTTATTACTGAGAAATCAATTCCACTGGGGTCCTGCAGTGATCAACCCAAAGCACTACACAGGACTCTCAGAACTGACAGAGAAGCAAATGCCATTAAAAAGATCTGGGGAGAAACACACCAGCTTCTCATAAGGATAATGAAATGCAATTTTCATGTTTCCAGAGGGTATTGCAATCCAGAAAAAAACCTAGTTCTCATTTTTTTTCTGTTTTTCACTTGCGTTTTCTTGCAGCTGCACATTTTCTAAGCAGGCTTTGGGGAATTTGTGACTTACATGGCTGTACTTTGTGACACACAAGTGAAACAAGGAACAAGACTACTAAAGAAACTATTCCTTGTATTTCTCCTGTTTCAAAGCCCATTTAGAATTTCAGTCATCCAAGCACTGCCCTGCAAGTATGGATGAGGGAAAGAACTCAGCAGAGTAACCTAAATCAACACACAACAGCCTGCACTACCCAGGAAAGAGACTGAGGCAATATCCACAGAAATGAGTGACAACTCAAGAAAGCAGTAAAATAATTAATTTTTGTAATTACAGGGAACAACACATTCATGCGAACTCCAATGCAATGATACAAGAGAAAAGGCATTAAACGAAAGCAAGCTGTTATCAAGATGTAACCTTTATCTGCAACACTTTTGAGAGGAACAATAAAACACTTCACACGTAAACTGCAGCATTTCAAGCACGTTGAAATATCACAGAAACACAGCAGTAGTCAAACAAATGATCCTAAGATTTGAGCAAACACATCAGCTGGTTCAAATCTAGGAGAATTTACTCGTGGCCTGGGCCTACACACCTGCTCCTGGCAACAGATCTTTCCCCCACTAGTTTTATTTGTATCTGGACTCTGAGGCCTTTATCAGAATAATACAAATGAAAATACAAACAACTTCCAACTGCAAATAAGAGACAGCTACTTATTTGTTTATAAACGTAACATCAATTACTGGTATGTTCTTCTAACACATGGCCATGGAAAGGGCTGCTTCAGCCAAACCACCAGCTCAACACAGATTTAACAGGGCAAAGGGGAAGTGACCTTAAAGCCCAGGGAGATGATGTCAAAGAACCAAACAAAACACAGGGCAGAAAACTGTGAATCTGTAGTTTCAAAAGCTTAAAATGAAAGGCTAAACACGACACCATATTCCTGAAGTCTAACAGCTTTTTAGAGAGATGTCAAAAATTGGTATTTAAATATAGGAATGTATACAAAGAAAAATAAAGGGACAGAAAGATGGGGAAGGAAACCTTTAAACCTCATCTTTTGTTTTCACAAGGACCAGGAACATACAACCACTGTCTCTAAATTCCAGTGTTTTTCAGAACAATTTGTATGGAAAGAATTAACACTCAAAGCTTGCTTCTAGTTATGCAGTAAGAATGATGTTCTATTTTAACCTTACATGGCAAAAAACCTGCTTTAAAATACTTCCCAATTAGAAACTGAAAATTTTCAGTTTCCATTTAGTTTCTTCCTGTGCAGGACCAGGAGTTGGACTCAATGACCCTGATGGGTCTTTTCCAACTCAGCCTATTCTATGATTCTGTGATCCTTTAATTCTATTTCCTTTAGCTGTACAAATGTGGAACAAATCTAGCACATGAAACTGCACTGGGCATAGGAAATTTGTATCATACAAGGTACACAGCAGTGCATCAACACTGCCACAACTTCTGTCTTGTTTATGTCACATACTGGAGGAGTCTGGAACAACAGTGTAGAGCTTAAGATAAAAAAAAAAATCTCGAAAATCTGCACACTTTATGGCATTCTAGCCAAACAAATTAAAGTGCAAATATTAAGAACCATTAGGAAAATAAAGCAGAGATCTAAACAAATGTATGCAAACCAAGAATTTTTGAGTTTTCTCTGCCACACATCAGCACAAGCACAAATAAGCAGATTTTTGTATACCCTCATGAACTTGCAAGCTATTATCTTATTTTCCTGCTGTGTTCCTTGGGATTTCAAGAGTACTTTTGTGTACCTAGAGTTTCAAGAAAATTTTATTTAACGTGATGACACTGATCTTACAAAAACGTGCTGCAGTATTTCCTGTCAGCAGACAACAAAACTTACATGTCCAAGGAAATATTCTTCCCCTCATATGGAATTTATAAGCAGACCATTTTCAACTTAAATGTGAGGGGGTTTTTTGTGCAAGGTTGTTTTTTTTTAACTACCCCTCTACTAGCAAGATTACTAAAATTAACAGTGGTGCTATCTCCTCTCTGGTAGCTCTGCTGTGTATCCAGCACAGCCAATTTCTTCCCAGGCCCTGCCAATCCCTAGTTTTGGGCAAATGTGAGAGAAATGGCCGAGCAAATCAAGCCAGAGCTCAGTGCTCACTTACTTCTCTTCTTCGTGCTGTTCTTGTTTCGAAGCCCATCCTGTGCCGTCTTTAGGCACAATGTTCACATTGGGGTCGTTGCCTTTGTTCTCTGCTTTGAGGCTGGGCAGATTAGCTGGGGGAGGCATCCTCCTGGAAATAGCAACTTTTCCAAGACTCTGCAATCCATGGCGTGCGGCAACTGCGTGCCAGAACAGAAAGTGCAGGTTAACAACGCTGTTTAGCAGAGCTACATTAAAACGTTTTCTAAGAAAGCCAGAACAATTTAAGAGTGTAAGAATTAAAAATTTAAGATGCTCCAGAATATAATTTTTGAAAAAGGGCATTGGAAACACTTGGTTTGGGAAAACCTGAGTGCTTTTTGAACGGTGAGTCATTATGGTTAGCCTATTCCAGAGATCAAAATGGATACATGGCCCTGCCCTTATACACAACATTCAGTGACAGAAAGCTAAGGAAGCCATTTACAGTATGATGCTGATGTCAAGCATTATCCTCTTGCTCTTTTCGAGCTTAATGTACATTGATGAGTCCAGGAATGCCCCTATGGGTCCAGCCCATTTCTTTTTTGCTGCAAGTTTCAGCTGGCAGATGCTGCCCTTGCAAAAACATTCCTACAAATTGTATTTACTCCAGACCACAAGTACGAAGCTAATGCACCCCACAGGACATTCAACCTACCAAGGAACCAACTCAGGGAACAAGTACAAGTTACTGCCCTGGAGAAGCTGTATCATAACAAACAGTTCACTTTCAACCTTTAAAAATAATACTGAGGCAAACTTCAACAAGCTTGGGCACACTTTTTTTCTTTTACACAAAATTTAGGCAACTATGTCAAATCAAGTTCAACACTTGCAGAAAATAATTTCCCCCTGGTTCTCCATTCAACGACTCATGAAAAAGCAGTCTCATTTGAGATATCTGTGTAAGTTTTATCCAGTGTTTGTCCAAAAATCAAAGCCCCTGAGCTGGAAGTGAGCATTGCCTTCTCCTTATTTAAACACTTCCAGCGTGGCAAATGTTAATGCAGTGAAACGCACAGCTGGGGAATGGCACGTCTTTATTTACCCACATTCTACTTCCTACTGGATTGCAAATGCTGTCTCTGTGAACTGATACTCCTGTTTACAGCTAACCAGAAGCTGTAATGAATGCTGCCTTCCACAATCCTTCCACTCCACTGCTGCACCAAGCAGTCACGAAAAACCATGCTGTGGTTAAGTGCTCATATACTCTGCACTCTTAATTAGCACTGCAGTAATGATGAACCTGAAAGAATGCAACTCTAAAGAGAGCTTACTCACCTGTGGTTTTCTGAGTTTCCAGTGACTTTCCCTTGTAAGTATTAAACAGACTGAGTGTTGCATACTTTGTTTTTCCATCCTTTGCTTTTGTACTCTGGCCTGACTTTTCCGACATTTCGCTGGAAACTCATCGAGTCTGGTACCTCCTGTTCACTCCTCAAAATCTGCCTGTAAAGAAAAACAACAGAAAAGTAAAGCAATCTGAATATGAGCCAACACTGAAGTCAGAGTTCACAGGGCAGAAGTGGACAGCATATTTAACACCATTAGTACTGTTTCATTTAAGCATACTGCAGGATGCCAAGGAATGCATTAACTCCAGAAACCTTATCCTTACGTAACACCAGGAATTTTGAAGTGTTTCTATCTCTTCAATCTGAATGTCACAAAATCAGGTGGGTCAGCATTTAATTAACATCAAACACTGTTAAAGTGGTAAATACCATCCATGATTTCACTAGAAAATGAATAATAAAGCCCCAATCCCAAACCCCACAAACACACAGAATTTCCACCAGCAGCTCCTTCCCCACTGGGGAAGCTCAATGACCTCACCCACTCCCAAAGCCAAGTACTGAGACACAATTAACAGCTACTGCAGTACAGTATTTCTGGAATTTGCTTTTTTTTCCCCAATTAAAATCATCATGAACACGGCAGCAAGAGACACTAAATAGACAGAGTTTTTTGTTTGTCAAAACCAGAACACAGTATATGCTCAGACAGGGAGAGTGAGAATTCCGTAAACCAAGAGTTACACTGTTCTTCCTGCAGCAGTAAATTACAGGGCTGTTGGAGCAGGTCATCCCTCTCCTCCCTCCTTCTCCCAGAATAACAGGCCTTGAGAAAAAGAACCCAGTAATTAGCAGTGATACTTTGCTAGAAGTTCTTGGAAGAACTTGCAGAGTTGCTGCTCATCACCAGGCAGGAACACAAGTGAGCATTCACTCAAACAGAACATTATTATACAGTTGATTTCTCGTAACAGTCAAAAATCCTGCTACCCTCTTCACAACAACAATTTTTATCTATTTCCATATGAATTCCAGAAGAGTTATATATGCTCAGAGACTTGTGTTCCAGTCTAAAAGCAGGCAGCAAGAAGGAAGACATCCTGCTCAAACCCTTCAGTGATCAAACTCCCATGTCAAACTCAGAGCTGCAGATCTTCAAAGGGAACTCGATTCACATGCAAGGTGCTCATGGATTAACAAGAGCCTGCAAGGACAAGCAGTCTGAAGAACAAAGCACTTACCTGGTCATGAGTGACATTAAGCAATGTCAAAAGACCATGGAAATGTCATTTATATAGGTATGCTAACATTCTCATCCTCCTCTGCCTTCTACCTCAATTTACAAGCCACAATTGAAAAGAAATTAAGATGGCAAATAACCTTGGGATGGTTCAGCTTCAGCATAACTTGGGCCAGAAGCTGTTCTATTGCAATCCACGCAGACTGCTGCAGAGGGGACAATCTCCAGCCTTCTATGGGGCCACTTACATGGCCAAGAAATATATCCTCCCCTCACAAACAGCCAGCAACTCCCAGATTCTTCTTCCAGATTAGTCAGCATTTGGCTATTTCAACAGCAAGTGTTGCACCAACAGTTATTCTATGTGTCATCCAAAAATATGAAATACGGGATGGGAGCAGGGTGAACCCAGCCCACCGAGCAAAACACAGATTCAGGCTGAAAAACTAAAACCCTGTATGAGTTGTTTGCACTGGAAAGAACGTGTGAGCATAATGATTATGGTGAATGACTTGACACAGTTAGATCTCATGTGAGAGCTGGTTTGCTACTCTGTGCTCCTGGCAATTATCTGCCCAGTAGCTTGTCTGATGCTCCAGGATGATTGTGGTGGACTCCTCATCATAAATACGAGGCTGGGAACAGAGAGGAACAGAAGAGTCAAAGGGACAGAGTCTGCCATGTTCCTTCACAGACATTTTATTGAACACCTTATGGTAAACTGAGTCTCCTTATAGAAGAAAAGGCTAATGCAGAGCCTCATGTCTGATCTAGACTCAGCCTGATAAACGAGTCTGCCTGGATTCAGGTCTCCAGACAGGCTGAAAGCAGCAGTCTGGCCATGAATAATACTGATGGGCAAAGCCTGACATGTAGAATTGCAAATAAGTATTGGGGCAGCCCGGAGAGTGAATGGTTGCTTGAAATCTGCTCAGCTGATAACTCCAAAGATAAGCTTGCCTAAATTCATGTATCAGACTGGGTGCGATTTTTCCTGTAAAGATACTGAGTAGTGAGCTTTGGCTTCCAGTGAAACCTTGCAGCCTCAGTGTAGTTTTCTTGGATAGATGAGGGATGGCCTAACAGCCAAGTGTGTAGCTGGAGTCTGTGGAGATGAGCCTGTAACTGTTTTAAGTCACCCACTACAATCACTGTGCTCACACGTTCTTTGCAGTGCAAACAACTCATACAGAGTTTTAATTTTTGGCCCAAGACTCACCCCAGCCAAGGGGACTGTAAACAAGACGTGGCTTCGCACTGGTGAATAATCTAGAAACTGGCAAACAAAACAAACAAAAAAAAGATGACTTGGTCATTTTTTACCCCCAAAAGTCTCAACAGATACAGACAAAGCAGAAAGCAGTTTGAGGGCGGTTTAAGATAATCTTTTGTCATATTTTCCAAAGCCTGCACCTCTGAAAGAGATGAAACACAGAAAATCTTAATCATAACTCTTCTTTACAGAGCAATACAGACTTCATACTTGGGCAGACCTTCATTGTGACAACTGTTCTTTCTACAATGTGTGACAAGCTTCAAGAACTGAAGACAGTGAACATGTTCCCCAAATATACCTTTTTATGTTTCATTTACAAAAATTAATCTGCTCGTTACAACTGAGTTCTATGCCTTTTATACTATTCAAATTCACACTGTTTGACAAGTTTTTCCAAACTTATACTGCATAGAAAAGTAAACTGAGTATTTTACAATGATTTGACCTGCACATTCCTCAGTAATCTGACTTGCACAAAATAAATAATTTCAATTAGGCAGGTCAATACATTCAATAATATATTATATATATATTTAACCACATTTAGACCTGATATTGATTGCCAAAGAAGATATTCTTGCAAAATTAGACTTTAGACCAGGCACTCAAGCCAGGGGTGACAAATCCTCCCTCTGAAGAGCCCATGTAGCCTTCAACAAACACACCTGCTGAGTCACACATTAAACAAGCACTAAGTGCCACCTGACAACAGTTCAGAAGAGACAGTTGTGTGATTTTGAGCCATGTGAAACTGTCCAGCTCCAAGACCTCTGCTTTTTCATCCATGCTTTAGTTGTGCATGCTACATTCCCACACCTGAGCACTGGCATCACTCCCTCTGTGGAACCACCCGAGCTGTTTCAACACAGGACACATTTAACTTGTGCACACAACACATTGGTGAGTACTTTCCTCCCCAAGTGATTCTCAATTTGCCCAACATGCCCATATTTTGTTATTATTAGTCAAATTCTGAGGAGTGAAAGTGCTGCTGTGCACTAGGTTTGGGCTCTGTGCTGTAACACGAGGCAGCTGCGTGCACCTCTGAAAACACAGAAGATGTCAGAAGCACTTTCCAAGCGAAATAAGCACCGTGACAGCCAACAGAAGGACAGGAACAGTACAAGCCACAATGGCACTTGGCAGGGTTCACTGCACTACTAAGAAATTTAAGCAAGTCAGCTGTTCATTCTGAATGATTACAGTCACTATTATGCACAATTACAGAAAGCACAATGCTCCCGAAACTCTGGAGCCAACATTTACCTTTCAGCTGCTCTGCAATGTTATCAAGTAAGTTAACTGAACTTCACCGTGGCTTGGAGATTTTAGGGTAAAAATTATTACTGGAATTTCTGTACCAGACTGTTTTTTTGGACTCCAACTGGTTGACTCATTTAAATCCTGCAAGGAACTCAGAAGCTTGTGTACAGAAAATAGCACACAAAGTAGCTGCCACAAATTCTAAATATCTGGTCTCCCTTAAGGAACATTTAGTTGTATCCTCTTAGACATTTAGAGCTGGTACAAGAACAAACTGAATGCAGTGGATTCCAGACTGCAAAAACATGTGTTTAAATTATAGTAAAACCCCAGCAAACAAAACCCCCACACATATCACACAGGCCTTTTCAGGGAAGCTCCTAGCTCTCCTGATCATTTCAGAGCTCACCTATATGACCTGTTTAGAATTTAATGATACAATTTATTATGCCTGTAAACTTTGCATAGTGCCCCATTAGGGCCAACTGCAGCCTCAAAAAGGTGTCACCTCTGCTTCAGAAAAAAAGTTTTACGTGATTAAACAGGGTAAAAATATTAAACATTTTGAGGTCACTCTTGAGGACTGAGTGGTAAGAAGTATAAAACATTTAAGAACTCAAAAATTCTTGTCTGAGCAGATGACAAACTCTCTCGATCTGTATTTTATACACTGCATTTTTAAACTCCCTACCTAGACAAAAAAAGTCTGATTTTCAGTGTAACATATCAACAGACTTCTTCAGCAGTATTACAGTCAGCTTTAATACAGTCCTTTCCTCCTAAACCCCCACCCCACACCTATTTGTCAGAACAAGTAACCTGCACAGGAGTTTCCCAGGATTTTGAAGTCTTAAAAACATCAAAAATACTGGACTAATTCTCACAATTCCTATTCAATGCAGCAAGGATATCTAGTCCCTGTCACCTCTACTCCAAGGGCTGTATTTTGGCCAAATTTGGAGAAATATGAACTAGAATGATTTAAGGCAAAGAGCACCATCCAAGACTCAAACCAGCTGATGATTTCCTAGAACCTTGAACTCTCAGTGCCCCACTGCCCATCTGTGAAGTGGGAAACATCACAAAAAATCCTACATGAAAGTTTACTCATAACCGGGACAAATTAGCACCTCTCTCAAAACAGAAACCAAGAAATCAATCCAGAAAGAATTTTCATACATTATTTTAAGCACACTAAAAGTGGTTAAAGGGCAAAAACCATCATATATAAATCTGTTATTTGTATCCAGCCATAACTTCACTTTTCTAAGAATAGCTTTGTTTCTGGGACACTGAACAATGTGGTTCTGGTAAATTCTGGAACCAAATACAACTACTTAAAAAAGAAAAAGAAATTAAACTTTTTTACCACATATTCCACTGGTTTCAGAGGCAGATACGCCCAAATCAGTGCTAGTAATTTCAAAAAAATTTCACTGCACACAAAAATGTGGCATTAAAAATTTCAGACAGAAAGATTTCATTTTAACTGTAAGTCTGTCATATTTAGATTCTAGAACTGAAGAAGTTGCCCACTACTGCAAAATCTAAGCATAATCTTCAGCTAGATAGTAATTTTTGAAAAACAACTGTGTGATCTTCAGACAAGAGACCAATTTAAATCAATTACAGAAATAGAATGCCAATTTAAAACAAAGAAACAGGATACTGGAGTCAAAGTACTTGGAACCCAAGAAAGCCTTCTTCGTGCTTTCTGTAACCCATTCTCAAGGAGCCCTATTATTTTAAAATGACACTCCAAAATACTGTGCAATTACTGAATACATGGGGTTTGGATGTGGTTTTGTACAGAGAAGGTTGCACACAAATAAAAAATGGCATTACAATTAAACAAACTGACCTCACTTCTCTGACATGGATGTTGACAAACAACAAACATCAACAATCTCTTCTTGATGACCTTATACTTTCAACTTTGTAGTGCCCAAACTATCACTCTGGGACCAACATTTTCAGCCACGTTTTTATTTACAAAAACGTAACAACAAAGCAAATAAACGAAAGTTTTGGCCATTTATCCCACTATTAAGAATTCTTAAGAACTTCAGCACTATCAGCTCAATATGACACAAAAACAAGCTTGGAGAACCCCCAGCAACACGCGGGTAGCAGAGAAGTCTCTGTCAAATCTAAGTATCTAATGAAGCCTCTCAAGTCAGGATTTCCCTTCCCACCAAGAGCCACTTGCAGTGAGGTTCATTATCAAGCAGATTGCTGCTAAGCAGGCTGGAAATTGCAGGAAAACTTTGGGGACTTCAAGCTTGTTTTTCATGTACCGCCCTCACAGCTCTTCAAAGGCTTCTGAGCAGATCTCACAACTCATTCTGAACAAGACCTACACAAGTTTTATTTCCTCAGAAAGCCTCACTAATACACTTTTCCATCTCTAGATTTCGGGCTTTGGTTTTAAGCAGAGCTTGAAAGAAGGTACAAAGCACTGATTGCATGGATTCTATAAAATCCATGGAGATTGGCAGCCAGGTAGGAAAAGAAAACCCTTTAATCACCATTTCTTCTGCACCCATCACCTCAGCAGGAGAACTGTAGGACAGGCACAATCTACAGAGGAGTTCACAGCCACCAAATGGAAAAAAATCAAAATTAGTTTGGCTCTTTAGAACCAAGACACTCCATCCTGAGACAAAGCTGTAGCAAGGCAGGCTTTGCTAGTTCAATCACTCTTCAAATAACTCCTCTATAAAGCCAAAGAAAGTCTTTCCAAAATTAAAGTATGTCAGGTGGAAAACAGACCATGACACAAGAAAGCCATTTTAGGGCATTATCCTCACAGACAGCTATAAAAATGGAGTTTGTGGATGCCAGAAATGAGCATCCACAAATATGTCTGCATCAATTCTAACAGACATCCAACAGTCTAAATGGAGCTGCTAAGCCAAGCAATGAAAAACAACCCGAATTAGCCACCCACAAAAAAAAAGTCTACTCAGAAACAAACTTCACCACAAAGCATATGTTACTTTGAACCAGCAATCTATGGAGCAAGCAAATCTGCTGCCTCAGAACGCCTGCAAGGCAGTTTGTTACATTGATTTTTTGGGAGAAACACTAATCACCTAAAACCTGGCTTTCCAACAGGAAAACCAGCAACAAACCACACCAGCCCAGGGAATTTTTGTCAGGAGCATTTTAAGACTGACATGGCACTAACCAAACTTTTAGGACACATATTGCAAAAAAAAACAATCTGTCAGTTCTATTCATTTTTTTCCCAGTGCTTTGTTGAGAACTAAAGAAAAAATAATTTAAAAACCCCACAGATCCAAGTACAGCAAACCTCAAATGTGTCTCTATCCATAGATTTTAATATATATTTAACTGCATGTGCATGAATATTTCACTGAACCTGCAGAGAAACCATATTCCTGTGGAACAGCCCTGCCAAAAGAAGCTTGATCAGTAGGATCAATCAGAATCAGCACGACTTAAACGTGTCCACATAACAAGGGATTAAAAAGCCACAGACAGGTTAAACTCACATTGGCAATATAACTGTCAAAAATGCACTGAATACTTTCATGTGTCACGCAGCTGCTTTCTTCCAGCTAAGATAATTTCTGATTTTTCTACTGCTTCTCCTTTTTAAGAGACCTCAGGTAATTGAGAGATTCTGGTCCTCTCCCAAAGCAGAATGATGCCAGTGCAGCTACTGAAGAACTCTAGGGGGAAATTGGGCAGTTTTCATTTCATTTAGTCAAACTTTTTTGCATGTTTATACTCAGAGCATCAAATAAAACTGTTCAAATACTATCTAAATATTACCTATAACAATGCAGTTACCCAGGAATTCAATGCTTTTAATGTTTTGTCTCTTTCTTCCATGTTTTACACCAATGGCCCAGTTCTGGTCTCCAGCTTTCTATGGGATAAGGGAAGCTGTTCAGCAAGACACCTCTTACATTTCCTTCTGCCTTTTACAGGGAGGTCAGGAGAAAATGGAGAGATGCACTCAAGCACAAATATAGCTCTTCTTAAAACAAAATGCTGGAATTAGGAAGTTCCTCCCTAAAAATTTTATTCAGTTCCCAACTATTGCACATGCAGAAGATATAATATCCCTGTCTGCTTTAGCTGTATAATTAAATATTGTTATTTGTATTTTAATTATAACTTTATACTTAAAATAGAAATTGATTTTAAAAAGATACCAATGATCAGAATGGAGTATCAAACAAAGTCAAATTAAGAAAGTCCCTTCAGTGAATTTAGTGTCTGGTAATTCTTTGAATTTCCAGAGGTTAGATAATGAAAAATGGTAAAAGTATCACCAGAGAGTTTTAACTAAAGCTCTTCTACTATTCTGAACTGAAAACCCAATATCTGCCACCTCAAGCAGCAGCAGTTTTAAGCAAGTAAGACTCCTGAAGAAATCCTCTCCCACACTTTGGTTGTCAAGTGCCTTGAAGAAGTGAAATACACGATATCCACACACAGCCTTAAGGCTCGAGTCCTCAGGCAAAAAAAAAAAAAAAATTGCTGGCTGGCTTAAAAGATTTAGATAGAAGAGATTTGAATTTGGCTTCTGAGTTTAGACAATTTACTTTGGTCATTTTTTTCAAACTTCTTTGCCAAATGAGAAATAGTTCTTCAGGCTAACAGATTGATGGAATTTGCATACAATCAAATACTAGAGAATGAACTTAAAGGGTGAAGTTGTGAACCTGACTGCACAGGCACCACAAAACCATGGGAATCAGAAACCCTGGATGTGCCACTAGACCAAATGGGTTCAGCATTCCCCTCTACTGGAATGGTCCAGACTGATCCTGGTAGAGGCACACCAGCCTCAACACTCCAGCACATCTTACTCTGTCTCTGCAGTCACAGTTTTGGAAGGCTGCATTTGTCCCAGAGAGCCTCCCACTGCTGATGGAGGTGATGTGGAACCATGCTTAATGAAACAGTTCTCCACGTGTCTGCTTGCAGGCTCCAAGAGTAACGACCAGCAGACTTGTCCAGTTCTTTTCAGAGCGATTCCCAGTTTGATTTGAGGCACAGCAAGGCAGTAATGGAAAAAAAAAATCTTATTTCCCACTAACACATGAATAAAAAGCTTCCAGAGGCCAAAAAGACTGCAAACTGTAGGATATGAGAACACCACAGTGGAAAATACTGACCAGGTAAATACAGCACAGCCTCCACTGGTACAAAAAGCGTCCAGGTCATTTTCTCACCTGTTCTACATGAACTCAAACAGTGGAGAGAAAATACCACAATCACAGCTCAAGTGCAAATGAGGAGGAACTACCAATAACTGCATTAGAAGCGTTCCTTCACGTGTCAGCCCGTTTCAAATTACCCAAGTTTCTTTGCCAGAAAGGATTTTTCAAGACATTCCAGTACAGAGACTGACAGTGAGTGTGCCACCTAAGCCAAAACCAGCACTGGACAAAGCCAGTGCACCAACCCAACACAACTGCTCCGGCCACGTGCTGATAATCCCCAGCCATAAATCACAATTTAGATGTTTCACTAGATTACCAAACATATTGCAACCAGAAATGTATTCTTATCTGAAAACCTAACACCCCAGATTTCTCTGCAGGTCACTTTCAGAGCAGGCTATTCTATTTCTTCTTAGCCTGAGAATGTCTTTACAAGTCTTTTCTGACTTCTTTGTCACTAAGCATTAAGCAAATTTTTTGCAAGACAGATTTCTGATTTTCCAGTTTCATGCGGTTGGTTAAGAAACTTTCATAAATTGTAAATTTTTAATTGAGGCAGGAGTTTTGAAGTTCTGGAAGGAAGCCAGGGCCAGAAAAAAAAACCCCAAACAGCTTCTATAGAATTAAAGAGAGCATCATAATGATATGCGTTCTCATTATTTCTGGGAACAGAACAATGTAAGTGCTTTCGCCCAATTAGCTTTTCAACTTGCAGATGCCAAATGAGACTTATTTTTAAGATTTGCAAACCCATTTATTAAAGAAATTTCCATTATCTGGAAGAATGAGAAAACTTCAAAGCTCACGAAACTGAATCGCTGCCTATTTGAGCACAAGATAAGGGAATAAATTAAGGCAAATTCTTGCAGAAACAAGCTGTGTACCTGCTATCAAAGTGCAGGATTCAAACAGCAGCCTGGTGGGCACCACTTTTCTCTGAATACAGAAGACTACCATGACCTGTCTTACCTGTCAGAAGTCTTTTTAACTGAAAAAATTACAACTGTTCACCAGGCTCCTAAATAGCTAATTTAGATCAGTTTATCCAGACCACAGCAGCTCTCTGTAAAGGCATCTGTTAATGGTTAGGATCACAAACAGTCCCCTAAAAAATTACAAACACACTCAGCAGACTGTCACAAGCACCACTTTGTTTCTTGCTCAGCCGAACCATCCAGCAGAAGCCTGGAAATGCAAAAATATCAGCAAGCTCCTTCTCCCCACACACAGACAAAGTGATGTGGAGTGTCCTCCCTGGTGGCATCCCGAGCAGTGGCTGCTGTGTCAGGCTGAGAAAAGGGGGCAAAAGACAAATTCCCAGTGGGGCTACAGCAGCAGCCTCACAAGTGCTGATACACCTGACTCCAGTGCAGGCTGAGCAGTGCTCAGCATCTGCTCCTCTGCAGTTGGGAGAAGTGACCAGAAACCACAGCTGAGGGGAGCAGAGTTGACTCCTGAAGTCGGCCCCAGTGATAACTTGGTGCAAAACACTTCCTTTTAGGAAGCTGATGAAAGAAAATCAATGAGTACATGAAAAAAGACCAGATTCCCAACAGATGAGCAGAAGCTGCAGCCATTTACAGGCAATACCCATCTTTCCACCGTTTCATTTTTCCCATTTCACTTTAATGTTTACTGCAAAAGCCCCTGCACCTTATTACAAACCCCCACTGAGCTGGTGGCACATTTTTAACCCTTCCCACCCACCCCACGTAGGCTTGGGACAGTGGAAAAGAGCAAGACAGATTAGGAGAAAAAAGTTAAACCATTCCTTTACTGGAAGTAACTCAAGGAATCTCTTTCAAAACTTCCATTTCCTGCTCCTTTACCACAATTTCCAAGCCCCACTGAAATAATTAATATTTTTTCACAGAGGAAGTGACACCTTTCTTCAGCATTCTTCCCAGGAACAACAATTTTGAGCAGTAGATTTCTCTCTGCATCACACTTTTCTGCATCTTTAAAGTATCCCTGACCTCAACTGCAAAGAAATCAAAATTTTTATACATAACTTGTTTTTCCAAAGCCCCTACACAGAAGTTCATCCTTAAATTACAAATAATTACATCTAAGGTGTTTTATTTTGGAAATCTGTTAGAAGTTTCTTTGAAATAATGTTCAGGCAAGCTCCTCTGCTCATGAGCTCCTTCAGAATATTTTGACAGTGCACAAGAACCACTCCAGGGCTACATCCTTAAGGATTTCCCCTCTCCTTTAGAACACATGTGCCAAAATTGATCCCCTCTTTGCCAGCTTTTTTTCCCTAGTTCTTATCCGTTCATTTTTGTTTTTGAAGGGTCCAACCTGAAGATGGAAGCACTCAACAGTAGGAACCTACAGAATAAACAGTTTTGTACAGTCTTGTACAACCTCACCAACATAAAAGAGTTCAGAACAGTTACTCTGATCAGTTATGGGATGACTTAAGCTACTTGTCACCACATCCAAAACTTCCCACTTGCCCAAATTCTATGCTGCTCGTTACTCCTATCATATTCCTAATTTCACATACATCAAAAATAACTTCTTCTCTGTATTAAAGAGATGTTACAGCGTATTTTGAAGGCTTTTAAGATTCTCCCACTGTGGTAGTGAGAGCCAGGGTTGCCAAATGCTCCAGCTTGTAACACAGACAGCACCAGTAAAACAATTTCACTCCAGTGCATGTAAAGGTGGTAGAATTTTGCTCCTTGGTCTGGTCCAGCTTGGAGAGAGCCCATAGCTGCTCACAGCCTCTTCTACCTGCTGCCCATCATCCTCTGGATCCCTGGTTACATGCTTTTCCCTGTGACTCACTAATTTCTGGGAACAGACACATCTCCTTGCTCACTGAAGAATGCTCAGCATGGAAGAGATGCAGCTGCCAACACCACACTGACAACAGCTCTGGACAACACTAGTTAATTAACAGTAAGGGTTGACTTCAGACCTCTGCTTTAGACTGGATTTGACCACGTCTCGTTACAAAAAAGGGAAAAAAAAGATGAGAAGCTGAATTAGAAAAACCTTATCAGCATATCCAGCTTCATGCATCTCTTTCAGCACTACAGAATCCATTTCCCATGGAAGTTAACTTGCATCTGCCAAATGGCTGCAGACGAAGTTTAACATCTTCACTTGCTCTTGGTTCTGTTTATTCTGCTCAGAAAAAAAAATCCCACACATCCCTTGACACTTTGCTTTCAAGATGCAGTAAATAATTCAGGCTCAACACATTATCAAAAGACTTATCAAGGAACTTTTTGTTATCCAAAGCTGTGTGTCCATCAAAGCTCTGTCCATGTTGATAGCTTCATCTGTGGCATGAAAAACATCTCCTAACCAAGGTGACTCCAGCAAATTAACAGCTAAGAAATGCCACAAGCCAAAGGCAAGCTTTTCTTACTAAAATACATCTTTCTTATCTGCGTTGTCAAGGGAAAATGTTGTTGCTCCTTTCCATTAGAGGACTTCTGCTGCACACCTGTACAAAGCACAGATTATCCTCCTAAACACGACTAAATGACAAGCCCTGTAAATACAGTATTTATTTTTTTTCAAAATGAAAGCATCAATTCATTGATATTAAGACAGAGGTCCTTCAGTGGAGTATCTGGTCAGCTTGAAACAGAAGTCCTAAAGCGATATCAGGTCTTTATTGGGGGGGAAATTATTGGCTTCTCCAACAAAAAGAAAATGTTGCTGCACTTTCACTTCTGCTGAAGGTTCAAATCAGTTTCAGTACATCTTATATCATTACTCCTGCAAACATTCCTTTAAAATTATGACTGTAGATTGAAATTGTAAGTTAAAATTTATAAACAATAAATTCTAGCAGCAGTCACATGCTTACGAGGTATGAAATTTAAACCAAGGTGTAGTGGTTTATATGATTTCATGAGGACAGCCTGAAAAGGGCTGCTTTTCTAAGCAGAGAAAGTTTGATCTGCTAACTTAACTGCAAGCAGTGCAGCAAAAAATGGGCAGCCTAGTCATTGCTAAGCTACAATTTATAGCCCAACTAGGTAAAATTCGAGTAAGGCTGCCATTTCACTTAGGAATCAGCTGTACACTGATTTAAACTGGTATATAAGAGACCCCTCTTCTCTCAGTTACCCAGGACTGGGTGATGCCCCAGTTCTTCAGGCAGTACTTGTGCATATGTTGTAGCCGAATATAAAGTGCAGTCACTCCTGTCTCTGGTGCTGGAAGACCCTGAAAACAAAGCCCACCTTATCTTCAAATACACATCAGTTAAAATTTATCACCATCATCCTTCAGACTGAAGACATGTAATGTTGATTCTGCACTCTCATTTTCCTGTTAATCAAGACTGTGTCAGATAATTTAAACCATGAACAATGTGAATGTTAAACAGTTTCTCCCTCTAGTATGTGTTTGCAATCTGTAACAGACGAGCTCGTTAGCATTTACTTAGAATGTTATGTAATGGCTGAGGTATTTGTAATAAAAACAGTCTATTTCTGTTAGCCTGTTCTTCATAGACATAAAAGCTGTCTTCATCTGATTTTTATTAGGACTTCATCTTCCTCTGCTCTTGATGCATTTTTTAAGACTCCTGTGCACTCCATTTTCATTTCACTGATACTCAGAGTATTATTTTCTCCCACCTCCTCACACGAATTCCAGCTTTTATTTTTACACTGCTTTCACCCGGAAGCTTCCACTGAGTTTTGTAAAACCCAAACCCCAAAAAACAATGAGAGCATGAAGCTGAGCAAAGGAAAAATTTCCTACAGAAGATGAACTGGTTCTACCAGTAAAACACCACCAGCAGTCTCGTCATTACAAGCCCAACATCCATCCTCAACTAGTGGGAAGGTGCTGCATTTTCAGGGCGGAGTTTTTCCCCCTCAAACCCTCCACGACTGTAGGAGCCTCTGATGACATCCAACTCCTCCTTCAGCAGAAGGAAGAGGAGTGTTTTTCCTTCTCTCACATCCCCAACCCAACACATGGGTTTATTCCTCTGCAAGAGCACGCTGTGCAAGGCTTTAATTCTTCTGCAAGATTTTTATCTCCTCATTTTATCCACACCACCCCTTATATGGTATTTAGTCTCTGCTTTCTACCCTCTCTCCGCTCTCACATCCCTCCCGCTCCTTAGCCTGGAAAACAGTCTGGAACAAAGAAATTGTACTCCCAGTGCTGGAGGACACCTGGCTGAAGCCACCCCCCTAGAACAGAATCGCTGCTTTGACTTCCATTCTTTCCCTTAATTGCCACCCAGCGTTCATTCAGACAGCCCCAAACCCACAGGGGAGCTCCCTTTGGAATTGCATCATCTCTCCCTCGCTCCCTGGGGCCTGTTTCACTCTGCCCAGCAGACTCCAGGACCTATGGAAGGTGCATCCCATAAATCTGTAGCACTGGACCAGGAGTCCAAGTTAAAACAGGAGACTGATGTAACTGTTCTGCTCTACAAAAAACTAGGGTTCCCATTAAGGAAAGTCTAAATGAGAGCAAAGATATTATAAATTGCTACTAAACTGCCAAGACACAGAATATTTATATTAACAAGCCTCACAGAAGCAGCTGTATATTGAGTTATACATATTTCATGGGCTATTATTTACAAAAGCCAAGAACTTCATACAAAGAACGAATCCACACACCAAGGCAGAGTTTGAGATGGCAGACAGAGGCCTCAATCCTCAATCCAAGCAGTGGCCTAAGAGAGAACCAAGCTTTCCCTTCAGTTTGAAGAGCAACCTCTCACGCACACATCGCCAAACCACCTTTCCACTGAACATTCACCCAGTCCAAACAACTCCCGAAACTTTGAGGTTCTTCAGTCCCAAAAAAATGGTCGCAAGGTTGCACCAGAACACCACAAAATTAACGCAGAAGAAAAACTCTCCAGACGACAGAATTAAAAAGAAACCCTGACAGTCGCATAGAGGCCCTGGCAGTCAGTATTTAAGGTCAATCCTTTTGTTTCTGATACATGGACAAATGAGATCATGTCCTGTTTCCTGCCCCTTCAAAAGCAGTTTCTTGTCTGAGCAGAGCTCTTTAAGACGAGACACCAGGTAGGCCTGGTGCCTCACTGCACAAAAAATAAAACTACTAAAAATCACAACGCTGTTCCTTCTGTTGGAAATATTGCTAATTTCCAGTAACATACCTATCATCTAACCCCAAAAACCAGGGCAACAAGGAAAAACGGTCCTTCCGTGAAGACACAGAGTTCAAGACCTTCCACCAAAGAACATATTTACAGAACACCCACGTGAAACGTGAAACACAAAAAGGAAAGAAAAACCACTGTGTTCCATTCAACACCCAGCAGCATGCTCTCCTGCATGTCCCATTCCCCAGGAAGAGGGCCCGAACTGGAAATTACCTGGGCCAATTTCAGCCTCAACATTTTCAAGCCCTGCATCCCTGGATTATGCCCACTGCAGACCAACCGCCTGAATTTCAGCCGTGTCATCTCACCACGCTCTCACCATCGCCTAAGCGCTATCAATGAGAACACCCGTGGCTCTGACCACCCCAGCCCTACAAATCCTGGCCCGGGGAGCACTAACAATGCCTTCCTTCGCTCAGTCCTACATCAAACCACCCAAGAACCGCCTTTTACCGTCGGCGAAGACTGAAAGAACCGTGGATGCGTATTTCAGAGTTGGAAAACCGAGGCGCCGTGCCTCCAGCACCCCGCAAGAAAAGGCTGCTCTCCCCGCCGCGTTTCTGCAGGAAGAATCACAGCCGCGAAGTGAGCGCAAAGGCACGAAGGGCTCGGCGCGTTTCTCGAGCAATCTCCGGAGAGAGAAAAAAGGAGGGAGAAAAGGAAAAGGGAAGAGAGGAAAGGGGAGACCAAGCGCCGTTAAAAAAGGGGGAAAGCGGGGGACAAAAAAGAGGGCGGGAGAAGGAAGCAGCACCCCCGCAGGAGCGCTCCCGGCACAGCCGCCCC
>VZTG01003866.1:89248-164590 GCA_013397845.1 Melanocharis versteri
ATCCCAGCCTAATCCCGGTTCCCATCTCTGCCCCATCCCGGTTCCCATCCCGGTCCCATCCCGGCCCCATCCCGGTTCCCATCCCAGCCTAATCCCGGCCCCATCCTGGTTTCCATCTCGGCCCCATCCCGGTTCCCATCCCGGTTCCCCTCCCGGTTCCCATCCCGGCTCCATCCCGGTTCCCATCCCGGGAATTCAGGGTTCCCTGTGATCCTAAGGCTGCTTGGGCAATGGCAGGGATGCTTGCTTGCTTGGATTTGTCACTGTATATATAATTTATTATCATCTATCAATACATTAACATACGTAACATTACTTACATAGCTTATTTGTTGGTATTTCTATCTATATAATGTACATTAACATACGTAACATTACTTACATAGCTTATTTGTTGGTATTTCTATCTATATAATGTACATTAACATACGTAACATTACTTACATAGCTTATTTGTTGGTATTTCTATCTATATAATGTACAGATTATATAGGGCAAGACTCTCCCCTCTGCCACAGCTCGGGGTCCACTTCACACACCCTGATAAATAAACCATTAATAAAACCACCAGCAAACACCAAATCGGTGAGGTTTATTTGTGGCTGCCTCCTTCACGTCCCAAAAGTTACCAGACACATCAGTAGCTCTCGACGGTTCACGTTCCACGAAACCTCAAGGTGGTGTGGGTCTTGCCAAAATTTTAGGGAGGAGGGGGGAGGAAGGCTGGCCTCACGCTCACCAGTCCATCCCGAAGCGGCTCGGGGTGAGCGCTCCGTGCCACCCTCGGTGTGGATGGACACCAGAGAGCCCCGGGGCCCAGGCTGCTGCTGGGCCAGCTCCAGCCCTCTGACAGCACCTGGCACGGGTGGCACAGCTTTGCTCCCCTGGCACCGGGGCTCTCCAGCTTTCTTCTACAGCTGGGGACCTGCCCGCGGGCTCCAGCCTGGGTGGGAGTATTTAGAGAAGAGAAAACCTGCAGTGAGAGCTGCTGGCAGAGCCAGGAGGCACATCCAGCACCAGCCTGATGAGCTGTTGGAGCTGTCATCCAGCAGCCGAGTTCTCAAGGGCTTCAGCGTGCGCTGCCACTGGGTGAGGATGGCAGCTCTGGCCCCGCTCCACCTGCCCCGTCCCACCAGCCGGTACTGGTAGGGCGAGCAGGGCCCAAAAAAGATGGCCAGGGCCAGCTGGGGGTCTGTCAGGAGCAGCCTCAACACGCTGGGCTTCACACCAGCACACGCAGCGATTGTGTCCATGTAGCCGATGAAACTCATCTTCAGGTTCTCCCTCTCGGACGGATTCCTTCGATGGGACAAAAGAAATAAAAGTCAGACAGCACCGTCCTATCTCAGTTCCCAGCTCCATGGAAAGCAAAAGCCTCGGGCTCAGGCATCAGGCGAGCCCCAGTCTCTGGGGCAGAGCTCTCTCAGCCCCAAATGGAGCTAAAGGCACTGAAAGAGCCTCTGTGGGCTTGGTCCCAGCAGCTCCCCGGGGCAGGGGATAAGCAGAAGCTTGTTTAGTCTCTGCAGCATAGTTGTGGCTTCCAAATCAGTTCTAACTTAACAGTACCATCCTTGTAATGCCACGAGTAGCCCTGCTATGCCTTTCCCTGAGGTTCAGGGGTGTGGATTTGGCTGATTTCGAGAAGCAGAGACGTAGACTTTCAGAAGATAAGAATGCCAAGGGGACTGGGAAAATCTGGGAAATGCAGAAATCTCCCCATGCTGCGAGGGACCTCCGGGATTTTTCTGCTCGGAACCTTATCACCCTCACAGGAGGGAGGACGTGCTGATCTGCTTCAGGAAATTTGAGACAGCCTCGAGTTTGTTTCCCTTGCACCTCAGGCTTCCGTATTTCCGTGTAACAGCATCCTGGTGCAGTCGCTGGGGCTCCGGTTCACGATCCCCGTGGCTCTGTTTCGTCCCAGCTTTTCACCAGTGTCCCTGGTTTTGTCCCTGCCCTGCTGGCAGACCCAACCCAGCCTGCACCCCGAGGTCCCCTCCTTGCTCCATCATCACCCACCCCACGTCCTCACGGACACATCTCGAGCTCCTGTGAAATCCCAGTGCCAACGAGGCGGGCTGTCAGCTCCCGCGCTCACCGCGGCCTGGCGGAAACTCACCTTGACCTGCCAAAAACCGACACAAACTGTCCCCCCCAACACTGCCCGGCTCCAGGGGGGTTCTGGATGGGGCCTGGCCCTGAACCCAGCGGTGTCCCCTGCCTGGGTTGGGGAGGGAGAAGCCACGAGATGGCACCCTCAGTCTGGAGGAAACCAAACCTCCATCTTGGCGCTCTGGGGACAAGGACATGGCTTGGAGGCCTGGCAGGGGGGGATCTCCAGAGCAGGAGAGAGAAAGGGAGGGAGAAAAGGAGATGGGAAGAGAGGGAAGGGGAGCTGCAGGCCCTGGTCTTGTCATAAACTGTTCCAGAGGAGCTTATGGTGTCTCGTTCCGTAAAGGAGCCACGGGAGCGTTTCCCCAGCTCGCTGCGGGTGGCGAGGAAATAAATGCAGAGTTGGGTGCCCTAAAGAGGTCCCTCCCATGGCTGCCATCGAGCCCCCCCTCCCCAGGGTTATCCTGGCACACAGCACCCGTCTCATCCCGAGTGCAGGAGCATCACGCACCTTTTGACTGGTGGCTTCGTCTTCAAAACATCGGCCATCATCCTGCTGGGGGGAGGCAGCTTGTTCCAGCCTGCGAACAGAGAAACCAGCGACCAGAGAGGAAATGTTCAGCCCCTTCCCAAGGTGCCAGCACCTTTCCCGAGGTGTGGAGCAGCAGGGACGCAGCTGGTGGACAGAGGCTGCCATGCTACTGATTCCCACGGCCACCACGGAGCCGAAAGATGCCCTAAGCTCTGTGGGCAGCAGGTCAGGCTGCCCCAAACCTCCCGCCAGAAGATCTCCCCCGTCTCCTACCTGCAAAGACCCCTGCCACCCAGCGAGCCTGCATTTCTGATCCCGCAATAATGGAGCCGGTCAGCTGGATCAAGCCAATGATGGCCAGCGTGGGCTTCTCCAGCTGGGGAGGGAAGACACGTTTGTAGAGGGAACGGTTGTCTTGGATGGTGCTGCGAACAGACTCCTCGAGGAAGAGGAATGAGAAGTTGTAGCCCGTGGCAAAGAGCACCACGTCGATGTTTTCTTCGGTTGTCCCGTCTTCGAAAACAGCAGAGGTTTCAGTGAACTCCTTCACGTTTGGCTTCAACACCACAGTCCCAGAGAGGAGGCAGAATGGCAGCTCTTCATTGATAATCACCTTAAATTTGGAGCTTGCAGCAGGGAAAAGAGGGCACCAGTGTTAGCATCTGGGAGGGACCTAAAATTCTGACTTTTATGGTCAGAATTCCCCTCCAATGGTTTGCTATTCCACAAATATCCCTCAAAATTGAAAATGAAGCATTCCATATTGTAAAGACCCCCTGACCACCCGAAAAAAACAATCAGAAAAAACACCTTTTGCTGGAAGCCAAGCCATATTTTGTGTGGTTGAACCGCGAATTGAACTTCCGAAACTTGATCCTCCTTGAGAGGGCTGATGGGAGAAGCCACTCCAGGAGGTGGTTGAGGCGGGTGGTACCGACCATGTCGCAGGGGAAGCCGTGCTCCGAGACCCGGCTGACGACCCACGTGTTGCTCCTGGTGCTGAGGAACACCTGGGGGGGAAGGCAGGTCTCAGCCTCCTGCCCAGGCATCTTGTTGGCTCTGCCCATTCAGCAAATCCCATCTCCTGCACTTGAGCCAACACAGAGTTAACCCAAGGGAAGGAGGTGACACCCAGATGAACCAAACAGCTCGTGGTGGCTTTTATAAAGACCCCGCAGCTGCTCAATTGGCACTCCTCAGGTGGCCCAAACTCTCCAGGAGTTGCAAAGCTTCTTCAACTGCCCTCAATTAAAGTGGAATTCATCGAGAAACCTGGGGGCAAAGCTCCCTGTGGTACCCTGAGCCACTGGCTCTCCTGGTCCCTGTCTGGACCACCACGGGGCTGTACCTTGGCAGCCACATGGCTCAGCTCCACCGAGAGGTCGCCGCCAGTGTTGCCAATGCCAACCACGAGGACCCGCTTTCCTCGGAAAGCCTGCACATCCCTGTATTCCTGGCTGTGCAGGTGCCGGCCTTTGAAGCGACTTTCAATGCCTAGGCAGAGAGCAGGGAGCTTTTCCTACTGCCAGATACATTTACTCGCCCCAGCCCCGTGCCCAGACCCTCTGCAGCCCCCAACTCTCCACCTCCCACCTCTGCTTGCAGCTGAGAAGCCCTTGGAAGTCTCCCGTACCTCCCCAGCTCAGTCTTGCTTTGCAAATCCTAACGGAGAAG
This sequence comes from Melanocharis versteri, assembly GCA_013397845.1. NCBI lineage: Eukaryota > Metazoa > Chordata > Aves > Passeriformes > Melanocharitidae > Melanocharis > Melanocharis versteri. The sequence goes on from VZTG01003866.1 coordinate 93,567, forward strand.
CCTGGATGCATCTTTACAAGGTGTTTTTCCCATTCCCTGGAATGCCCCCCGCTGTTTCCATGGGTCCCGCCTGCTCCAATGTGGGGGCTTCATGGAGCAGGCAGGCTTGCAGAGGAAAATACAGCCAGGGGACCCACGGGTGCTGGGGGAACCCCAGCTGGGACGCTGCTGGGACAGGGCTCACCTGGGAAAGAAGCCAGTGGCACGTAGGGCTGCTGGTAAAGGCCAGTGCAAACCATGACAGCATCGAAGACGTGGGACTCGTGGACACCGCCGGTCTCAGTGACCACCTCCCACTGGCCTGAGCTGGTGAAATCTGGGCGCTTCCTCACGCTGAGAACTGTCGTCTTGCACCAAAGCCCAACAAAACAACAGTCAGGGATCACGCCGTGTTTCGGAGACGGGCCTGGGAAAGGCTGGGGCTGCCAGGAGCTGGCTGGGTCCCTGGGGAGCTGCGTGTCACCTCTGAAGCTGGTAAATCCCACCCTGCACCTTTCCCCCGGTGATGGCACGCCTGTGTTCGAGCAGCCTTATTTAAAACACAGGCCCTAAAGGCTGCGTGCAGGATGCAAAAGGCACGTGGTCCTCGTGGGCTGGCACCCGGCCTCGTCCCATCCTGCCTCAAATCTGCAGCTACCGATGGCTCTTCTCCCCGTGGGCTTTGGGGTCCCTGCTCACCTGGAAGCGTACGTGCCGCAGGAGGTCGAAGTGCCGGGCGTACATCCTGAGGTATTCCAGGACGAGGCCGTGGGGCATGTAACTGGGAAAGTCCTCGGGGAAGGGGAAGTCGCTGAAGCAGGACATCTCCTTGGAGGTGTTGGTGATGATTGAGCGGTACACGCTGACTCTCCTGCTGTCTGTGGAGTCCTGTGTGGAGCCGGCGGTGCTGTTTCCAGGTGTGCAGGGAAGGACTTTCTCCCCGTAAAGTATATGAGGATTTTTCTTCCTCGCATTTTGGTACAAGGAATAAACCAGGACTAGCACCTGGTGACTATCATTTCTGCTCCCTCCACTTCCTTCTCCATCCTGGAGTCAGGAGGAGCCCCAGGAGCGGGATAGGGACAGTCCCCGAGGGCATGGCCACCCTTTTCTCTTCACTGCAGTCAAAGAGCTTTTAAGGAAGGGGACAAACCCGGGGACAAACCCAGGAGGCACTGACCGTGTAGCGCCAGATGCCGCCGATGTCCTCGCTGCTCTCGAAGCAGGTGGGCTCCAGCCCCTCTTCCAGGCAGCACTTGAGCGAGGTCAAGCCCCCAACCCCGGCCCCGATGACGGCCACACGCCGGACCATGCTGGCCTGCAGCCGGTGACAGCCTGCTGTGAGAGCAGCTGGAAACGCAACAGCCCAGGGATCAGCAGAAACGCCAGTCCCCTCTTCCCACCCCCTGCAAAACGCCCCCGGTTTTCTCGGCCTGCGGGTGTCCACGAAGGAAAGCTGTTCTGGGAGAAAGCCATGGCCAGCTCCTGGTTCAAGTGCTGCGGACAGATCCTGCTCATTACCCTTCCCGCTGTGCTAAACCCACAGTGGGGGTCCAGAAATCTCTCTCCTCCATGGGTGGGAAAAAGGAGGCACTTTTAAACCTCACTGCTCTGCTGCTTCGATTTATTCCCTTTTCCAGCCCAAACCAGGGCATGCAAAGAAGTTGCAGCTACCTTCTTCTGCCCGCACAAAGTGATCCTCCTGAAACTTTTGCGAGAAACGGCTCCAGCTAAGCCGGCTCATTTTCACGCTTTCCTTTTTAATTTCCCATTAAAGAGCAATCCCTTGGGAAAAAAAAGGGTTTAAAAAAGGAAAAAAAGCAAATCGATGCCTGAGTGAGCAGGAGCACGGCGCAGCCATTCAGAAGTTAGACAGCTCCGTGAAAGCACGGCTGGGATTACAGGATATACAAAAGGTGAGAAACCCGGGAAACGCTGGCCATAAATGGGAGGAACTCAAAGCCGGGGTGTGTAAACTGAGCTGCACCGAGCTTGACTGGAAAGCAAAGAGACTAGGAGAAAATGAACCCACGTGAACTTTGATTAGATAATAAATACTCCTACTGCAGAGTCTGCAGAAAGAGTAATTTATAACTTTTTCTATCCGTTTTGTGTCAAAAAGTAAGTTAACATAAACAGGAACTGCAGGAAACTGCAGAAAGCCGGGGAAAAATGAGGGAGGTGCTAAAAAACCCTTTGGCATCCGCAAGCCTAGCCTGAGCCACTCCTCGATCTGCAGGAGCAGGGCAGGACATGCCCAAAATCGCCTGCCTCATTTCCGGAGCCTTCTGTGGCTCCAGGAAAGGGTGGGCAAGCTCAGGGTACTAAAGCCACCCCGCTTTCCCAGCGCTGCCTGCAGATGGTTTTACTCCAGAGAGTCACTGCAAAACCCCTCTCCCCTCGCCAGCAGCAAGGCAAAGCCAGCAGCGAGTGCCAAAACCCCGGAGAGCTGCCTGCCTAATTTAAACCCTGCAAAACCCCGTCCAAGAGAAGCGAGGAGCAAACCTTGCAGGACGGCGCTGTGCCTTCGCTGCTCAGCCCTCAGCCCGAATTTCCCGTGGGTTTCCCTCGCCGTGGGTTGGAAGGCAAGGCTGAAGTCCAGGCAGCTGGCCACGGCTCTTGCACCACTGACCTTTACACCCGCATTCCCCCGCCCTGTGCGCTTAAAATGCGCTGGAAGAAAGTTCTCAACCTCCCCGCTGCAGTGCCGGCTGAAAATTCAGATGGTAATCCCAAAGGGAACGCGCTTGCCAGGACTCCCACGCTGGAACTCGTCGTTGCTCCAGCCCAGGCAGCAGCCTGGGGTTGTCCTGATCCGATCCCCTCTTTGTGGTGCCTGTGCTGGGATCGTGTTCCCTTGGCATCCCCAGGAGATCAGCAGAACGTGCTCCCTCTGCCAGCAGACGGCGTGGATGTGGGGCGTGGAGCACTGTGCAGCTGAATTTTGGGGAGTCAGTGAAAGCCCTGAGAGCCCCAGCTTTGGGAGTTGCCCACAGGAATTGGTGGCACAGCCCAGCTCAAACACGGACCCTTCCCCCCAGCTCTTCCCATGCGCCCAAGGAGAGGACAGGGAGGCATCTGCAGCACGCTCCTGCCACAGCCGCTGAGATTTTATTCATTTAAAGTCTCTCCACGCACAAAACAAAGCCTTGGGATTGTCCAGTGGTGGGGCACGCGGGGAAGCAAAGCCAGGAGCGCTCAGCCCCACAGGGTTCCTGCCCCAAACTCATGTATGACAAAACACAGGAAAGATGCACCAGCTCGACCCCAACTGGGATTTTGGGGTCACAGTGTTTAGGTTTGGGGAAAGGAACAGCCTGACCTGTGTATGCAGCCCAGATAATTCCTGGGCACCTTTGCTGCTTTCCACCCGTGGCACACCGCCACTTTCGCTCGTCTTGTCCTCACTGCATCCTGTCTTGGGTGATCCAGGCACAATCATGCCACAAATCCCTGCTCTGCTCCTGGCAGCAGGCAGGGGAGCAGAGGGGCAACAGACACCTGGGCAAGGCTGCCATCCCTGGCTAATGGGGTCTGCAAAGCTGTGCTTGGAGTTGGGCTGGAGCAGAGGGAGGCCCCAACTGGAGGTTGCAGATTAAAGTTTGTTGCCATCTACTGAAATCCTTTTCCCCAGTCCTGTGGCACACTGAGGAGCTGTCTGACCTGAGACAACAAAAAAAAAACCCCAAACAAACCCAAACAAACATGCTCTAAAAGCTACTGGAAACCAAAAATCACAGCAGCCAAGAGCAGGAGGAATCCTGCCACAGTCAGGAGAGAAGGGAAAGAGCTGGAGGAGCCAGCAGTGACCCGTGTTCTTGTGGGCTTCAGGACACAGTCCTGAGTGAGGATGGCCTGCCGTGCCCCTTCCCAGTGCCCAGGACCCCCCAGTTGGTACTGGTAGGGGGAGCAGGGGCCAAAGAAGATGGTGAGGGCCAAGGGTCTGTGCAGAGCAGCCCAGCACGCTGGGCTTGGCACCGATGAAGGAGGCCAGTGTGTCCAGGCAGACCAGCCACTCGGTTTGGAGGGCTTCGTCAAAGGTCAGGCCAAACCTGAATGAACCAGAGAAGAAAAAGAGGCAGGAGAAAGATTGGTGTCAGCAGGGCTTAGAGGAATTGGAGTGGAGGTCCTCTTCATCCTCGTTGTTATTGCACCTGGAATGCAACTGGGTTCTTTTTAGGAAAGGACTGGATGTACGTGCAGTGGGAACCTGGGTCTGTCTGCACACAAATCCTGTCCATGGCACAGCACCTGTAAAATGATGCTGGCTCACGTCAATCTTTCACTTCCCCATTCACAATCTGCACCTCCTCCCCCCCTTCACCTTGGTGAAGCTGTGTTAACAGACTTTGGCAAACCAGTTTTGGGTCTTTTTCAAGACAAACAAACAAAAACCCACCCTCAAACCCAAATCCCTTTGCTTTCTGCAGAAAACTCACGTGCAGCATGAGAAAGGTGGCACCCTTTAGTATCCCGCACGTTCATTTCCACCAAATATTGCAAGAATACACGGTGACTTGGAGAATTGCTTCCAGTTCACCTTCTCTGCAGAATTCACAGCTTCATGTCCCACCTGCAGAGGTCTGCAAAAGCCCACATCCATTTAGCCTTGTATTGTACAGCAGTTGTTCCGTGCAATTCTGTATTTCAGAATTTCTATACCTTTTCTCCTATAGCTATTTAAGTGAACCATGGATTAATACATCACCCAGTTTCCTGGGACTGGCTCATTCATTCCCTAATCCTTTTTAGCCTTTTGCCTGCCTGTGAACCACACACCAGTGTGCCCAGACACCTGTTCACACTGAGCCAGGTCTCCATGCTGAGAGATGAGACAATTGTTGGTTGTGGGTTGGCTTTTTTCCCCCCCCTCATCTGAATCACTTTGCATTTATTACCATTAATTTCTCTGCCATTTTATCTCTCAGTCCCTGGGGATCCTGGTGCCCTTCCCCAGCTCCCAAGCAAGCTTTAGTCTTGGGTACCCTGAATTCATTTCTTCCTGTCACCAACAGGCAGAATATCAGTGTTAAATCAAAGGTTACGTTGGCTCTTTGCACATGAGTAAAGGGGAAGCTGGATCTGGGAATCCTCCCCTCTCCTCTGCCATACGTGCAGGGAACAGGCCCAGAGTGAGAGCCCGTGTGCTGCTGCCCCAAAAACTCCAGGGATTTTTCAATCCACCAAAAAAAATAAAAATTTGGGGCTCTGGGGAATGACTTACCATTAGACTTGGGTTTTTTTCTTCTCATTTACTTCCTTCTCTATGGCAGACTGGGAAGGCAACTGACACAAGCCTAGAAGAGAGAGGAGAGCATCCTGCTGAGTTTAACTCCTGGGGGGGATTGTGAACTCGTTCAGTGATGCAAAATGTGGGAATCCCTCCCCTGGGAGGGCGAGAAGGTCTCACTGCTTGCAGTTTATTCAGCAGTGGCAATCCTGCCAGCAACCAGCCCTCCAGTATTCCAAATTCACCCACACCTTTTTCCTGCTCTTACAGGTGTGTGCTGTCAGGACACAGGCAGGTGATGTAGGATCAGATGTGCTGTGCATGCCCCACAGAGGATCATCCCAAAGAGAAGCCCCAGAGCTTCTCATCTCTGTGGAGCAGCCCTGACCCAGCCCTCCCCGAGGTTATTTTTATTATTTTTATTACAACCCCCAAACAAAACACCAGTAGGTTTCTTTCCTCGCTCATGCTGCCACAGCTTAGCTGAAGTGAAATAACTCAGGAAGTCTGAGCCTTGAAAATGCTCCCTTATCCGCTCTGCACTTCGTAGCTCTGGGATCTCCCTGGCTGGAGGGGTAAAACGTGTCCAGCCTGAGCTGCATTTTGGGACTCGGGAGGGCTCACATTTGCTCCCCTACCTTTGAAGACACGGCTCCTAAGCCTCCTTAATCAGCCCAAGGACAGCCAGGGTGGGCTTCTGCAGCTGGGTTGGGAACACGTATTCATAGAGGGACGCGTGCTTGTTTTCCACCCTGACGAGGGATTCTTCTAGGAAGGGGAAGGAGATGATGTGGCCCGTGCAGAAGACAACAACATCAATGGGCTCCTCCTCGGGGCAGTTGAGGAAGACAACGGAGCTGTCCTTGAACTCCTTCATGCCTGGCTTGATGGTGATCCTGCCTGTCAGGATGCAGCTCAGGAGGTCCTCGTTCAGCACGCGTGAGCAGCTGTGGAGAGCCAGGGACTCTGAGAGTGGGAGACCACAAACGAGCCTTGCCAGCCCCCTGCTCCTCCTCCCCCCAGGCCCACCAGCTCACACCTTCCAGTGTCATTTCCCCTGAGCAAACAGCCCTGTGCCCCACCTCCAAACAGTGACATGTTTCACCAGTGCCACCCTGTCCCACAGCACGAGGGATTCACGAACATCTCCTGCCACCTTATTCCCTTCACTTGGTTACTCTTTCAATCATCTCTTTTCAGAACTGATGCACGCTTTAAGCCTTCCTTCTCCTCTTTACCCAGGGACCCTCATGAGGAAAACTCCTCTGGGCCTTCCTGGGCTTTTCCAGCATGCCCAATCTCTCACCACTTAAGGGAGCTACAGCTTATTTCCTCCTCCCCATTGGAGATCACCCCAGTCTGGGCATTGGTTGATGCTGGTTGCTGAATATCTTCCCCTGCCCACACCACAAGCCCATCAGCATGGGATGGGAATCACCAAGTACCTCTTCTCTGGTTGAAGGCCATAGTTTTCATGGTTGAACCGCTGGTTCACCTTGTAATTAATCAACCACCATGAAAGGGGTCTGGGGAGGTTGGTTTTGATCAGGCTCATGAGGCAAGTGTTTAAAATCATATCCCACGGGTAGCCGTGCTCAAACACTGCCAGGCTCCTCGAGTGGTGCTAATGGTCACCTGGAAGAGAAGAACCAATGGCTCAGGTGAGGAATTTGCTGCTTTTCCTTTATAAAGAAACTCAGAGGGGCACGGCACAGACAGCTGTGCAGTGGAAAAGCAGCAACAGCATCTTTAAGACCTCCTGGCTGCTGGTGGTGGAGGTGAAACAGGAGACAAGAAGAAAACCAGCTTGCTTTCCAGGTAGGTTTTTGACCAAAAAATTCAAGCTCAGAAAGACTTTCCCATGCCCACCACGAGGACATGCTTGCCCCAGAACACATTGGGATGCTTGTACTGCCGGCTGTGGAAGTGCTGCCCTCGAAACCTCTCGATGCCTCAGGGAAAAACAAACAGCTTTGAAGTACTTGAGCATTTGTGGATTTTGTTGGGACAACTGGCGTAAAAAACCAGTCCAGGTGGCAAGAGAAAGGAAGTGCAATCACTGGCCACCAAGGATTCGGGGAGGTCCAGCCCTCCATCCCATACACACAGAATTGATGCTTCCTCTCCAAAATGGGGTCTCAGGGACAAAACTGCTGAAGCACGAGAATGTATTGCTGTTCATGCCAGCAGGTTTGGAAAGCAGAAGCAAGAAAAGAAAGGGAGGATTTTCCCTGAGTAACCCCTAAATCTTCTCTCCCCAGCCCCTGGAAGCAGGTACCACAGGCAGCCCTATACTGTACCAGGAAAGCAGTGCAGGGGGAGGGATGGCTCCGAGAAATCGCCGCTGCAAACCGTAACAGCATCAAAGCCATCTGCTGTCTGCTCCCCACCGGCCTCTGAGACCACACTCCACTAGCCCGTGGTGGCAAAGTTGGGGTGTTTACGGATGCTGACAGCGGTGGTCCAAAACGTGGAAGTGAAGCAAAGTCACCACTGGCACCCAGCAGGGTGGGGAGCAGGGCAGCACGGGGCGCCCATCGCTCACCCCGAATTTGATGTGCTCCCGCAGGCTGAAGGGCTCAGCGTGGCGCTGGAGGTAGTCCAGGAGCAGGGCATTGGGCAGGAACACTGGGAAGTCCTCAGGGAAAGGGAAGCTGGAGAAGGCAGACATCTCCTTGGAGGTGTTGCTGATGACTGGCGGGTAAAGGCTTGGCCAGGCGGCCTCGATGTGCTCCTGCCATGGCACCCCGGGTGCATCAGCCCTGTGCCAGGGTGGGGACTGTCCCCGCCTTGCCCTGGCCTCAGGGAGTGCAGCTGGGACAGGCCAGCACCCAGCAAGCTCTCACAGCCCTTCCACACCCGCTGGAGCCCGGCTCAACCCACCCTCTAACCCTGCAAAGGCGCAGCTGCCCAGGGGAGGAGGACGGGCCCTGCTCACCGTGCAGTGCCAGAGCCCCCGATGTCCTGGCTCTGCTCGAAGCAGGTGGGCTCCAGCCCNGTAGGCCACTCTCATCCCTGTGGTCTCTGTCGGAATCCCAGGCTGTGAACTGGGAGAAACCCCACAGGTGATCATCACGCTCTCAGGGGGCAGCTCCTGGCATGCCTTCTGTAGGGAATTTCTCTATGCGCTACCCCAAAACTTCGTTCAGTTTACCAGCATTCTGGGCTCTTCATTTACAAGTCAAAATAAGTATCTTATATCGTAATTTTCTTTTTTTTCCCCTTTATTTTAAAAATCTATCCGTTTTTACAGCGTGCTCCCTGGGTTACTTCCTAACTCCTTGCAGCTGCCCTGGAAACTGGATTTGAAAGAACGTGGTTGAGCCACAGTTCACTGCCAGTTTTTATTTACAAGCTGTGTTTAAACTATCCTGCCTTATCAGACTCGCAAATATTTGTATTTTATCTTTGGCTATCTGCCCCTGCCTCTCAGAAAAAAAAAAAAANTGTGCTCCTGCCATGGCACCCCGGGTGCATCAGCCCTGTGCCAGGGTGGGGACTGTCCCCGCCTTGCCCTGGCCTCAGGGAGTGCAGCTGGGACAGGCCAGCACCCAGCAAGCTCTCACAGCCCTTCCACACCCGCTGGAGCCCGGCTCAACCCACCCTCTAACCCTGCAAAGGCGCAGCTGCCCAGGGGAGGAGGACGGGCCCTGCTCACCGTGCAGTGCCAGAGCCCCCGATGTCCTGGCTCTGCTCGAAGCAGGTGGGCTCCAGCCCCTCCAGGCAGCACTTGGTGGCTGCCAGCCCTCTGACACCCGTGCCCACCACGGCCACTCTCATCCATGTGGTCTCTGTCAGAATCCCAGACTGTGAACAGGGAGAAACCCCACAGGTGATCATCACGCTCTCAGGGGGCAGCTCCTGGCATGCCTTCTGTAGGGAATTTCTCTATGCGCTACCCCAAAACTTCGTTCAGTTTACCAGCATTCTGGGCTCTTCATTTACAAGTCAAAATAAGTATCTTATATCGTAATTTTCTTTTTTTTCCCCTTTATTTTAAAAATCTATCTGTTTTTACAGCGTGCTCCCTGGGTTACTTCCTAACTCCTTGCAGCTGCCCTGGAAACTGGATTTGAAAGAACGTGGTTGAGCCACAGTTCACTGCCAGTTTTTATTTACAAGCTGTGTTTAAACTATCCTGCCTTATCAGACTTGCAAATATTTGTATTTTATCTTTGGCTATCTGCCCCTGCCTCTCAGAAAAAAAAAAAAAATTTAAAAAGGCACTGGGACTATTCAGTTTCTGCATCTCTGACAGGGTCCCGTCCCCCATCCCCAGGGAGGATGATGCTGACTTTGACATGGCTTTGAGGCTGATAGAGGGGCTGCAGGTGTGGGACACCTTGGATTGAGATGATTTTGTGCCTTTTGCAGGGCTGAAAGCAGCTCCACCCCAGGGCTTGAAAGGCAACAGCCCCTGGGTTGACATCCAGCCCTACAAAGCTCCCAGTGGGGATGGTGGATCCTGATCCTTGGCAGTGCCAGGCAATAAAACAAGGGATGATGGACAATGCCAGAGGCAGGACCCCCACACAGGTGCCCTGGGGGTGCTGCTGCAACCTGTGGTTTAACCCCAGGGCTGGAGGGAGCACCCTGCTCAAGTGAGTTATTAATTCAGCATAGCAGGATGTCACTACGGGTGGTGGTACCAGTTCCTCTGGCCTGAGAAGTGCTTTCAGCTTCCACCAGACACAGAGGATGGTGTATTCATCAGGAAAAAGAAAAAAAAAATCTTCAGTGAAAAAATGGGGTTGGACACAGCATTTTCTAAAACCCACCAGATTTTCCACAACTATTTCAGCTTTCAGTCATAAAGCAACATCTAATGGATACTCTGCTTTCCCAGGCTGGAATAAAACCTAGACTTTTTCCTTTGTAAATGAAGAAAGCACTAGCATGAGCTGCTCACTGTTAACTGTTTTGCTGAAGGCCTTTTTTTTTGCATGGTGGGCACCACCTTATACCACAAACACCTGCCAGCTACATTTGCTATTTGCTTCCCTACCCTCTTGCAGAGAAGCTACAAATAACACCCAAAAAATTCTGTCACCCCGCGCCTGTTCCTGCCACACTTTCCACGCCGTCCCTGCAAGCAGCCAAACAGCAGGGGTTTGCCAGGGCTTTGCACCTCCGAGGAGAGAGAGCTGGGTTAGTGGTCACTGCTCATCGGGCACGGAGGCCACGCCGGGCCAGCAGCCACACCAACAGTGCCAGTGCTGGGCAGGAGGCTGCCCATCCAAACTGGGAGTGTGTGAAATGGCCACAGACCCCTGTGAACCGAGGAGCCAGGCACAAAGAAAGGGGAACTGTTGGCTGAAACATCAGTGCAGGACATAGAGCCCACCCAGGTATCGCCCAGGAGTAAATGATCATGGAAATGAGGGGGATAAGGGTGGCTTTGGATGGGGCTTTGCCCCCAGATATTCAATATATCTAGGGGTGACTGGTGAGAAGGTATGAAATCCCTGCAAATGAATCCAGCTGGGCATGGAGAATATAGAAGCCAAGGAGAGACAGCTGACAGAGGACTGGATCTTTAGGAAAAACAGCATTTAGAAAAAGACAAAGGTCTTTGTGCCATGGGGGTGACAGCAAAACCCACAGAGTGAGTGCAGGGGACACAGCCAAAGCTGCCAGCCCATCAAAGCCTCACCTTGTCACTGATGAAGACACTCCCAGGGCAATGGCTCCAGATTTGATATCAGCTCTTTCAGCAGCTTGAACGACCAAGGAGTCCACAAGGGAGGAGGAGAAAAACCCATCCAAGGTCTGCAGAACAGAGGGTGGGAAATAAAGCATCCAACAGAGATGTCTGCTCTGGCCCTGTATTTTGATTTGCAGAGGCTGAAGGGACATGTTTACAAAAGAAAGGGGAACAAGGCTTGCACATCTTTGACAGTGTTGGGATTTGCACAAGCTCTGTCTCCCAGCTCTCCCTCACACTGGACCCTTCTCCAGGTGCACAAGACCTTGCTCCTGCAAAGATGCTTGCCAGCACTCAGCCAAAAAGAGTAGGAAATCCACTAAGGCAAATATTATGTTCTTTTTATGCTTCTGCTTTTTTTGAGTTCCCCAGCAGGCGTTTGAGTGACTTGCACCTAGAGGGATTCTGTGGCAGCATTCCAGGAGTGGTGGTAGTGCTTCTAGGAGGGCAGTCCAGGGAAGCTTTCTGAAAGAACAAGTTGTTTTTGGCAAAGATGAGCTGCTGGTATAGAAATGGGACCAGATGCCTTTGCTGCAGCTGCTGCCAGGAAGCCTGGCTCTGATTCTGGTGAGGAACCCAGCTGAGAGGTGCAGAACTAGATGCAGTGAGCGATACCACGTGAGTACAGGGTAGAAATACCTCTGAAGCCTCAGTAATTTGCCTTAGGGCTGTGGTGTTGCCCTCCACAAATCCAGGGTCTGGGCCAGGTGTGCCGAACAAAGTATTAGTGGAGATGGACTTAAGATAGCAGGGAGGCAATTACTGTAATTATGCACACGCATGCCCAGGGCGCTGAAAAGAAAACGCAGAAAAATTCTCGTTCCTTTACTCACCTCTGCTGCTGGCGTGGCAGCCCTGGCACACCTTAGGAAGAGCCAGGACCAGTAAATATCCAGGGGTGGCTGAGGATGAGAACCAGGAGTGGGATATTCATGTGTCTGTGCACTGGTAAGCCCTTTGTCCCCTTGAGATGCAAAGCTCCCCAGCACTGTGGCACAAGCCTGGGCTCTGCAACAGCCCTTTTAATCCTTAAAGCAGAAGGAAGGAGAAACTAAATATATCCATTTAGTCTGAATCAGATGGGAAACTCACCTTCTCTGCAAAACTCTGGCATCAGTTTTACAATCTGTTTAAAACAACATTTTAGGCCGAGGAGGGGCATATCTCTGCACAAACAAGTCTCAGCACAGCCCACCTTGCTGTTTTCTGGGTTTGTGTCAGCAGCTTTTGGCATGTGCCACGGTGCAGGGGGAAAGAAAAAGGAAAACAGAAGTGGAGTTTCTTGTTAAGCTGGTCTCCAAGCGAAGCAGGGTACTCAGCACCAGGCGGCTGCTCAGGATCTGACGGGATGTGAGGCTTGGGCTCATGAGTGAAATACTGAATTTTCCCCTCTCCAGTGTTATCACTGCCTCCCCTCACTGTCCACAGGCTTCAATTGTCCTCACTGCCCCAAAGGTGGCTGCTGCCTCCCGCTGCTTCCTGCAGAGCTGCGGGATAAGGCCATCCACGAAGTGAGTGAGGAGGGCTGCAAGCAGCTGCTGGTGGAAAAACGTATTTCCCCTCCCATTTCTTGGAGCCTGGATTTTGATCTTTACAAAAATAAAAATGCTTGTCCTTCACCTCCAAGGCCAAAAGGCATTTTCCTGCTCAAAACCAAAGAAAACCCCTCCCCAAGCAGGCTGTTGTCCTGTTTACTATTCCCAGCACAAAGAGGATAATCCCAGTGACAAACACTGGCAGGACACTTCTGTCTCTGCCTAAACTGAGCAAGATACGTTCAATATCTTGGGCTCTTCCTGAAACCTCTCAAAAGACACAACTGTTAAGGAGACCCAAAGGATGTACTGCAGCAGACATGGGCTGTAGAGTGACTGTGGGAGAGGGATTTACTTGTTAAGCAAGGAGGTCTCTGCATGGAGAGCAGAAGTGTTTTACTCCAGCGTTCTTGGCAAAATTTAACCTGATTTAATAAATCACCATGTTTTCCAGGCATGTAACCTGTGGAATTTCTCAAGGGAAGACTGCTGCTGTCATTAAACCTATTGTGTTAATAAGTCCTGGAGAGCTGCAGTTTTTACCTCCTTGGGTTTGGAGGTTTTAAAATGTCCATTTTATGGCTTCCCAACCCCGATGGACATTTACACCCTCCCTTTATCACCACATCCTTGTGCCGGGACTCGAAGTGGATAAACGCACACGTTCCCTGGGAGATGCCCCCAAATGACACACGGGCACCAGGAAGGACCCCAGACCCTTCTCAGCTCTTCTGAGCCATTCCTCAGTGCCAAGAGTTCCGTGCCTGTCGTTTCACAGGCAATAAAACACAACTGCTGGAGAGGCTGCCAGAGCAAATAGGACTCATGGTGAAGGTAACTCGTGAGCAAAATAATCCCAAGGAGGAGCTGTCTGGAGAGCACGTGGTTAAGGCACGCACAGCCTGACCAGAAAGTGCCTTCCCACCACCACCAGGTGAAGTCATCCATCAGCCTTTGAGTGCTCTCAAAAATGCACTCAGTGCAGCTGACCCTTCCCAAAAATACTGACCGAGCTCCCAGGCCAGGCGCTTTGAATGCTTCCAATTCCTGCTGCCTCTCCCAGAGCGTCTCCAGCTGAGGTGCTGCCTGTGGCTGGGCATTCCCACCCTTAGCACAGGGCAGAACTCCTAATTCGGGCAGAGATCTGCCCCTGCAGCATTCTAGGAGCACTTCTGTGCTTTTATTCCCCAAAATTAGGGGTTTGGAGAGGGCAAACCCCCAGCACTCAGCAAGGCGCTGCTCTCAGACCCCTCAGTGGTACCTGGCTGAGGGGCCAGCACGGGCACTGTGGAGCTCACATCAGCTGGCAGGCCTTTCACCTCCAACAGCTCCACCAGTCCCCAGGAGACAGGACAGGAAGGGACCTTAGGGATGCCTCCTCCAGATGCAGCTCCAGCTGACCTCTACCACCTTGCTTCCTTCACCTGTTTTAAAAACTTCTGGTTGTGGAGGCTCCAGCACCTCCCATACAACTCCGGTGGGGCCATCGAGTTTTCTTTTCTCTCCACATCCGAGCCAGGCTGACATCTGGGATAATTGAGACCATTTTGCAGCCTCACCCCTCTCTCAGTTTAAATGAGAACTGATTAATGGGATAGAGGAGCTCTGACTGGCTCACACCCTGGCTTGCTAATTGATCTGAGAAGCTGCTGAGCACCCACAGGTGATCCTGGATTCCTGGGGATGCTCAGCACTGCTGAAGATGAACCCCACTGGCTCCTGTTCCTTATTTAAAACCTGGAGGAGGACTTCTATGAAATAAAAGATTTGTCAGAAGACAACACCCAGGAGTGATGCACAGCATGAGAACATGCCTGCTCCTGGCCCTGGATGGAGATAGGAAAGGTCATCCCAGGGCAGAAGGAGGGGAATAAAGGTGCAGGAAGAGTTAATAATTTACCTGGATTGACACAGGTGTCAAGCAACTGAAACAGAAAAAAGGCCATGGATCTCTTGACTCATCATTTCCCAGCTGCAGTTTTCCTCAAAAGAGAAAAAACCCTGTATTTCAGACATTCTTCTCCCTAAGAAGGAGAAACACAGGAAAGAAGAACTGCAGATGTGGGAAGGCAGAGAAGTTAAGGTGGTCAAAAATCCCCAGAGGGAGAGAAAAATAAAATCAAAGGCTTCAACCTTTCTAATGGCAATAGAGGTAGTTCTGCTCAACATCTGCAAACTTTGCATGGAATTTTTGTCACGTGCTAAAAGAAACCAAAGAAGAGAGGGCTCCAGGCATCCGAAAGAGCATAAACAGCTGGGAAAAAGCACGGAAAATCTCACCTACAAAATCCTGCCATCTTCCAGCCTGAAGCTGCCTCACAGCCGTGGCACGGCTGGGGCTGGAGGTGGCTTCCTGAGATGCTCAGAGGGCATCACAACAGGACAGTGGGAATCCTGCTGGGGATGGTGCCTTGGAGTGGCTCCCTAGAACAGAGGCTAGACAAGGATAAAAGAATAAAAGCAGGTATTTATCAAAGGCCTTCAATAGGTGCACCTTGGGCAGTCAGAAGCCTTCCAGAGGCTACGCCCAAGATGGATGATGGTCACGAGTTTTTCAGGCAGATAAAAGTTTGGTCCATTCACATATGAGGGGTTAATCTTCCAATTACAGTTTCAGGTAATGAAGTCATGGACCCCCCAGTTTGCTCCCCCTCAACTCACTTTTGTTTATACTTTTCGGGGCCTGTGGCAGTGGGGTGTCCTTGAGTTTCAGGCCTAGAGGAGTTGTTTTGTCTGAATAAAACGTGAAGGCAGTGGCTAACACTCTATATGGAATTTTAGACTTGTACACTAAAGTAGTACAGGATTTGAAAAAGAGAAAAGCTAAATCCCAAGGCATCAGGGAACAACCTGCAGTGGCAGGAGCTGCAGGAGGTCAGTGGCACAGTCTGCCCTGCTGTGTGCCATGCACAGCTCTGATCGCAGCTCTGCACGTTATTCCTTAACAGGAGGCACATGGTGCCCTGGGCTGGCCATTCCCAGCCTTCCCACTGGGAGCAGCAGCAAAACAGAGAGGAAAAACCCTCTGGTTCTGATCTTTTTGCTGCCTGCCGAGGCTCTCTGAGGCAGGAGCTCAGCACACAGCCTGGCTGCAAGGCTGGGCAGCAGCTCTCCCACGTGCTGTGCTGCTCACGCCTGTGGATGCTGAAAGCTTGGTGGCAGAGAGATTTTTCAGTGTCTGCCTGTGTCCGTGAGCATTCTCACTTTCTCATGGAGCTAGCTGCAAAACAGCTAGCGAGCTTTTGTAAATAATTCTTCTATCTTGCACCTGTGAGGTGTTTTTGGACGTTGTTATTGTAGGACCGAAGGTCTGTTTAGAAAATGTGTGTTTTCAGGATCTAGCCAATAGCCCTGGTGGGTGGTCAGCTAAGATCCAATGGCTTTTCTATAACTTAGAGTATAAAACTCTTCTGTATGTAAATAAAGATGGGCTTTTCTATCGAGTCCCTCCGGAGTTTGGTTCTATCCTTCCTCCCCGGGCATTTTAGTAGTTGCTTTGTGTCATTGCGACACACACCTCAGCTGGATGGGGCACGACACCCACGGATGCTTCCCCAAGGAGCATTCCAGCTGAAACAGCTGCAAACAGGAGGATTCCTCGCTGTGCCCAGAAGGAATAAACCTCAGCCTTGCCCACAGAGCTGCAGCTGGGCTCCCGAATCCTCAGCCAGGGATGAACCAAACTGGCCAGAGGCGCCACTGGCCCAGCTGGGAGCACTGGGACCCCGCGCCCCACGGACGCCCAGGGCTCCCTGTGGGGCCGGGGATCATCCTCTCCTCCCGCATCCCCCGGGCTCCTCTCAGCCCTTTGATGTGCAGCTGCATTGTTCCAGCATCTCTGAAGTCTGAAATGAGAAACACCCTGTGTGGAGGCCGGGCAGGGCCCTCGGGAGCTGCCAGCAGCGCCACGGCAGCCAAGGCTGCTTGGGGGACAATAAATCCACAGCTGGAGCAGCACAAAGAGAGGCACAGGAACATTCCCCTCGCGTTGGCTCTGCTCTAATTGCATCCCCAGCCAGCTCTCGTTTTTCTTGAACACAGCTAAAGGTCCATTTTTCATTTGCTTTTCCACACCCTTCTCCCCTCCATTTTTGCTTGTGAGCAAAATCCTTCCAAGGAGGGGCTGCAGGATTGTTCCCAATAGGTTTGGGGTTGATGAATGGAGCACCCCAAGGGGAAGCTAACGCCTTGTGATAGGGAAGAAGATGTAACTGTGTCTCTTCACCCTCCTCAAGCTTCCATCTGCCCTGAAAGTTGGTTTGGCCATTCCCTAGGGAGCTGTTCTGATCCACACCCTTTCCGCGGGGAGAGGAGCGCTGAGGGCATCGCTCACCCTCAGCTTCACAGCTCACCAGACAAGGACAAATCAAGCAAAAAACCCACCTTGCCTCTCGTGAAATCCCTGTTACACACAGCAGCTGCAAGAGGATAACACATCTCATTGCATCTGTCTCAAGGACATCTCTCCCCTTCACCCTCCTCCCCTGCACTGCCACCCAGCCTTGGAGCTTGGTGTCCTGCAGGCCTCCAGTCCATTTCCACGCCTTCTCTGGGATCTGTCCTTAGGCAGACCCTCTCTCTGTCCTCCCTCTTTTTTTTCTTTTTCCTGCCTGTGTGTTGTTTTCTGCCTGGACTCAGGCAGGAGCAGCAGAAACTGCTCAGAGTGCTGGGTGAAACCTCACGGGAAGCCACAACCACCCTGTCACAGCATAAGCTGCTCGAAGGTCCCTGGCTTTCAGGATTCCACACAGAATAATCCTTTCCTCGGAAAATCACCAGGCACAAAGCTGCCCAGGGTTCACCTGGCTGGGGCTCTGCTCCCAGCCTTACATAACCCAGCTGGGAGGAACAGAGGCTGCAAGGACTCGTGCCTGAAATGCCTCTGCTGATGCACAGCCCTGCCCAGCAATGCATGTGCCATGCAGGGGGCTGCTTGCAGCTATTGCTGCAGCTCTCCTGGGAGCTGCAGACATGGAGAATTCACGGGATCTGCTCCCAAATACAGGAAATGGCACCAAGGCTCACCCTCCCTTCAATAAAACACCTTTCCCCTGGTTGCTTCTCCAACCCATGCCCTGCCAGGATTTTGTCAGTGACCTCCCCAGGGAAAGGGCTGTCCTCTGTCACCAATGTGCAAGCCTTGCTCAGGGCCCCAAGTCTTGGTGATTTCGAGGTTTGACCTGTTTTTCTTCGCAAGGAACAAACACAGCCTTTGTTCAGCAACAGGACACCAGCAGCTGGAGTTTTAGCACGAAACTGCTCCGGGATGCTTGGCGACCCCACCTGCCCGAACAGGCTTTGTGGATTTAACAATCACAGATTTCCTGATGATTATCCGTGCTTTCTCTTTCGTCCTTGGTATCTGGTTTAACCCCCTGGAAGAGGAAGGCAGCGCCTAACCCCAGAGCAAACCTCTCACTCTCCTGTAATGCCTTCCAGCCCCAGCGCCACGGGCAAGTTGCAAGTCGCCATCCGTGGCTTGAACCGCTGCATTTAACTCGTGTGCCTCATGGAAGGGCAAGGATCCCCTCCCTGCTTCAGCTGAGAAATTTTCCAGAGGTTTAGGACGTTCAGTGGGATGAGAGCTGCAAAAGAAGGCAGGCTGATCCAGCCCAGCATTTCAGTGAGGGCAGCTCTTGTCCCATCTCCCCCAGCAGAGGTGAGAGCCAGGTTGGTGCAAACCCAGGATTTCCAAGCCCTCCCCATGATACCATAATTACTGAGGGCTGGCAGGGTGATGGGCTCTTACAAGCTGGACATCTTCAATGCTTTCCTGGCTGCTTCCTCTGAGGCAGGAGCACAATGTCCAGCCAGGTCCTCACACTCTGGGGGAAAAGCTGTGAAAAAGGAGCATCACCTTTCTTTGCACAGGGGATTTCTGGCCTATTTTCTCCTGTAAAGGGGGAAAAAAAAAAAGTTACACCTTAAAAAAAAGCCTAAAGCTCATCTCGAGCTCCCTCTTGTGACTCCTGTATCCAGGCTGCTCTGATCCGGGTTTGGATAAAGCTATCCTACTGTCACTGTGGGAATATTTATAGCTCCCAGTCATATCTTAGAATTACTTAACACACCATTAGAGCAAAATGTGTCCAGATGCCTAAACGGGCGCTGACATCACACACATGATCCAGTTTGTCCTGCTGCTGTGCCAGGAAACCTGGGAGAAACTCTGAATCAACAGGTGAAATACTACTGCCTTTTCCATTCAAAGCCTGGATCTTATCACGCAGAAGTGCACCTTGCATTTGGGTTTCCATACCCACACTCTCCTTCCAGCTGAGCCTGTCCTTTCAGGATGCTGAACCCCTGCTGCCCCAGGGAAGGCAGCACGAAGGAGCTTCCCTACCACACATTTTATTTGCCCTGTAGATTGCTTTCTCCAAGTTGTATTTGGTCATGTACCCCGTAACTCTGTGAGCTGGTTTATGCATTTATATATTTTATAACCTCCCCTTATCGCACCCTCAGAAGCAATATCCCTACTGTCAGGATGTTTTTGTGTTGTATTATTTGTTCTGCTCACCTCTACGCCCACAGCCTGTTTATATTTCCCATTTCCCACTCCCCATTCCCAGACAGCCCTGATGAGCAGGTGGGTTTTGAGGCAAAAGCACCAAATTCCTGATGGTGCAAAGCAAAGCACCCTGACCAGCAATGGGTGCAACACAGACCCCTTGGGCTGGGGCTTGCACTTCCACACACCTACACAATTCTGCCCTTTTTTTGTCTCCACTGCACATCTACTGAGGAGGAGCTGGCAGCTTTTGGGTGGAGAGGACTCGTGCCTCTCACTCCTCCTTCCCACAAGCAGTTCCCTGCTCCCTGAATACATCAGCCCCTTGCAGCCCAGGCAGCTGGAGAGAAATATCTCTGCATGGCAAACCAGTGCTGGGGCTGTTCCCCTGGGGTTTGTTGCCCCAAGAACTCTGGATGAGCAATTCTCTTGGCTGAGCCCATCCCAAGCCCCACACGAGTGGGACTGATTTCTTTCCATGCCAGTGCCCTTTCCCATTGTCTTCTTGCCATTGCTCTGCCTGTTGTGCAAAGCTTGCAGAAATAACCTCAGAACAGTTCCTGGCCTCTTTTTGCTGTGGGGAATATTGCTAAATCATATTATTCTTGCTGTCATGCTAGAAAAGAAAAAATTATCCACTTCAGTACAACCATTAACCATAATTAGTGCTCAGTTGCACACACAATCTGGAATGAAGGGATCTGATCTTCTGCTACCAGTCAATAAATCTCTCCAAGTGCACAGGGAGCAGACAGCAAAGTGAGCAATCACTCATTTCTGCTCCTGTAACTACTTTTAAATGCCCTGCCAACAAGCTCACAAGAATATTTTCCCCCATTTTCTGTACCAGCAGTTTCTATTCACAGCCAGCATCTGTTGGATTTCCCGGATCACCAGCCTGGGAAGCTAAGAGCCAGGCACTTCGGGAGCCTTGGCAGATGCAGCCCTGAAATACTTTGGGATCTAAGGCAGAAAATCCCCCCTGTCTCATGGCAGAATGCTGCTGGCCCATACCCTGCCTCCTGGGAGCCAGTTTGTGCTGGGACCCACAGGGCTGCTGCAGCACCTTCTGCTGCTGAGGCTGCTCCTGCCCAGCACATCCTTTACACCTCTAGCTGCTCAACAACCACTGAAATAAAAATTTAAAAATTAAACCACGAAATGACTCACTTACCCTGGCTTGGGGAGGCACCTCATCCTCGAGAAGAAAAAAAAAAAAACCCTAGCAGGAGAAAGTGTGCCAAACTGAACCCTTCTACTCAAAATGAAGTGCAGGATTGAATTTTTGGCTTGAGAAGATTCTCAGGAAAGAGGCGAATGTCTGAGCCTCAGCTCAAAGGGGACTCCCAGCCCCAGCAGTGAATGTGGTTTGGGGGGTGCCCAGCTGAGCCTCCTCGGGGCAATTAAAGCCCAAAGTCCCTCAGAACCTCGGCAGTGGGCTGATAAATCCAGTTCTTCCCTTAGGCTTAATCAGAGCGCAGGTTAAAGAGCAGGTGAGAAGCATTTTGGTGAAATACCCCGGCTGCTGTCCGAAATGGCCCAGCTGCAGCAGGGGATGCATGTGGCACAGCCCCATCCTCATTTCAGCACGGATGCAGCCCCTCTCCTCCCCCAGCTCCAGGCTCGTGGGGCACAGGGATCCCAGGAACTTCCAGGTTTCTCAGCACCCACAGCTGTGATGCTGCATCAAGCCAGATCTATGGGGTTTGGAGTATGGGAAACCCGTTCTTTCTGCCCCAAATCCCACCCCACGCACAGCCCAGGCACCAGACACGGGGAAGTGGAAAGCTCATGGAGCAGACACGCAGCATCCCCCTCCTTTCTCCACCTGCAGGCTCCAAGCACCCGGCACTGTGTGGGTACCAGCTCCTCCAGCAGCACCCACGACCCACGTGGGGAGATGTGATGGTGCCTAATTCACTTCGGTTTGCTCCTCAGCCCCTGCCCCTTGCTCCAAACCCCGCCTGGGGCTGAGGATTTTAATGAGCTGACCGTGGTCCAGCATGGAGCTGCTGTCCCTGGGCTTGTGCCAAGGTGGGAGGAGTGGGATGAGACACTGTCCCCCTCCCAACGCTGACTGAGCACCTGAACCCATCACCCTAGAAACTGTGGGACAGCCCCACGTCCTCCTGGGTGACAGCATCACCCCAATCCCACCATTTCTGGGAAGTCAAGGCTCATCACCATCACCCTCGGGGCTGCTTGGAAGCGCCCCAGCTCCCAGGTGGGGGAAGAAATCTCCGAGAGATGTTTCTGGGCTGATTAAAGTTAATTAGCTCAAATGATGCCTCTGAAGGGAAATGTTTCTTATTTTGGGCTCCTGCCGACTTGGGCCCAAGCCTGGTTTTCATAAGGCCAGTAAGTGCAAACAGATAGGGCCCTTTCATTGGAAACAGGCAGCGCAGGATATAATTAAAGAAGTATGCACTGGCATGGCAGAGAACCGTTTTCAATTACTGCTATTTCAAGGGGATTAATGGGAAATGTTTTAAACAAGACCACTGCAAAAATAGATTTTGTTTGTCATTAGCTTCCAAATAATATTTGACTTCAGGGCTGAAATTTCCATGTGCCAGGTCTGGCCCTGGTGGCACGTTCCCCCCAAGGGCTGGGAAGAGGGTGATTCTCAGGGCCATGGAAGCTGGGAGCAGAGCCCCCTGTTTCTATATGGGAAGTACCCTCCTTTTCCCCCTGCCAATTTTCTCTCTGTGCCAGCCTAGAAGCGCACAGGGCAGCCTCAGAAGTGAGGAACACCCTGCAAGGGACTCGTTTGGTGACAGCCTGCGCTTGGGATGCTCTGGGAACACATTCCCACTGCCTTTGGAAGGGAATGAACGCCCTCCTGCAGAGGGAGCGATGGCTCCACTGCTCCCTGTGCTTTCCTCGGCCAGGCCAGCTGTACCTCTGCCCCTGGTTTGCTGCTGTACCTCTGCACAGCACGGGCTCGTGGGGGTGAATTCGGGATGCTCTGCTCTGCCAGTGGCCACACAGGTGGCCTGGGAGACGCTGTCACTGTCACAAGAGTAGCGCAGCCCAGCCTCCCTCCATCTCTGCCTCTCCCAGATGGGGCTGTACCTTCAGAAAAGGGATGGAACTGGAGCTAATCCCGGCAGCGAGGCAGCATCTGTGGCCCTTGCTGGGAGCCCTTCTTGGGGTGCAGGTGTGGAGCTCTGTAGAAACGGGGACAGAAAGGGGGAGATGGGTTTGCTCTACTTTCCTTCCCCACCTTTCCCAGCCCGTGAACAGGACGTGTGCCTGAGGTGTGTGAAACCCACGGCCACGTGGAGCTGAAGAGAGGCAGCCACGCTCCAAGTGCTGTCATGTCCCCAGGTGGGACAAGGACCACCCCACCCCGCCCCAGAGATGGGTGCCAGCACTTGTTGAGCACCCGAGACACCTGTCCTAGGACAGACAAGCAGTAGGGTCAGCTACCATCCATCTAAAAGGATCCCAGAGCCACTCCTGCGGGTTCACCACCTAATTATCCAGCAGCTTGAGGTCAGCGAGGGGCTCCAAGATTCATCTGGGGCGTGCAGAACAGGCACATTCATCCTCCCTCTGCCTTCCCAGAGGAAAAGGCTCCCACAGCACCTGGGCCAGTCAGGCTCCTGGCTCCCAGGGGCTCCTCAAGGCCTGTGTGAAGCCAGCAGCATGGGAAGGGCCTGGCCACAGCGGTGAGAAGGGCTCTCTGCTGACATTTGCCCAGGGAGCTCACGAGGCTCGAGCAGCAGAAGCCCTGGCCCTAGCAGGATCATGAGAAACCATCCCTCTGTGCTATTTCCAGCACCCAAGGACATAGTTTTCCTTTCGGAAGCACCGCGAGGAGGATGTTTCTCATGGCTGCTGGGAAAGAGGGGTGCACCTCAGGGAATTGCGTGGCTCGGGCCAGCGAGGCAGCACATCAAAGGCAGCCAGGGACACCAAAAACGGAGTTTGGCCGCTCCCATGTCAGAGGGCAGAGCTGCTGGCACCAGCTCAGGCTCCGGGCTGCGAGAGGAGCGTCAGCAGCCAGCAGAGATGTCCAACAAGCAGAGGCACCACAGGACGGCTCCTCTCCAGAGGCGTTTCCAAAAACACGGCCCAGAGCACACCACAGCTTCACTGCTGCATCCAGCAGCTGCTGGGCACTGAAAAGGCTGGAGGAGCAGGCTTCCTGCCGTGCCAGTGGGGCTAAATAACCCAAAGGGGAACCCAAACAGCTTCACATCTCCAGAGCTGCAGGCTTCCCGCAGCACAGGAGGCTGTGAGGGGTCTGTCTGACCCACAAAGCCTCCAAGCCAGAACGGGTGTGAGTGAGAAAAGTCCACACCGCACCAGATTGAGTCAAATAAGCCTGGACACATTGGGATTTCACACTGTTGGGCTAAAAGCACCTGGGAGGAAAACACGGAGCCCTGGGAAGCAGGGACCAGGAGATACACCTTCTGCTGGGAGCTACAGAGACCTGCAAAAATAATGTCACCCAGGAGCCAGACAGCAGGGATAGGAGGGCAGAGTTAGGAGGGCACGTGTCTACAAAAATGGGGAAAGAAAATGGATAGCTCAAGCAAAGAGCAGCATAGGCTGAAGGCTGGGAAAGGGCTCTTTTCCACAAGCAGCATTCCACTCCCTGCGAAATCCAAGGGGATTCATCAACAGTGCAATCAGTTCTCCTGCAGGTCATTCAGCATCTTTTCACAGAGACCCTGATGACACTTCCAGGGACGTCAGGTCAGCCCTGTCCTCGTGGCAGCAGAGCCCAGAGAGGGGGGCACAGCAGCCACCCTGCTGCACACAGCTCCCCCTGCACTGCTGGCTGCCTCCCCACACCACCAGTCCCTCCTGACCCCTGCTTTCCAGCCCAGCAACCAGCTCCAGGTGACAGTTCCATGGTTCCCACTTCTGCTGCCACCCCACACCACCAGTCCCTCCTGACCCCTGCTTCCCAGCCCAGCAACCAGCTCCAGGTGACAGTTCCATGGTTCCCACTTCTGCTGCCCCCTCCCAGACAGGCAGCCTCACCCCTGTCCCTATTTCCTCATTCCCACCCTCAACCCATTCCCCACCTCCTCTCCAAAGAGCTGCTGTTTGACCTCTCTCCTCCCAGCCCTCCCATGCATTCCCAGCCATTCCCACTGCCCCTGTCCAGGCTTTCACCACCCTTCCTGGGGTAAGGCAGAGCTGGGACTGCAGGACCAGCCTCGAGCACCCCAGATCCAGGTGCTGACCCACGATCCTGCATCAAATCCCAGGGGGTCAGCCACTGGCAGGGGAGAGGGGGACACAGCTGGGCAGGAAACACCTTGTCCTCCCTCACCCCTGCCCACCTTCCTCCCCTCTGGTACCACAGCTCCTCTGGTCCCTCTGCATCCCTGTGAGGCATCAGCCAAGGGAGCTGCTACCCCTGGCAAGGGCTGAGTCAGTTCTGGGGCTCGCCAACCTTTTATAGGGCCACAAAACATCACCACGACCCCTGCCAGCACTGATTCCTCCTGCTGCAGGGTCGGGTGGCCTCTCTCAAGACTCCTGTGAGCCCTCCAGGAAATATCCTGTNACCCCTGCTTTCCAGCCCAGCAACCAGCTCCAGGTGACAGTTCCATGGTTCCCACTTCTGCTGCCCCCTCCCAGACAGGCAGCCTCACCCCTGTCCCTATTTCCTCATTCCCACCCTCAACCCATTCCCCACCTCCTCTCCAAAGAGCTGCTGTTTGACCTCTCTCCTCCCAGCCCTCCCATGCATCCCCAGCCATT
Organism: Melanocharis versteri; assembly: GCA_013397845.1. Classification (NCBI taxonomy): domain Eukaryota; kingdom Metazoa; phylum Chordata; class Aves; order Passeriformes; family Melanocharitidae; genus Melanocharis; species Melanocharis versteri. The sequence goes on from VZTG01003866.1 coordinate 118,259, forward strand.
CCCACTGCCCCTGTCCAGGCTTTCACCACCCTTCCTGGGGCAAGGCAGAGCTGGGACTGCAGGACCAGCCTCGAGCACCCCAGATCCAGGTGCTGACCCACGATCCTGCATCAAATCCCAGGGGATCAGCCACTGGCAGGGGAGAGGGGGACACAGCTGGGCAGGAAACACCTTGTCCTCCCTCACCCCTGCCCACCTTCCTCCCCTCTGGTACCACAGCTCCTCTGGTCCCTCTGCATCCCTGTGAGGCATCAGCCAAGGGAGCTGCTACCCCTGGCAAGGGCTGAGTTGGTTCTGGGGCTCGCCAACCATTTATAGGGCCACAAAGCATCAGCACGACCCCTGCCAGCACCGATTCCTCCTGCTGCAGGGTGGGGTGGCCTCTCTCAAAACTCCTATGAGCCCTCCAGGAAATATCCTGTGGAGAACAAAATTAGACGTCAAAGAGCAGAAGGATTTGAGCTCTGGCAGGTCCCCAGATCTAGGAGGGAGAAGAGCGTTATGAAAACACTCATCAGAAGGCAGCGAGAAATCAGATATAGGTCACTTGAACCCTGGCCCTGAGGAAAGGGGTGAAGCCCACAGGGTAAAGCCCAGCTGGATGGGAGGAAGCCAGCAGAGTTTTTTGGGGGAGGAACTGCTCAGTTTGGTAATTTGATGGCATCCTCGGGACTGGGCTTTTCCTTTGCTTGGGATAACAGGTCTGGACCTCGCGCTCGCTCCTGCTCAGAGGCTGCTGTGCCTCTCCTTCCAACCCCAGAGGGGAGCTCAGGCCTGGATGTGATGCTCAGATTTTGGGTGCTGACCACCCAGCACTGTCAGGGGGTTTTACCAGACGCAGCACAAGTGCTGCTTGCCCAGGGGATGCCAACAAGTTGGGCACTAAGGAGCCCCAGGGAGTGGCACTGCGGGGCTGCTCTGAGCAAGGGGCAGCACGATGGGAGTCCCCTTTTAACATATATTCTCAGGGCTGGGGAGTGGTTTTCTGGCTGCTCTTTGACAGCCTGCTGCACACACCCAACTTCCACTTTCAAAACCAACTGGTTTTTTGACCACATTGTCTCAAAGGGACCTCGTCTCCCAAGAGAAACTTCCTGCTGAAATCACTCTCGCAGAGCTCTCGGGGCATTTGCAAGATGTTCCACTTTTATACCACGACCTTTAAAGGGCTGAAATTTCCATGTGCCAGGTCTGCCCTTTTCCCTTTAGAAAAGGATGTGAGGCAATGGACAGGACCCCCTGTGCAAATTAAGTTATCAGCAGTCCTTGTGTTTCTTTTTTACCTGTGGAAAAAAAGTCCTTTTTTTTGGCTTTCAGGAATTGAGAGAAGCTGCATGCACCAACTGAGCTCACAAAATGTTTTGATTACCTGGTCCTGCGTGCTTTGGACATGCTCCTGAGCAGGGTAACTGATGGGTTGACCTCTTGGGATCTTCCAGTAACGCTGCAAGTGTTTTTTGAGAGAAGCACAGCATCGCTGCAGATGAAAGAGAAGCGTTCGTTGGTTTCGATGGCTTACGTGTGCAAGTGTTCACTTTGAAATTATGGGATGGGATAGGTTGGCTCCTAATAGGACGCTGAGACACCCTGAGTGGGTAATTGGACCAGTCCTGAACCCAGCCCTGGAGACTCCCCAAAGACAGCATCTCCTCGTACATCCCCCGGAGGCTGCTCCATCCGCGTCCGCGCCGTGCCGAGCGACAGGTGGCTTTATTCTCCCTCTATTCCCAGCTGCAGCTCTCCCTGGAAAGATCAGCATCCCTGGGAGAGCTGCTGGGGAGATTTCCAGCTGGGCTGGGCTCTGCTCACAGTTCAGAGTTCACACAAACCCAGCATGCTCCCAGCGCTGGCTGCTGACTCGGGCGGGTTCAACCTGTTTTCCTGCAGGCAAATCCCTCCGGATCGCTGCTCAAAGGGGCTCAGCAGCCCTGGCTTGGCTTCCAGAGCCTGCAGGAGGATTGCCAGGAGTCCCCCACCACGGCCTGTGAGCACCCAGGATGCCAGTGGGTCAAAGAGCTGACGTGGAATAACAGCTTCAACGGGGAAAGAAACATCCTCCACTGCGAGAAAAAGCAAAGTGTGAGAAGCAAGGGAGACTCCCAAGAAGCAAGGGAGACTCCCAAGGGGGAAAGGCACCCTGCTGCAGCTGCTGGAGGAGAGGCTAACAGTGAGGAGATGCTGTAAATCCTCGCCCTTGGCTCGGTGGGCAGATTCATGGCTGTTCCAGCTCGAGACAAGGATTCATTTGCAGCCTGGGATGGTAAAATATTGGTACAGAAAGGCTTTTATTTCTTTTTTTCCTACGCAGGCTGTCAAAAAGCTCCATTATTTGTTACTTCACCCTATCAGGACATGGTTTTTCATCTGGTACCTCACTGGGTTTTCAGAGCTGCTGGCTCCTCACCATCCCAGCCCCCTTCCCAAACATATTTCTCTCTACTCCCCTCTTGGGAAACCCTCTCTTCACTGAGAAGTGGAAGCTGCAAATGCCACAGCACCACCTGCCTGCAGCAGAAAAATGGTCCTTTCTGCAGCAATTAGGCTGATGCCACAACTCCTCCCCTCCCTGCACCTGAACAGGTGCTCCTGTGTCTGCTCTTCCTGGCCACGTCTCCGTTCCTGGAAATTAAAAGGCACAGCCAAAAGCCATAGACCTGTTTATGACTTGTACAAACGTGATAGATGAGTGCTGAGGAAATATCTCCGAGCTGCTCCTCGCCTGCACCTCAAGAGGCTGGTGCTTGGGAATAGTTAAGCAGCTGTCTTGATTTGTTTAGCTCGACAGGCCCAGACATCTCCCTAAGCTGGTGGGTTTATTGTTAAGGACGTAGATACAGGGGCCTTGCTTGGAGCTGCCAGCCACAGCTCGAAGGAGGCCAGAAAGGCAAGAGGGAGAGAAGCAAGAGAGAGCAGAAAAGAGTGCTAAGAAGTAAAGAAGAAGTGAGAAAAGAGAGCAAAAAGAGTGAGAGATTCTCATTTACAATACAATAAATCGTCTTCTCTGTTGAATATTNAGGGTGTTTTGGAATTCCCTCCTTCCTGCTCCGTGACAGGCAAGGAAGGGTGGAGTGGGACCCACTGTGGGCCAGCCCCAGGAGAGAGCCTGTCCCCATCCCTGTCACCCACCTCGGGCACTCTCTGGGAAGATGCCAGCGCTGCTCCCTTGCAAAGGGTCCCAAGCACCCACCAGTGACAGCCTGGAAGTAGCAGCAGGATGCCTGGAGTAGGGATGAAGCCCAGGAAGTAGCAGTGGGGGTACAGGACATCTGTTGGGGAAGATGAAACAGGAAAGCTTTATTGCCTGCCAAAAGATGCTGAGAATATGCAAACTATAAGCGAGATTGAAATGAAAGCAAGCTTTGAGATACCAAAGCTTAGTTACTGAACAACTGGAAAACAATGGTGTGGCTGACTGAAGATAATCCCCTTTTATTGAACAATACCCTCTGCTAGCAGACAGGTAGATCCCAGATCCCTGGGATCACAGGTGACACACCCCACTTTGACACCTGGCTCCCTCCAGCTCATCATTTTCATGGGAATTGCCATTAATAACCAAGATTGTTAATTGCCATTAATAACCAAGGGTGTGTTCCTGTGCTGCTTTTTCACGACAAGACATGGACAACCCTGCTGCCATCCTGGCCAGCACACCAGCGTTTTCAAGATTTGCTTTTTTAATGACCCATACCTTGACAATGTCCCAGGAAAAACAAGCACAGGCAGCATCACACAGCATCAAATAAACTGTTAGAACTCATTAACACAGTAACATTTGAGTCCATAAGAGTTTTGGAGGGGTTTTTCACATGCTCAGTCTTCTCTTGAAAGATTTTGGATGTGCTTGTTCAGTGTGTTTTTTGGCCAGGAAAAACATTTTTTTTTCCTTCTCTTAACAATTCCCTCCACTTCTTTTTAACGAAGCAAGGTGAACAAAAACCACAGAGAGAAAGCAGCATTATTGTTCAGCACCTTCTCCCTGTTAGTTTCAATAAAGCCAGCACCTGCAACAAAATTCACTTCAGGCAGGGGAAGGAGAGCACCCCTCCTGCCACCATTAGTGGCCGTGGCTGCGGTTTTTTTAAATCAGGAAAGTCATAATTTTGCTGATTTTTCTATTCCATTCTTGATAACCACCCTTATTGTAATAAACAGCATCACAGCCCGGGCTCCAAGGCCAATAACTGCTGATGGGAAATGTTTTGTTTCATAACAGCAGCTGCAGCCAGCAGAGCACATGAGAACATTTTTTTTTTTTCAGGAACGCTGGAAGATGCTATTTTTAACTGTTCTCCCCCATTTTCCCGGTGCTTGGAGACGAGGTGCACCAGTTGGAACACACTGGAACAACGTGGAATGTTTAACCCCATCAGTGCCAGGAGCCCCAGACTGGTGGGATGACCGTGCCCATTGCAGACCAACTCCTTTGCTGTGCATCCATCCACAGCTCCACAGCACCCCACACCAAGACCACCACCATCCTCAGGACACTCTGTGTGCCCCAAAAATACACGTTTTGGTGCTGGCTCTGGGCCAGCAGTGGGGGGAGAGCAGGGTTTTGTTGTGCTGGGCACTGCAGACATCCAGGAAAGGCCACGAGAGCTCGGGCACAGAAAGAGGCGTCCAGCGAGGATGGTCACCAGGAGGGTGGGAGTTGCCCAGGTGTCACCCAGCGCATCCCTCACCTTTGTTGGCATCCATCTGCCCCACTGGAAGGGTCCCTCCCCTGGAACGAGGAGCAGACCTCATGCCCACCATCTTTTCTTGTCTCCTTCGGGATGGTAAAGCCCCGTTCCGTGTCGTGGCTTCCATTCCTTAGTGCAGCACAGATCCACCAAAAAAAACATACCTGGGAAAAGCTGGAGAAGCTCCAACAGAAGGCTCCAGGTTGGTCTGAGAGCTCCCAACACAGGCACCAGAGATGCTGCAAACCCGACAGCATTAACACAGACAGAAGTGGCATTTAAGTGCATAGCTGGTTGAAATCGTGTTCCTCAGTGTCCAACAAAAATAAGTTCTTAATAGGCGTGGAGCTAAGTGGAGTCACCCAGAGTTATGATTTCCTTTCAGCAGATATTTCATCTTCAGGCTGTCACTTTCACTCAGGCCATGATTAAAACAATAAAGCCTGGAGAAGCCACCCTGCCCCCCGTCAGCAGCTGCTTCTCCTCCACGCGCTGCGATGGAAGCCATTCATCACTGAAAAAAGGGAGGGGAAATCAAAGACAGATCATTACTATTTATTATTCCAAGATGCCACGTTTGGCCAGCAAGCTGTACCTCCTGGGTAAAGTGAGGTTGGCCACAGTTGCAGACTGAGGAGGGAGAAGTCCTCCTGTGGTGTAGGAGATGCATCAGGACCCTCACCTCTGGCCTCTTGTGACAAGTGAGCTATTGTATTGGAAGGATTCTCCCATTTACCTCTGAAAATCTTCTTGGACATTTGCATTCCGTCAGGGAAACCTTGACAAATGGTTTGCAAAGGGAAAGAAAAATGAAAAAAGAAGTGTCATGCTTTGCCAAAATAAGCAGTTAGCACATCATCATGACTCCCAGCCGGGGTTCCTGTGCTTTTGGGCAGCCCGTTCTCCTGGGGTTCTGCTCTTCCCGCCCTGAGTTTCAGTCTGGATGGCACTGGGAGATCATCGTGGCCTTAAAAGAGCTGGGTGACAGGCATGGAGCAGGGACACGGGTTGAATTTGCAAAGCTGTTTTGTTTGTGCGCGCAATTCCTGTAAAAATCCATCCCCTGGGCTGACGGTGCAGTCAGAGGAGACACCTGGAACTGGCCCACAACAGAGGAAACAGCCCAGGTCCTGCAAGCTCAGGATGTGGAGCGTCCTGCAAGCTCAGGATGTGGAGCATCCCGCTCAGACACTTCACCTGGGGCACAAAGACATTGCTGAAATGCAACAGTTTTCTTGGAGCGTGTTTTCCGAAAGCCCAACGTGTTCTGCTCCAGCAAGGCTGGAAAATCTGTGGTTTCAGCTCTCCTGCCATGCCTGTGCACATTTGCGTTTTCCTTGCAGTATTTTTAGAGATTTCCACTCCTCGGCCTGATTTGGGACGAAGTCAAATATGAAAATCTTGGAAGCTGCCACAGGAAAAGAAACGCCATTTTTCAACCAGCTTTAGATACGGCCTTCAGCCACGGCAACAAATCTTCTGCCAGCCTGGAGAGCTGTACAGGCCTCTCAGATAAGGGCTTAAACATGGTCCAGAAGGTCTTTGTCCTGCAGGCAGCTTGGGGAGGTGCTGCTGTCCCACCCCTCCGAGGACGGGCTGAGGATTCCCACAAGATGCCTCCGACCAGCAAAGCAGCATCTTGTGGGAATAGAGCAATGCACACCTCCAATGAGCACCAACAAAAAAGTAGTGAAAGGGTATCGAAAGGGTATCAAAAGGTTAAAAATCTCCCTCCCTGCTGCCCAGTTGTTGGATCAACTGCTCTGAGCAGGCTCTGGGAGCAGCAGGGGCTCCCTGGGATCACAGGTGACACACCCCACTTTGACACCTGGCTCCCTCCAGCTCATCATTTTCATGGGAATTGCCATTAATAACCAAGATTGTTAATTGCCATTAATAACCAAGGGTGTGTTCTTGTGCTGCTCATTCATGACAAGACATGGAAGGGAGGGGAGGATTCCACAGATGGGGAAAAATACTGCACCATCCACCCAAGCCCCCTTACTGGGTACCCTTATTAGATATGTTCATGTGTAAGGTCTATAAATTATATATGTGATTTATGGTGGGGTGGCATTGCGACGCGTTCCACCTTTGAAAAGTGATGCATCGATGGGATCCTATTAAAGATATCAAGGTAAACAAGCCCCTTAACACTTTACCCGTGCCTGGCTTTCATTTCCTACACCAGAGAAAGGCATCACCACCTGAGCTCCTCCTCTGGGGAGTGAGAAACCCCCACATCCCATCCCCACCTTGAGGAGAGCTCACCCCCTCCTCTGCTCCTTGGGGGCGGCCCTGGAGAGCGCTCATCTCCTTCACACAGCAGCTTTTTGGGCAAGTGGCACCCAGCCCACTGCTGGCCACTGAAATGTGGTGCTTGGTGCTGTCCCAAGATGGGTTTGTAGCCTGGCTGATTTCAGCAGCTCCCACTGGAAAGGAGGGCTCCACCTGGCCCTGCTCTGGAACCACCTCTGGGCTGTGAGACAGCGTCTGGCACGGCTTGGAGAGGCAGGAAGCAAAGGAAAATGGTGTTTGTCCGAGCCTGCTGAGGGACTGCAGCTAGACAGACAGCAAAATCTGGCCAAGACGCTGGGAAGAGCAACTCTGACCTTTAAAAAGTTATTAAAAAAAAAAAAAAGGAGAAAAGGGTGAGACATTGTAAGGTGCTGGTGGGCATTTATCATCCCTCAGCCTGCTGTTAACCCCCGCAGCACATTTCCCTGCCGTGGCACAAGGATGTCAACCCCCTGCCCCCCCAAAGTCACTTGAGCTTTATCTTCACAGCTGGAGACCTTTGGATACAGCACACGGTCCTCTCCAGCCCCCCCCAAAATGACTGCTGGCCTTCCTGCCTTCCCTCCCAGAGACTTTTTTTTTTTTTTGCAAAACCTAATTTCTGAACCCCCTTGAGGGCACACTGCATCTGCTGGTGGGACACACAGGTCTTCCCGGCTTGTGAAAGGAGCTGGGGTTTCCCCACTCCTTCTGTTCTCCTGAATTTTGCTGCTTCATGGGATTTCATCACATCTGCTGAAGAAGCAGAAACACAGAATAACCCACTTGAGCCACAGCTGGCTGAAAGGCATTGGCGAGATGAGAAGATGACAAAGTCAGAGGGGTTTTAGGCAGTCGAGGGGCAGAAAAATAACTGGTGGGACAGCTGCAGAGGACAAGAGGGTGAGCCCAGGAGCAGTGCTAGGCCCCAAATCCAGGCTGCAGAGACCCAAACAAGCTGCTGGGCATTGCCCCTGCTCACCTGGGATCTCACCACAGGGGCAGAAAGGGGAACAGTGAAGCCCCCGTGGGCAAACCCTCAGGCATGGGGACACCTTCCTGGCACTGAGGGGTGAGCAGATGTGGCTTCCCCATGAAGCAGCAGCAGCCCAGGTCCATCAGGGGTCTGCTGCCATGGTGGGAACACCAGAGATGTGCAGGGCAGGCTCAGGAATCACCTGCAGGAGCTGCCACACCCTGCTTGTGCCACGCTCCTCAGAGATCCTGCTGGGAAATCCGGGCCAGACTGAGAGCTCAGGAGCTGAGGAGCCACAGCCCAGCAGTGCCAGGCCAGGAGATGGACACCTGCCCAAATGTAGCTCAGAGGAGCTGGCTGCAGGTCTGCATGGACATCCAGGGCTTGTTTCAACTCGCTCCAAACCGCCCCAGTCTCAAAATCAACTCAGAAGCCATGCTGTTTACAAGCCTGCTTCTTTTGGCAACCAAGAAATAATAAGCAACAGGGTGATATTATGACTATTTCGGCTTCAGAGGAGGGAATAATCAGCTTTGCAAGGAATGCAAGCTTGGCTGACTGCTGGGGGCCCTGCAGAGATACCCATCTCTCCTTAACGGGGTCTCTCTGGGGACTGCCCTGCTGAAATTTAGTTGCCCAGGGAGGGTCAGAAGCCAGATCAGCAGGGGAACAGAACACCAACCCAGACACACACTCCACATTCCCAACAGATGGCTGGAAGCTGAATGAATCGTTTAGTGACCAAGAAGGGAAGCTGCAGAAGCCCACCAGCCCCAGCATCTCCCCCCACGCAGCTGCAGCTCCCAGCAGAGACCCAAGCACTGAAGCACCACTCACCAACCCCAGCCCAGCTCCGCACCTCCGGGAGACAAACACAGCCCTGCAGCACCCCTCCCACCCTACATCCCGCTTCAACAACCCTCCCCAATTAGCCCTGATGACCCTCCGAGCTCCTTCTGACCACCTGCCTTGCTTTGCAGGGGAGGAGTTTCCCTGCTGAGCCCGGCTCTGTTCACTCCTGCACAGGTGATGGGACCCAACCCTTTTCCTCTCTCCATCTGCTGCTTCCCCTCCTTCCCTGCTGCTCACCCACCCCCAGCACCCACACGGGGATGTCCATCCCTCCCTCACCCCCCTTCTCTGAAGGGAGACCCCTCTGCTCCCCTTCTGCCCCACATCCAGCCCCACCTGGTGTCTCCCCAGCCCGGTGGGGGGCAGGGAGCTGGGGACACAGCCCTGGGTGTGTCTCCACTCTTCCTGAACACCATCTCTTCCAGGAGAAGGCTCTGAGGATGTTTCCTGCCTCACACTGCTGCTGAACTTGCAGCTGCCTGACCCCAAGCCCAGCTCCACGGGCTCCTGTTCCCCCCTACAAGGCTCCAGAGAATTCCCAGCAAACACCATAGGACACCTCAGGGCAGCAACACGTGACACAGATGTGGCAGCTTACAGAAAGGATTGGGGAGTCTCTTCCCCCTTTTATTGAAAATGATCATTTCTATTCTAGTGCAAACACTGTACATTTTACATCAGAAAGCAGGAGATAATTTACAGGATACACTTCCACCTGGAAATCCCGCGGCTTCACCGTCAAGCTGCGACAGCCTCGTCAATCATCCATCCCTGTCACGCCCAAAATTCCCACTTGGAGGGAACCAGTCACCTATTTCCCTGCTGAGAAAGGGGGAGCCTGAGAAAACAGTGCTCGTACTGGGTAGGCAAGAGGAAAACGCCTTAAGACACATTTTCTCCCTGGAATGGTACCCAAACTTAATGATAACCGTGGTAACCATGGCAACTTCCCAGAGCTCCAACTGAAAATCTGCTGAAACCCTGGAGAACTCCACGCTTTGAGGATAAGGCCCTTGATTTGCACGTATATTTACATGGTTTAATAAAATACAGATTAAACATAAAATTTCACTTTGGCTTCATCGACAACAAGTCGCTGTCTTTTGGCTGAGGTCATCAGCAATTAAGAAACAAACATCAAAAGCTGTCTGTTCATCCAGCTGGACTCTGTTTAGTAAATCCACGTAAACGAAGGGTCACCAGAGGGGATGTAAAGGTCTTATCTGAACTGACAACAGCCCAGTCAGCTGTGGTGGCACCCCTGACCAAGCAGCCCGACCCAAGGCAAGACCCAGCTCAAACTGGAAGTGCAAAAGCTTCCCCAGCCTTCCTGCAGGAGCAGCCCCGTGCCAGACAATTCAATTCCTCGCCCAGATGAAGCGAGGAGGCTGAACAAGGGCTTGCACAGGCATTTGTGAGCCCCTTCATGCAAATATCACAGTGTGGGGATGGAGATCTTGGTCCACAGCTGGGTAACAGGGCACCAGGAGCTTTGTGCTCCCTGAACTGCCCCTGGAGAAGCTCAGAAAGGGGTGTCCCTACACAGACAACAACAAAAAAAGCTGCTCAAGGTGGTTTTTCTACCGCAGAAAAGCTGAGCAAAGATTGGGGGAAAGCCCCAGGCTGGCAAGACAGTGAAGGAAAGAGCTGAAGCTGCAGGGTGAGCGCTCAGGCCAGCACAGAGGAATTCATCCAGGCTGCTGCCCCTGCTGGGATGCTGGTGGGTTGTGCAGGAGGGCAGCGAGGTGGGGAGAGTGGAGAGCACCAGCTTCAGGTACTCAACAACCAGTTCAACCTCCCAGTAATGTTACACTGGGTCCTTTCTGACCACACTCTTCAATAGTTTGTGTGTTTGTGCAGGCACAGGAAGCAGGAGTGAGTTTCTAAGTGCAGGCTGAGATTTCCAACATGATCACTTGGCTCTAGGAGCTGGGCACGCACTACGCAGGATAGAAATATTTTGGTTTACACATGTTAGGTTCTCCAGACTGCAGGTGGCCAAAAACAGCGATCAAACAGAACATGATGGATTTCTTAAAACACAGTACTTGCCCGGCCTCCCTTTCCCTCTGTGCTCTGCCTGTGATTTTCAGCCTTTTGTCCTGATCACAATTAGGTTTTTTTCCTCAAAAATATCCACAGAGGGAGGAAAAAAAAAATCCAGCAGCAATGCCTACAATCACAGGCACGACTTACTCTAGTTTGGATTTGGGCTTTTTTCCTAGTGCTAGCTCAAATATTTTGGCTGGATTTCCATTCATCCTCTGCCAGTTTAATTTTCACCTATACTTTAAAGAGATTTATTCCTCATTTCCTGCAGCATGCTGTTTTGGACTATCAAAGCCCACTGTCAGACATCCACATAGGCCCAGAGTGTCTGCAGCAAACACCAGGATGGAGATCTAAGCCACTCCACCAGAAGTATTTCTCATGACTGAGCTCCATTTTCCTTCCCTCATGGTCCAGCCTGGACCATGGAGCAGCTCTGCTGCCTTCAGTGGGGCTATTCCATGGCAAAGCCCATCTCAGTTTGGACACAAGTGCTATTTGTCATAAATCAACCCCCTCCTCCCCCGAATGTGAGAGGCAGGCACCACCAGCAACAAGAAGGATCCTAATTCCCTCAGGATGTGTGCGTGGAAGAAATCCCTTTTGGGCTGCACGTCCTCTGCTCCTCATGGAGATAAATAAATTAGGTCCTAATTAGGTCTCCAGAGCCCAGAGGGAGGACAGCAGGTAGGGAGAATGGTTAAGGTTATAGGACAAGCCTTACTGAGCAGTGTTGGGGGATCTTTGGTGGGATGCTCCCTGCTGAGACATCCCTTGTGCTCAGAGGGGCTGGCAGAGACTTTCCCTGGGGATGTCCCTGCCTGTTCCCAAGAGCCACACGAACCTGTCCCACTGCAGAGGAGGTCCTTGCTGTATTCTCTGAAGCTGCCCATGGGGAAAATCTGCAAAGGATTTGCAGCACCACTTCTCTGGGGTTTCTCACGGGAGGCCGTGAGCTGCCTTTTCCAGAGCTGCCCGAGGCTGCAGGGGAGAGCTCTGACAAGGGTGGGAGAGGCTGTGGCTGGAATTTCAATGCACAGCTCCACCTGGATGCAGCACAGACATCCCGAACGTTTTCAATGGATTTTATTTGGTTTAATAAAAAACACCAACCAAGCTTGCATGTATTATCTTATATATATAAATATATACAGTATATATAAAACAAATGCATCTGGACAACGCCTTGCCCTGTGGCACAAACTGTAAGGCATAGAAAGGAGTGTCCTGACAGTCCTGTTCTTGGCACTACAGAGAGATCCCCCTGCTACACTCCCCCTGCTCACACACCCACGTTGGCTTTGCTCTCTTCTTTGGCTTTTCCAGGCAGCAGTGCCCAGAATACTCAACAAAACAATGGAGCTCTGCAGAGCCCAAGGAGGTTTTCCAGGCAACTCAGACAGCAGGAATCCATCTTGTTGCATTAAACGGGCTTCTCGCAGACTGGTAGGAATGTGCTGCCTCTGTGGCACAAGGGACTGGAGGGACGAGGGTCGGGTGGGTATCATGGAAAGTGGTGACCAAACAAACTCTTCTTCTAGGGCGAGCTGGGGCAGCGGGGGGATGAGCAAGCTTTGCGTCTCAGCGCGGTGGTGGTGGGACCTGTCCGTGGGCTGAGATTGGCAGAGGTTTCTTTCTGCAGTCCCGTACAAAAATGGAAACCAGCAAGGGTGAGACTGTCCTTTACTGAAGAAGCTCGTAGTATATTGAGCAGAAGCAATAAACCCGACGATAACAAGAAAAAAAAAAAAACGGTGGCATTATCCCAAAAGGAAGGAGGAACCTTATCACTCACAGGTTCGGTTTGCTCCCCGCGTTCAGTTCTGAGTGAGGGTTGGCTTTTTTCTTCTTTTTTTTTTCCTTTTCTTTTTATGTTTTTTTTTTTGGTTCTCTTTTTCTTTTTTTTTTTTTACTTTCAGCACGGACAAGTTGCGAAGCAGGACGGGTGCTGTTGTGTTTTCTCCTTCTGCAAGGCAGCTGCCTCCAGTCGTTAATTGACTGTGGGCACCTGATTCCTCTGTAAACTATATTCCTTTGCCTTCAGTCTCAGGTTGGCAATACTGTTGGCCATGTTCATGCCCTGCGCCGGGCTGGCGTTGGTACACGTGGCTGAGTAGGTGGCCATGGCACTGAGGGATGGAAAGAGAAACATCACGTCAGACGTGGCTTCCACACCACAGCAGAGCCTAAACCCTGTTTTTTCCATACCTGTGGGGTGTAGCCCTGGTGTCAGCAGGGAATTACCACTCCCCTTTATTTAACACCCCGGTAAATCTTTCCGCTGCAGTTCACTCGCCCAGCGCCAAAGCTGGCTGAAGTCAACAGGAAAAATTTCCACTTCCTATTTTCTAACCCAAAAAAAGGTTTACAATGAGGTCAGCCTGCCAGTTAGACCATTGTCCTTAGAAGTATTCCCACTGGAAGCAATGTCTTTTTGATGAGACCAATTGCTGGTTTTACAGCCTGTGAAATCACGTCACTTCTGAAACACATGTTACATTAAAGAAACACTCTGGGAAAAACCCGTTTCAACAATTGTGATGTTTTCTGGTTTCAGCCTTTTGGAATGAAAATTTCCACATTTTTTTCCCCTCAAAACTTCAGCTGATTATAAAGAGCATGTCCTAAAGGCTGAAGGAAAAAACCCAAAACATAAACCACTTTTTCTCCCTTCAAACCGCGACTTTATTCATGAAAAACATCACTCCTGACAGCAGAGGCTGAACAAAGATCTCCAACTCCTTTCTTATCCTACCAAAAAATCTGCAAATCTGCTTTCCAGACCACTAGAAAACTTGTTTAATCCATGTGCCCCACGGGTTTCTGTGAAAAGCAACTCCCCAAAACCCAGCAGAGTATTTGACCTGCTGCGTTTCCTATCCATGGCTCCACAGATCAAAACCAGTTGAAAAGCACCACATGAACTAGAGGTGCCCATTTAACACAGAGTGCTCAGGAGGAACCCCCAAATACTCTGCTGGAGCTGAGCTCAGCTCTGGTGCTGACCTTTTCCATCTGCCTGCTGGGCAGCTCACAGCTGAGGTTCTGGGAAACGCTCTGTTCCATCCACAGACCAAAAAAACCCAAGATGGGTTGGGTTTTTTGCCTTTTTGTCTTTTCTTTAAAAAAAAATGTATGTTCCAGCACCAACCTCCACAACTGGAAATGCCTTTGCAACAGCAAGTCTCCCTGCAGGGACATGGGCACCTGCTGCACAGATCCAGGCTGGAGCTGTGCCTGCTCACCCCGAGGCACTGCTGGCATTTCTGACCTCCCAGGAGCTTATTTGCCACCCAAGGCGGTGTGAATCCTCAGTCTTCAGGAGATCCAGACCAGGGAATATCTGCATTTCACTTAAGCCCCCATTGCCATCTGCTTCTACAGGGTGCATCCCTCCCGTGTTTTTGAGCTGGAAGAGATTTTGGAGACCTTCAAGGGTATTCTAAACTAGATAAAATAGGAGCTTTCAGTCAAGGGTGTAAACTGTCCCCATCCAAAACCAGGTTGCTGGCAAAGTCTGGGCTGAAACTCTCTGGCTCCCAGCTCCCCAGAGGTGTGGGGAAGATGATTCCACTTACTGATGCCAAGTGAAATCCCTGCTAAACCAAAAATCCCCAGAAGTGCTCTCTTTCAGCATGCTATTTCTCCAGGAGCAGTGCACAAGAAGGCTGCCTCCGAACATCAGAACAGCTTGAGGGCTGCTCCAGAGACTCTCCAGGGTCTAAAAAGGGTTGAAGTCACCCTGTTACCCCTTCCCTCCACCCCATTCAGGCAGAGAAAAATCTCCTTCCTCCACTCAGATGTCTGCTTTCACAAAACACAGAGGAGCATCATGTTTCTGAGGCCTGAAATCCTTCTTTCAAATAAGGTTTCCAATGGCCCGTGCAGTCAAAGGTTGCTGGAGTGGGAAGTGCGGGTTGCCAGTCTTGTTTTCTTAGGAACCTATGCTAAAAAATGCCTCAGCAAAACAGTTTTCAACTTCAAAAAAATAATAGTATCTACTTGGCTGTCTACGTGACAGAGACCTGCAAATAGCTTTGGTTGACCTATGGCTGAATGTGTTTGGAGAATAAACACACGATCGAAAACTTTTCCCAGATCTAAGAGCAAAAACAGCCCTGACCACACACCTCCAGCCTTCCCCAGGAGTGGCTGTTCATCAGGGGCTGGTACAGCCCTGCTGGGAATCTGGGGAAGGGGCAGAGGGCCATGCAAACACTCCACATGGCTGGAGTGTTTCAGTATTATTTCACCAAGGGTCCAATATTGGAATGACCTTACTCACTGCAAAGCTTTAATGAGGCTGCGACAGCCCGGCCCTTTCAGATGGATGTGGTTGCCAGGAGATCATCAGTAGGATTAGAAAATCTGGGAGTGTCTGAGGGTCCTTTCCACGGTGTGGAAAGCAGCTGCTGTGCTCCTCTGCCAGTGCAGAGCAGGGGGAGGGTGCCAGTCCAGCCTGCTGTGATGTGTAAGCTGCAAATGTCTCTTGGCTGAAACATCTTGGCTTCAGACAAGGGGAAGACGTGTCTTTGCATCCTGGGCAGGCACGGCCTGGACCTGAGGGGCTGAAAAACCACCCCTAAGACTGTCCCTTCTCCCGTGCTCTCCTCATTAGCACACCCCAGGTGCTCCAAGTGACCTGACAGCCCTTCCCAGGGTGCCCTTGGGAGTTACCTTTGCAGGGTCTTCTCCTAGAAGTGACTATGAAGCCCCCTGTGTAAACAACATCTGGGGAGGGATGATCTGTTTCTAAAAGCGTGAGAGGTAGAAACAAGCCATGAGCATTCTGTAGGGATCTGGTACCTGAGCATTCCGTAGGGATCTGGTGCTGTGACCAGTGCAGTCTCACTGGGGTGTGGAAGGAACCCTCTTCCTTTCCCTGATCTCACCTCCACCAAGGAACACTTCACAGGGAGGAAGCCTTAACCCCAAAAACAGGGGTTGTGACAGAGAGCAGTCCTCAGAAAAAACCCAAAGGATAAGGGCCATCTCTAAGACCCAGCTGGTGGCCATCAAAACCATCCTTTCCCATATCTGGAGTGGGTGGATCTACGACTTGCTCTTCTGGAGATAGAGGGTGGATGAGGAGGGTCCCACAGAACTGAACCAACAGGCAGGAAGACCACGTGTCGGCAGATCTTCCTGAGCAAACAGAGGGTCAAGGCGACCCAGCAAGAGAGGTCCTGTGCATGGGGTGGCTCCTGGAAGGCAGTGGGAAGCTGGCTGTGAGCAGGCCAGATGAACGGGAAGAAATCCAGCCAAAGGCTTCACGGTCCTGACCAACAATGAAGCCACTGTGCTAAAAAACACCCGCCAACCTCATTTTTAACTGCCTGTGAGCCAGCTGGCTCCCCACAAACCAACACATCCTGTGGATCTTGCGTCCACACCCAGCTCCTGCAGAGCCAGGAATGGCACAGAGAGGACAGGGAGGCCTGTGATGTGCACGGACACCCCAGATCCTCTGAGACCGGGCTTGCCACATCCACGCTCCTTTCCTGTCATCCCTTAAGCAGCACTGATCACAGGAGGTGGACTCTGAACACCATTCTGTCACCTGGCCCTTCATGCAGGCAAACCACAGCGCAACACTCGCACACACACTCGTGCTCAGGCAATAGAAAGGAACTGCTCACCAGCTCGGTGCTGAGCACTGCTCCACACGGATGGAGCGAGTTCCCAGCCCTTCCTGGCATCCCAAGCAGTGACTGCCAGGGGACAGCCACAGAACTCCCTCTTCTGGCCACTGTGTGGTGGCTGAGCCTCCCCTCCCCTGAATCCCACAGAAAAGTTTCCTCCTTCTGCTCCTCCTCCTGCAATAAACCAGATGCACCAGGGAAACCATTCTCCTTCCATGTGTTTCTACCTGAGCCTCTTTCAAAACTCCCTGAATTGCAAGGAGAGAGAGCACCAGAAAAGAAGCTGCCAGAAAGACACAACGATGCTGAGCCAGGACCACGCTGCAAAACTGGCAACGAGATGGGGTGGGGTGAGAACAGGTAAGGAAAACCAGTGGGATGGTCAGACTGCTGTATCCTCCAGCTGTCCCACGTGAATCATCAGAGCTGTCTGAGGGCCACTTTTGGGGGGATCCAGCAGGGTTACTCACTGACCTGTAGGGCGAGGCAGTCCCCCAGGAGAGATAGTCGGTGGGTCTCGGGGCGGGGCGAGGTACTATGGGCTGCTCCACGGCCGTCACGTCCCCTGAGTAGGATTTGAGCAGAGAGGCATTCTTGCTGGCCAGCATGGCCCTCTCGTTCCGGCGGAACTTGGCTCTCCGGTTCTGGAACCACACCTGGAGCGGGGACAGCACAGAGCCACCGGCCGTCACCACTCGCTCTGCTGGGGCACTCACCCCATCCCCGCAGCACGGTGCCCTGCAGGCTCTGTGAAAGCTGGCTGCTTCCCAGCCCGGCCCTGGGAGCCCTCAGGACGAGGTAATCCTCGTGCCAGCTCTGATAAAGCCCCCACGTGAGGGGCTGGCTGAGGGACACGGGTCTGCCCTGTGCTGATGGCAGCCAGGCCCAGGAGTGCTGTACAACACACCATGTTCTGCTCTGACCTTCAGAAGCTGCAGGCTAAGAGCTCAAGATAACACGAGCAGCTTGAGCATGCAACATCCTGGCCTTGAAGGAGCCATATGGACACATCTGAGTGGGCAGGTGGCACACGGGGTGGCAGATCACGCCTGGCAGTCTTCCTCAAAGCCTGGTGTGCTTGGGGCTGCAGCACAGCACGACCCAGGAGCTCGGTGACCCTAGCGTGCCAGACTAACCCCAAAAATTTCTGCTGCCTCGCTGGAGTGGCCTGATGATCCCCAGGTGAGGAATGCCTGGGTACAAGCTGTGGGATTACCTGGACTCTGGCTTCAGTGAGGTTGACTCTGCGTGCAAGGTCTTCCCGTACGAAGGCATCGGGGTAGTGTGTCCTCTCAAAGACCCTCTCCAGTGCCTGCAGCTGGCTGCTGTTGAAGGTAGTCCTGTTCCTCCTCTGCTTTCTCTTCTTCTTCTCCTCCGAGTTCAGCTGATCATCTAGGAGAGACAATTGGGGATGTGGAAAGTGAGAAAGCTACGAGCCCACAGCCACGGGGTGAACAGCCTCCATGGTTTCAGGAGGGAAAGGGCTTAGGATGGGGCTTGCACAATTTCAGCACCACGCATTAACCACGCCGTGTTAGTCCCCACATAAAGAGGAGGTGGAAAGTGCACCGATCCCAAGCATTTATTTTTCAACTCCACTGCGTAAGATCTGTACCAGCTCTCTCAAGCTACCCCTTGAGAGGTCTCAGCTTCCTTATCCCTAAAAAGCAACAAAAAAAGGCCAAAATGCATCTCGCCATTTCTGACAACCCCGTAAATCTTTTCTGACGGCAAAGAATCACAAAGCCCTGTTTTCTTGGCTTCACATTTCCACGGATTGCTCTTCCTGGGATGTAATACAGCTCTCTGGGGTGAGAGCATGTTGGAAACTGTCAGTGAGGAGCAGCTGTGCCCTCTGCAGCATCCTCCTTGCCTCGCCGAGCCCAGCAAGGTGTTGAACAACCACCTGTGCGTCCTGTAAGAGCACTTTTTGTTTTGTACCTCGTTTGCATTTACTCGGCAATAAATCAACACACCTGGATCACACCAGCACGTGTGGGGTGCCACCAAAAACATCCAGATTACCCTGGGGGGGCACCTGAGCCAATATTCACGTCGGCATTAAAGTGTATCGATCCCTGAATCTCTGAAAATGCACGTGCTAGTGAATTTTGTTCTGAGTTCATCACTGCACACCCTGGCCCAGGTGACAGTGCCACCACTGAGAGTCCCAGGGCTTGGCCTGCTGTGTACAGTGGGAGAACACCCCCTCAACAGTCACTCCTCCTGCCATGCACAAACACGACAGCTCCCCTCATCCCCCTCCTCTCCAGGGGGTTTCTAAGGCACAGGGAGGGGCTGACAAGGAAATTGAAGTCTGCAGTTGTTGTCCTCACCACCTGTTTGTGTTGCTTTTCACAGCCCATCTGGTACCAGTTACTGCACCTGAATGCCTTTGGAGCAAGGCCCATCCATTTGGGAACAAAAGGACATTCCTCTTAAATTAAAGTAGGGTTTTCAAATTCCTGCAGGTTTACAGTGCCTCCATCCCTAATCCTCCTCCAACAGCCTGGTGATCCCCAGAAGGCTCCTTTCCAGCCTGGGGATTCCTGGGTGCAAAAATACGCCCTTGGTTTTCCCGTATCTGAGAGGAAGTGTTTGGAGAGCAGCTTTTAACAGGCACACGGAGCCGTAAAGCTGAGCTGGGAAGGGGCTGGCAGAGGCAGGAATGTGCAAGAAAAACAAAGGCACGTAGGAATTCCAGGGAATTAAAGCCAGGCTACAGGTGAGTCCATCAGCTCAGGCGGTGGGAAGCAAAGCAGTGGAGCAGAGGGGTGGGACTGAACTGCTGCCTGTGCAGAACCCCCTGCACACGTTTCTCCCTGCTGGGGGGTTTAACGCCATCACAGGGCCCATCCCATAGAAAGAAGGAGAAAAACCCTGCGTGTCCCTCTCTTGACTCATCACCAAACCCTTCCCAAAAAGGGTCAGCTATTTCCCCCTGGCTCTGCTGGCGAGTTTCAACATAGCTGTGCACCACACGACACAGCAAACGAGCCTCAGGGCACCAATGTCCCTCCGAGTGCCACAAACAGTGCGAGACCAGCTGCTGGAGAGGCCAGCGTCAACACGGCCTCCTTCGGAGTGACCCATTCCATGCTGTTTTCTAATCTAAACCCTGCCTGCGTGGAGTGAATGAACAAACCAATAAAAGCCTTTGGGACCCCTTCAGAATCCCATCCAGGCCTCTGAAGCATCAGTTTCTGCCCAGAAGACAACACCTGGCTGGAGGGAACACGAGCCCGAGGCTGTCTGGCCATTGCTCGATCCTGCGTGACAGCTACACATGAGGAAGGGTGAGCACATCCCTCCAGGGAGCCAGAAGAAGGGCCAAAGTCTGTAAAACGCTGGAGAACAAGAACTCCCCCTGCCAAGCACGTTAACACAATTTGCCTGGTTTCCTCCTGGCGTAAAGCGAGACGCCGGTGATTCACAGCTCACCTCGTAATTACCGCGCCCAAAAATAGCCGGGCCGAGGGACAGAAAGTGCCCGTGCTTGGTGATTCACAGCCGGGTCACCGCTGGCTAAAGCACCCCCAGCCTCGGCTGGCACGGAGCAGGGAGGTGAGTCACCCCCTTTTTCCAGGGCACAGCTGGATGGAGGTGACAGCAAAGCACGACCTGCGGCGGGGAGGTTCGGAATTTCGGGGTCTCCCATCGCCGCACCTCTGGAACGCCGCAAGATCCAAACGTCTACAGGAGCGACTTGGGTAGCAGGGGAAAAAAAATCATAACAGGATATTAACCCAGAGCAGCACCGGGTTGTGTCTGGCCATGCAGGCATCTGCCATAAGCTGGTTACAAACTGCTATAACCAGGGACTGCACACACCCAGACCCCGGCTGCCTGCAAATGTCACCTTGCTCACAGCACTCTCCAGCACGTCAGCAGGGTATTTCTTCTTCTCTGCCGTTATTTCTTTATCAGGAAACAACGCCGAACGCTGAAAAATGGTATTCCTAAGCAGTGTTGACAGCACTAGTGACTGGAGTCAGCAGAAATAGAGAGGAGAGGAAAACAGCTCTGAAGTTTTTTAGGTAGGTCAGAAGTCTGTCGTCAACATTCTTTTAATCAGAAATGTTTCACTACAAGCAGCGTTCTCAAAAGCTGAGCAGCTTGCAAATGCACCTCGCAGAGAGACTGAAACCCACGTTCTCCTGTCAGGAACCCAGCGCTGGAAAATCTGGGAACTTCATTTCCAAATCCCAACCTTTCATGCTGGGCTGGGGGACTTCGTTTCCTGTTTCCACATTTGAGTTTTCCTGTGTCATTTCTACATTCCCCCATAATATGCAAGCCCTGGTGTCACATACAAGTGCACCAAAGCATTTTCAAGTGCTCCCAAACGATTACAGCATGAAACATCCAATTCTTTTTTCCTCCTGCAGCAAGGCAGATCCACACTTGCATTAAAAAAACCAAAACAGAGTTGAGAACTAAATGCCTATGTAGAAGTTTCAAGATCGGTATTTTTTCCATCAATACTTACAACCGCAACATATTTTAGATTTCCAGTTTGCAGGAATGCTTGTGCATACTTGCACTCATTCCAGGTCAGAACAAAAGCTAATTTCCAGATGGGATTTACATTGTGCGGGCAGCTTGGAAAAGTTTTGACCAGTTCTATTAAGTCCAGAACCAGCTATTACAGTATATTAATTGGATCCAAATCGAAAGTAAACAATTGGATTTAATTAAGGGAGGGACAGAGACACTTCACCACAGGATAATGTACGGTAAGGCAGGAAAGATTTGTCACGTCAGTTATAGAAACTGTAAACTGAGAAAGGATTCCAGGAAGAAAATAAGGAATCGCACTCTAATCACAGCCTTCCAAATAAGAAGCTAACATTTGAGCACAGATTTAAGAACAAGCAAGACAAATGATCTCACAGAGAAAAAAATAATAAAGTATAAATTTAAAAGGCAACAACTCAAAACTCTTAAAATACAAAAAATACTGCAAGTCAGGGGAAGAGAAAGTTTTATTCAGAGTGGTGGAGGCAGAAAGGAAAAGGGAGAATAGAAGGGAAAGAAACAGGGCTTTGTATTGAGTTTAAACTTAAATTTCATGAAGCTTGCATAGAAATATTTCTGGGTGTTCCCCAGCTCTGGGCAGGCTCCTCTCCCCAACACCAGCCACCCAGTTTACAGCCCGTCACAGAGTCCCAGTCCAGTTTTCCTCATGCTCTGCTTTGCTTTCGATCCATCAAAATATTGCAACACTCTGGGAGCAGGGCAGCTTTGTCAACCGGTATCATAAAAAACCCAAAACCAAAATCCAGACCCAAAACGTTTAACCAAAGCAAAAACAAGGCTCCAAGCAGAGGAATGGGAACACACAAAATCCACACGGTGACAAAGCCCTGCCCCACTGGTTTGAGACAAGTCTCACACGATTTTCCACCCCGCTCCTCCCAAGGACACCGGGAGCTCGTTGTCCAGCAGCAGCATCTGCTGTCTTTGCCAGATGTGAGCAGGGACAGAAGAGGGGCAGGGGGACATAAATGGACCAGATTTCATGCTCAGAGCTGCCTGAAGTATCTAAAACCTCCCAGGAGAGAACGAACTCCGGCTCGCGCGTATTTCTGCGCACAAGAAAAGAGTTTTTGGATGGAAATGAGGTTTAACTTCAGGGCACACAAATGCTATGTGGATAAAGTGTAAGTACCCCCCAGAAGCCATCACAAATGTAGGCAATATGGAATTAAGAAAACACTTAGAAGAAAAGTAAATATGTTAAGATAGGAGATGCCTATTAAGTCATGTACTGAAGCTGGCCCTGACGAGCAGCGACACCGAGCCCAGCTGTACAACAGTGATATCAGTAGGTTTTTATTTGTGAGTACAGGTCAGGCTACAGAGATTTTTGAACTATCATTTTCCTCTCATTACACAACACCAGCTGAGCTTTTTTCCTAATCTCTGCTGTTTATTTGTTTTTTTTCTGCACTATCTTAATGTTTAAATGACTTCAATTACACAGAAAATTCAAGTATCCAAAGTAACAGTCTTGTTAAGAGCACCAGGGACACAGAAAAAAAATAACAAAGAAACAGATGCTCTATTTCCTCTAAAAGCCATCTCTTGTGATTATCTCGCAGTCAGGTTCAAGTTTTGCACATAAATAATAAGTTGTTCTGTGCACGAGCACGAAGCTTCGGAAAGGCAACACTGAACTTTTCATCCCGAACCTGAGTTTTAATATTAAACTGAAAAACGTGCATATTTTCAGCGCTATCCGTGGGGCTGTGGCAGCTCCTCTCCGAAGTGCCTGCAATGTGGAACCTATCAGGGTGATTTTTAGCTGACTGCACACGAACAATTACAGATCATTACAGAGCTGTGAACGGCTGCTGCGTGCATGGCGGGGAGAGCCCTACCCTGGGTCTGCTGCTGCACTGGGCTCTGCCTGCCAGAGCTGCTGAGGTCCTGTGCAGCCACAGCCTCACCAATGTGAAGGATAAAACACTCGCTGTCCCCCCTCAGGACACTGGCTCGAGCAGAGGGAGCTCCCTCCCACCTGCACCATGGCCAAAGGAGACATTCCCAGGTGGAATTCGAGGCCCAGCACAGTCAGTGACTCCTGCCACCAGGAATGAGGCCTTGGGGTTGTCACCTTCCAGGTGGAGAGTCTGAAAGCTCCTGAAAATAGCTTCCAGCACGCCAACAATCTTCACCCAAACTCACCAGGCACTGGGGACCCGAGTGCCGACTTCCCCGTGCTCTGCTCTGCGCTTTTTGGGTCTGCAGGGATCGGGTCCCATTAAAATCCCAACCTGCCCTGCTCCTGACCCACAGACAGGGCAGCACGAGAAGCCAAGAGCCCCATCCCAAGGCAAACGTAAGCCAGAACTCCTTTTCAGGGTGGTTTCAGCTCTGCTGCTCTGCCTCTCATCTGGTGGCAACCTGCAGAGCACATGGGCAGCTACAGCAGCTAAGATGTGAGTCCTCCCTAACCATGTCCATGTTCCCACTTGCTGGAGCTGACAGAAGAAATTATATTTGGGAAAAAAAACCCAGTAATCATGGATCCCATGGAAGTCCAGAGAGCCTCCCTGGAAAGACATAACGTTAAGTGTTAATTATTGGGAGAACGACGTTTGCGGGGGCAGAACTATAAAAAAAGCCACGGAAAGTCCCCCTGCATCCCACAGACCAGTCTGAGTTCTGCTGCAGCAGTTCTGCTTTTATATTCACTAGGGTTTTCCTTCTGGGCATCCTACAGCTCATGAGGCACACGGCTTAGTCCTGTTCTTCTAACAAGCCTTTCCGACGGGTCTTGGGGTCAGGGTGTTCCCATAATACAATAAGCACTGTATGGATCTCATAAGCTCCAAGGCACAGTATGTTATGTGTTTGGAATTCCTTGTATGCTTTTATACTTTGTTTTACATATTGTAATTTTTATATGCATTACCACATTGATCCTTGGAAAATTAATTTTAAAAAAACCCAAAAAAAAACCCCCCAAAAATAAAAAAACTCAACACATAATCAAAAGCAAACACATATTTTTAAAAGCCTGCCAGCGGCAAATCATGTTCTGTGAGACTGCACTCTGTAACTGACAAAGAGAGCAAACCACCAGGCCGTGGCGGAGATCCAGCGGTGTGGATTTACCAGGCTTGGGAGGGGATGGGATCCAAGGGGGCTGAGCTCCCCCGAGCCCCTCGTCAGATCAGCCCCACGCCACAGAACCCGTGACAGAGGAGCAGAAACGCGCCGGCAGAGCAGCGCCAGCCAAACCCCAGCACCACGCCCCAAAGCGTCACACCCCGAACGCCCCAGCACAGCACCCGGCTGTCGTGGTGCCAGTGTGACCTCCAGAGCCCCCTGAGAGCCCCCCAGCCTCCACAGCCCTTCCTTTGCTCCTGGTTAAGATCTGGAACGCGGCGGAACACGTGTGAACTCACGGCTTTGCAAGGTCAGGGGCTCGACTTCCAGCACCTCTTCCCACCAGCGCCCCTTCCCATGCCGTGGGTCCTGATGTTTCATCTTAGGAATGGCATTTATTCAGCACAGATCAAACCCCCAACCTCCGCCCTGCTCCATCGGTACCTTCTCGCTTCCAAAAATGCCTCTCTACGTTCTTGATCCCCTCCCTGCCCCAGTTCATTCCAGAAGGAAAAAAAACATAATAAAAATTTCTCCTCTCCTGTCAGCACCCCTTCCCTTCCCTTCTCCACAGACTGGAAAAGCCAAGCTGTGGGACACTGCCCCCGTCCATGCACACGTGATGTACCCCAAACTCACGCATCAGAGCGTCCTTCAGAGCCACCACCGCTCTTAATTGGACTGTGAAATTAAAACTTTCCATGCAGGAGCAGGCTGAAGTGTCAGGAAGGCCAATATCCACCTGGATCTATACCACAAGCTGCCTCAAAGACAACAAAGTGGCAACAAGCACCATTGCAATTAGGACAGGACAGGTTACTAATTTATTTTCCATACTCACATCCCCCCGGAGTGAGCTCCATAGGGTTATGTGTTATGGAAAAGGCACATGGTATTATTTCCACCTGCTCCCCTGTTGGATTTTCCTAATGTCCCCTTCTCTTTATGTACAGAGGTGACCCCCCAGACCTACAGCTTGCCATGAATTGTGAACAGGTGGAAGCCACAAAGTGGAAATCTGGCACTGCACGCCCACCTGAACTCTGGGCAACGCTGCTTTCAATAAATTTACTCTTGCCTTTAGAAAAAGTGGCAAAAAATCCTCGCGAACTTCAGCCAGAAAAGCTTTCAAATAAGGAAAATAAGGTATTTTTGCAACAAGCTGACTAGTGCAAAAATAAAAAGAAGAAAGAAAGGGTTTTTGTTAAGACAGAAGAGAGCTGCTTTGGGGGGGGGTTTTTTCCAGTCCATATATCCATTGCAGATGAACCACTTGGCATTTCGGCTGGCTCATTTCCAGATGCTGTGGCAGCCACAAGAGTCTGCAAACATTCCCCAGCAAGCTCCTTTCACAGGGAAAGACTGACTCAAGCTGAGCAGCTCCACGAATGTCTCCGCTTGTCCAGGTCCCCACCGTGCTGCTGAGAAGTGCCATTATCCAA
Source organism: Melanocharis versteri (assembly GCA_013397845.1). Classification (NCBI taxonomy): domain Eukaryota; kingdom Metazoa; phylum Chordata; class Aves; order Passeriformes; family Melanocharitidae; genus Melanocharis; species Melanocharis versteri. The sequence continues at coordinate 143,799 of VZTG01003866.1, forward strand.
CAGCCATCCCAACTGGATCTGGAAATTCACTCGGACGGGTTTTTTTGGTACGTGGGACCTGCACAAACAGACTGACAACGACCAGTGGGATGCACACGCCAGCTGGCTCCTCTGGTGGGCAGGAGCCCCGCTCTCGATGGATATTTCAGCTGTGTGTTCCTGGAATATCCAGCACTGCAAACTGCATGGCACGGAATGGCCACGGGCCAGGAGAAGGGGAGGCGCAAACGGCAGCAAGAACACGGGAACGAGCTCTCCAAAGGCTGTGCTCCCCTTTCATTAGCATCCAAGAACAAATGTGTTTCAAGGAAATTGGACCACCACCACCACCCCTTCCCGAGCAAACTGGACTGGAGCCGCTGCAAAGCTTCACTTAGAAATCAGGTTTTTTTACCGCTAATGGATTTTATGGGTCCCTCTCGATCGCAACTGGAAAAACGATGGCATCCAAGGTCCAGAAATAACATAACTTGAGCCTGGCTCTCAGCACCCAGCCCACCTGCCTCTTGCAAGGGCTGAGCATCCCGCCCAGGAGCAGGGTGGGGGATAAAGGACCTTAACAGTTGCTGCAGGAAGCAGAGGGATCAGAGCACGTAGGGCCATTTTCAAAACAACTTTCTCCCTTCCCTCCCAGGTCCACAGTGAAAACCTTCTCTTCTAAGGAGATGGGACAAGGCTGCTGCTGGTGTCTGGGAGATTTTTGTTAGACACAGTGACATCCAGCAAAGCAGGAAGGCAGATGGGACAGACCACGGGCTCCAGGATGCTCCACACCCCAGCTCTGCAGGATGCAAGGGGAAACCAGGCTCAGACCCACCTCCATCCTTTGCCTCTTCTGGCCGGCGAATGCATTTCACATTAGCTAATAAATTGCTACATCTTATGTTTCTTAGCCTGCTGGAATGATGAATATTTTGGAATGTGTTTTGAATGGTTCCTTGCCAGAGTCGAACAATCATCCAGAAATCTGAAATCAAAAAGCTGAAGAATGGAAAGCCCTGTCTTTCCAGAGTTCACCGCAGTTTGAAAAGCACAACTCCCAGCAGAGGAGGTAAAATAATGATTATGAGAGTTCCTGTGAATTGAGGCACACAAGGGATATGTTGGGAACGACAATCCTTAATACAGAGTAGTAATTTTTGCCTCCAGGTGATGAATATATTATAGGATATTTGTTTATTCCTGCCCTTAATCTGTCTGAAATGTCAGGTACTCCTACCTGGAGGATCGGACAATTTAGGGGACCCGTGCAGAAACGTAGGATATCTCAGCCACAAAACACTGCTTTTGGTCTGGTGCAGGGTTAGCAGACAGATGCTGCTGCTCTAGCAAAACTGAACAGAGTTTAACTCTTTTAAAGGGCTCTGGCTAATGAATCACACCCACTGCCAGACCAGCCACATCCTCACCTAACACAGGAGTATCTCAAAAGCAGCAAAAGATGGGATGGCTCGCCCAAACCAGTTCACGTGGATCATCAGCCACCAGGCAGCGAGGGCTGAGCCAGCTCAGCACTAACCCCAAGCCTGGATGGAAAGTCTCCGTGGATAAAGGAGACCAGAAGTGGTCTGGTCTCATTGGAGCAGCTCCAAGAAATAAGCTTTTCTCTCCCCCATAGAGATGGGCTGTCTAGACACATTGGCAAGGCTGTGCTGCCGAATTTGCAGGGCTGCATCCTTCCCATATCCAGCCTGTCAAATACAGCAAATTCCTGTCCCCCAGCCTGTTAGCATGGGCATTTTTTCAAACTTTCTAGTGCTACTCATGTCCAGAAATGCCAATTATGTTTAATGAGAAGTTTTTAAACAGATTTCTCCACATACGCATGAAAACATCTTATGATTTTCTTTACCAACCCTCTGGCAAAATAATTCATTGTTTCATTATTTCATTAAATATTTTTTGCTAACAACTGAAGTAAAAATAAAGTAAATGGAGTACAAGGTATTTTTAAGCCAAGAAACACTGATATGTGAATATGAATTGCAATGGCAATGTAGGGGAAAATGTTCTCCAAATAATAAAAATACTACTCAGCAAAACCTGGGGGAGTTAGGTGATGTTTTTCACTGGAAAAACAATGTTTGAGAATATTTAGAGAGAGCCTAGCCTCAGGGCCACATTCAACACAGTATGGAAGTGCAGATTGAAACCCATCCACATCAAAGCCACCCTGAAATAAGCAAATGACCTTCCACCAGATTCGAGATTGCAGGGATGATTAGTGTGAGTTACACAGATTTCTCCATTGTCACAGGTCCTCAAAGCAATCTAGAGAAACGTGTGCCAGGGCTAGTGTAGGCCAAACAGCACGTGAAAATTCCATCTGGCCCTGGAGTGGAGGTGGACTCTCGACCGTCTCTTTGCTCAAAACACATCCAGCATCCCATGCTTAGACAAAAAGCAAACCACTTCTGAATAAATCAGAAGTGGGATGCACTGGAATTACATCCACGCTGCTGACCTTCGCAGCACAGAAAATAAAATAACAGTAAGTAACAAAACCACTTTCAGTGTGTGGAATAAAGGTACAGAGCAGCTGTTTCACTTCGGTTGCGTGCACACATGATAGCTGGTGTGTTTTTGAGTCCTGCAGTCCCATTTCCCAGCCGCTGTCAGTCTGTCAGAGCCTCAGATCAGCCCACTGCTGCAGTGCAGGCCCTCCCTCAGCCTCACTGACCCACGATCCCAGACCTGGAAGTCTGGGTCCATTTAGACAGAAGCATCCATGGGACAGGCTTTCTCTGCTTCACCAGCAGCATCCCTCAAGGGGACTTCTGAAAGCACCTCATCCCTAGGAAAGAAACCTCAGCTGCTCCTGGCTGCTCACAGAAACCTCAAGAGCCTCCAACTTCACTCAGGAAATCTCCGCCAACCTCTCTGCTCACCTGAGCAGGTGTGCAGGTGGTTCCCTGTCAGAGGTGGCCTCCTCCCTCTCCCTCTCCCTCACACAGCTCCCCACGTATCTCCCAGAACAGGGACCAGGCATGGCCAGCTGAACACCAGCAACCTGGGCAGAGCCTGGATTTTCTGGCACAGGTCAGCTGCAAATATCCTCCCACCCCAGGCACGAGGGATGCTCCAGAGTGGTGCTGAGCAGGCTGAAACATCCCCCGTGCAGGTCCCGGAACACGCAAATTGCCACACAAACACCACTGCCATGCAGTGTGGGGGAACAAAGATCAGAGCACCCAAAGAACCCCAAACCAGCTGGGAGAGAACTAAAGCACAACGGGCTGGTCCTGAAATACGCCCTCTTTTTCTTTTAAGCACAGCTCATTAAATGTTTGCTGGAAAAACAGAAAAGCATTTTCCACAGAGAGGAGGACATCCAAGAAAAGCCCTCTCGGACATAAATTGGCAAGAGACTCCCAAGCATTTATCTTCAGCATAGAATGTGCTCTGTCAGGAAGGCTGTAACTAACAATACGCTGAAAAACACGCCACAGACTTCCACTGTATTTTATTTGGCACTAAGGGGTTATTCCTCAACACAAAGTATTCGCAACTGGCACCGGTTAAACGAGAAATTACAACCTTCAAAAGACCTATTTAGCATCAGCTGCAGAAAGTACGGAATTCGCCACGGGCTTTGATGACAACAGATTATGCCCCATAAAACGCTGCAAACACGCTCGGCTACAATGCTCGGCACGAGCTGCCAGTGCAGCGGGGGGATCGGGAATTCAGCGCTTCCTGCCCCTCCTCAGGAGGCTGCTGCCTGCTTCAGGAATGGTGATATCCCTCTCCCCAGCTCTCCAGCTCACTGCCAAGCTCACCCACAGGGCCTGGGACACAGCAGGCTGGTTTCTGCAAGGGCCTTGCTAAGCTGATGGCTGCTGAGGTCTAACCAGGCTGCAAAGATACCCTGAGCTCATTAGCGCTGAGGGGGAATATGAGGGGGAACATGAGGGGGAGTATGAGGGGGAATAATGCTGCTGAGGTCTAACCAGGCTGCAAAGATACCCTGAGCTCATTAGCCCCACAGCTCATTAGCGCTGAGGGGGAATCCGAGGGGGAATCCGAGGGGAGCATCCCGTTCCTCCAGGCTGGATGGCCAGCTGGGATAGACTGAGGCCAGCAACATGGAGAGTGGGTTACCCAGCATGGAGGTTTGGCAGCTCCGTCACCTCCTGGTCCGGCACAACTCAGCCATGAGCCAGGACAAGAGGCAGCCTCTCTTCCCTGTCCCTGGATTATTCCCACCTCCCCGGGAAGAGGAAAGAGGTCTGCCACCAAACTCCCCAGGCCCTCCAACTTTTTTCCACTCTGGCTCCAAGTGCTCCAGAGAAGGAAAGCTCAGAGCTGGGAGCCCGTGCTGGTGTTTGCTCGGGATAAACGCCGTGTCCGCGAGGGAGGGCACACAGGAGATTGGGCACTCCTGGGGAAGGGAAAGGCTCTCCCTCGGCTGCCTGCACTGCACCAGGGCTATCTCTAATTAACCTGGAAGAAGTGACAGGGATTCTCACAGCCCAGAAACAATCCCTGCCCTGGCTCTCAAAGGGGGCTCCAGAGAGGTCGGCCCGAGCTACATTTTCCTGCCACAAACCTGAAGCCTGCTCAGGGAGCTGTAAAATGTTCCCATCCCTCTTCTCAGCAAGAGCTTTTCTGTTTCCTTCCCCAGACCTACAGACACAGGGGTTCACTGGGCAGACACCCTTTGTGTACCTTGTCCTGGAAGGATATTTAACCATCCACGGACCTGTGCAGCACCAACAGAGAAGGAAGAGGAAAACAAGCCCTTAGGCAGCTGGAGCCCGTGGCACACAGCCTGCCCACTCCAGCCTCGTAAAACCCAGACTGCACGAGTTAACCCCGGCACCTGCAAGGCCAGAAATTGTCACCCGGCTTGAAATGAAGTGTGTCTGTGAGTCTTTACTGGGCTGGGGAGAGGGGAGAGCTTTGCAATGGCTGTGCCACTCAGAGATGTTCATGCGCAGCAGGAGCAGCCAAAGCAGGACCAACCTAAATATTCATGGATCCTAAGCTGGATCCTCCGAGGACTGTGCTACTGCCCCTGCTGGAGATCAGCATCGACACAGGCTCCAGACTGGCTGTGCCTTCTCTCGCTGCATTCTCTGCTCTTTTTTCACCTTAAAGCTGGCTGAGCCTCATCCTTCTGCCGTACACGCACTGACAGAGTTGCGTTTTTTTCATCCCAGGTTTTAACACGACCCCAGAACCTGAAGCCTAAAATAAAAATAAAACAGATAATTAAAAGCCACAGTCCTTCAAGGAGTCACAGCAACGCTGAGACTGGGCTTTGGTCTTGCTGTGCTGGCACGGCACATTCAGTCTTCCCATAAAGACTCTCTTAGTGAGCCAGGCAAAAACTGCTATCCTGGAACTAATGGCCTGTCCTTAGTAAGGAGTTCTGTTTTAAAAGATGAAGTGTGACAGCTAAACCCACCTGAAGAGCCCTTTGCTGCTCCAGCCACCTGCAGCCAGGTACCGAAAAAGAGGCTGAAATGCACAACTTGAGACAATGCACAGGAAAATGTCAGCCATTTCCTGGTCCACAAGTCAGATGGCAATTTCTATAGGGCAGAGCCTGGAGGGCAGACCCTGGAGTCCTCTAGGGGAAAAAAAAGGCCTTTTAAATTTACTCTCCTTACACAGAGACTCACAGGGAGACCAAGCCAACATCATCAAACGAGTGTCCCGGAATCCTGTTTTATTTCCCAACATCTGACGGGAAGGAGTGCATCAAACCGCTGTCATCTGCTGCCATGGGCTCATTCCTGCCCAATTCACAGCGGATGCACGGGCCACTCCCAGCTCAGACACTGCTTTTACTCAGCAGATAGTTCAAGTGCCCCCTGATGAGCAGAGACACTTTCCTGAATCAAAACCAACAGGAAGAAAACCCCAAGTCTCCACGCAAAGTAAACCCAAGTCATATTTCAACCAAATCGGGTCCCAGCATTAGAAGCATTACAGGAGCTGGAGACGAAAATCTCCTTTTAAGCTGGAAAACTCATCCCCGATGAAGGATGGATGAGTTACTAAAACAAATATTACATTTCGTTCTGGCTAACAGGACTCTGCTCAGGGGAGCTGAAGCACTCCCAAAGATTATCATTTATGCACAGCTGACTTCAAGTCCTCTTGCTTGCTGAGCCCAGGCTGCGATACGACCTGCAGATTCCTCCCACAAACCTCTTCTGCTGGTCAGGCATTTGTTTCTCAGTTGCTCTGGCAGTTTTATGGACTCCATTACCTGGGCACTGAGGTGATAAAATACTCAAACTCCCACTCCTGGGCACGGGTTATACCCTTTCCTGGTTACCTGCCAGTCTCTGGCCAAAATCAGGAGTCCCATCCTCACTGCCTGCCTTGGGAGACCTGCTGCTGCACTCCCCCAGAGCCATGCCCAGGGAGAAGGGTGCCCATGGCCACCCTAATCACACATCTGCCCCACAGCTCCACCAGAAGCTCCCACCAGGCTGCCCCAAAACCACACCAAATCCCTGCAACTGCTCAGACAGCTTTGGGGTGTCCTGTCCCCCCGGGCAGCCCTGGTCACTGAGGACCAGCCTTTCTCACTTGCACCTACTCCCCATGCTCCCAGTTTTCACACAGAAAGGGCTTTGAATTCTCTCAAATCATTAGAGGAAATAAGCCTGGCAAGTGTCAAAGGCTTGAAACCCAAATGCTTTAAAAGTTACTCCTGATAGTAACCAAAGGGGTTACAGGAGGGGAAATTCCTCCTGCTGGCTGGAGCAGAGATGCTGCTCCTGAGCCATTACGTCTCCTGCTGTGGGTCTCGCCTTTAAACTGCAAAATAAAAGAAGAGGGAGAAGCTGCTGGAAAACCCCATCAAAGATCTGTTCCTCTCTCCTGGTGTCCCATCCTCCTTGCTCCCCGTGCTGGCTGAGCTCAAGGCCGGCTGTGCCTTGCTCAAAGCCCAGCTTGCCACGCTGGAGTGAAGCGAGTCGAGGACAGGCCTCGGCCCTTTGAAGCAGCCACAACAGAGGGGACATCCTCTCCTCAGGGACATGCAACACCGGGCTGGCCCAGCCACCAGCAGAGCAAAGCCAGCGTGGAACGTGTGGCAGAAGCAGGAGAGAGGCAGCGATGGGGAAGAAGCCGTGGGGCAGAGCTCACAGCAGCCTCTCACAGGAGCTAGGTGCTCAGAGGGGAGACTGCATCCTCAAATCCCAAATCCCTCGAGGTGCCTTCCAGAAGGGCAGCCCAGCTTCCCCCGCTGGTTTCAACTGGCTTACCAGAGGAAATGCTTACAACGCAACACGCTCTTTGCCTCTGATCTCCCGGCAGTTTTTGAGGAGTTGGCGAATTTCAAGCACATTTCGACCATTTGAACAGAAATGGTGAAGATCATTCAGCTCCTAGTAGTTTTTGGAAAACCTGGTGGCTCGGTAAAAGGAAAGAGGATTATTAATGCCAGCAGCTGAGTGAGCCCAAGCTTTTACAAGACACAGGAACCCAGAGTCTCACTTTGCTGCTCTAACAAAACAAAGGAAAATCCCAGCAGAGCTCAGCCCAGGCTGCTCCATGGACATCCCTGGAGGTGCGCAGGGGCAGGAGCAGCATTGCCACCTGCTGCCACCCTCACATAACCCCCCTCCATCCTGGTAAGACCAGAGCTGGAAGAGCTGACTGAGCAGACCAAGCCCCAGATTTTGGTCTTTTTAAGTATTAATCGTGGAGGAAGCAGAGGTGGAGAGCACGGGGAGCGCTCTCCACTGCATCCGTGTGTCCTGCAGGGAGGTGAACGCAGCCCCCGCTCCTGGGGGGACACTGGCCACCCAACACCGGCCATCCATCCGTGTTCCACTCCCATTCCCCGCTGCCACAGACCTTCCTGTGGGCTCGGACCAGTAGATGGCACCAGAAGAACAGAAAAGCCCCTCTGCATCTCCCCAAATCGGCCCGCAGCAGCATCCCTTCCCCCAGCACACAGGGCACGGGGCACTGGCACCGACTCTTGGCGTTAAATCCTCTATTTTAAAAGCCTGTTCAGAGCTGACCTCTTCGGGGCTTCGAAAAGTTCTACCACATGAACACGGGGAGAAAAAAAAGATTTCAAACCAAGAGATACCCTGCCTTTTTGAGGCTTAAAAAATCTCTTTTTTCTCCTACAACATAGATGCTGCTTTTAAATGAACCACAGAAACAAAGCATTTACCCAAAGCGTCTGCTTTCTCCATAATTGCTTCAATTTGGAGAAGGCTTCCCCCATCCAGCCAGAACTGACAGAAGTTCTCTGCCTGCTGCATTTGAACGGGATGTGCATTTCTTGACGTAGAAGCAATTCACTCGACAAGTGCCAGGCTAGCTTTTTAGGTAGGACGGTGCCCTTCTCTTTGGCTCTTGTGACTGCCAACACTGTTAGAGGAAAGACCAGTGCTGCTTCCCCAGCAGGGTCTGTTGTCAGCTAATGACAGCATCCCTGACTCCAGTGAGTTGAGCATCGTCTCAACTCTCTCAAAACAAGCAACAGGACCTCCTCAGCTCAGGGTGGGCATTTTCCCCAGGAGGTACACACCTCTCTCTTGCACACCAGGCCTGCAGGAATTTTTCTCTTTACAAAGAAGGTGCCCTAAAACAGTTCTAACAGCCAGTGCGCATCCTGCAGCAAAATCCATCCACGTCACAGAGAGATAAGGATGATCCTACTCCCATTCCTGCCTTGTGGTATCTCCTAGTCATCAGGGTGAATAATCCTGTATTCAGAAGGACCCAGGCAAAGATGATGGTGGTCTCCAGGGATGGTGTCTGCAGCACAGACAGGATTCTCCCAGTCCCTGTCTCAGTCGTGACACATAAGATGTCTGTGAGCACTACGCAGGGACACCAAACACCCCGGAGACACAGCCATGGCTCTGCCTGGGGCAGGTTTCATGTGCTTAGGGAGGCACCAGGATTGATTCAGAAGCTTGAATCCTGCCTGGAGCCAACCTGGGACAAATTCAGAGACCACCTGACTTTTCACACCTAGACTGAGTTTTGAACATGGCTCAGCCCAGCAGAGTCTTAGAAACAGTTTGACTATTTTGATCTTTTCCCCACATCCCCATTATTAATCACGCTGAAGGGAAGCGTAATTCCTCCAAACCAAACCGCTTGCCAAACCATTTCTCGGCACATTTTTCACTCCGTGTCCCTTCTAGGAACAGAGCACATTTGGAATCCTCCACGACTCCATACTCCTTGGCCAGCAGCACATCCACGACCACATGTCCGCAAACACCGAGCATCAGTGCTGGAAAATCACCACGCCAGCGAGGTGGAGAAAGGCTCCCACTGCCACGGGCTCGGTGCTGGAGCAGAGAACCAGCCACGAGGGCTTTGTTTTATGAACCTTCCTGGAAGAGCTGCCCTTTTCCAGCTCTTTGGGCATTCCTGCTCCAGCAGCTCTTTCCTTGCTGGCAACAGCTGAATGCACAGCAGAGTGTGGACACAGGGGATGGGTGACTGCTCTGATCATCCCAACCCTGCAAACCCTGCTGCTCCCTTCCCTTGGTGCCAGCCCTGCACAGCCACCTCTGACCTCCCCAGGGAGCTCACCCTACCAGCTCAGAGATGCTCTGTCCCACGAGGATGCTGAGCACGTTTATCCCTCTTCCCAGCACTGATTAGATTTGCAGCTCTCCCCCTTCTCCTCATTCTACCTGAAGCTGCCAGGGTTGCAGTTACAGGAGACAGCGCTCGCTCAGAGCCTCAACCTGGCCAGAAATACCAGAAATCACATGCAACAGCCTGCTGCCTTCAGAGCTGCAGTAAACTCCAAGAGGTCCTGAAATACAAGAGAAGGTTGGGCTATTCCCATGGCTGATGTTTGTCCTTCACAGCTCTGCAGAGGCTTTCCTATCTCTGCTATTCCTAACAGTGGGATTTTGCAGAGGGGATTGTCCTATAAATGTGTGGCAGCTGGCTCACATACGGGCCCGAGTTACGATCAGAGACGAGGACATTGCTTTCCTTTTGTGCTTCTCACTATGTTTTGGTTCAAACCTGTAAACAGACTCGTAGCAAGTGGATCTGTGTTCTCCATCTGGTCCTGTGTTCCGAGTTCCTGGCAGGAACATCCCTGACATCGGATTGCTCAGGAATGCTGCAGCACATCCTCCGTCCCTCGGCCAGAGCCGAGCTCTGCAGTTTCTGTGTGAGACTCAGCCACAGCATTTCACCCAGTTACCCCACCAGTGAGACCAATAATTCATGGCTGACAAAAGCTGCTCTTCCAAAAGGCCTTCCAGACATTCATGGATGCAGCAGCCAGCGCTCTCCTTTGGAGTCATTTCTAGCGATTACACAGCATCTCACAGTTAAAAAATGCATTTCCTACCTCCTCTGAATGCATGTCTGGCTTTTGCTCCCAGCCACTGGCTCTCATTCCACCTTTATCTGATGGATTAAAGGCAAGGGGGAGAAAGGCTTCTACCTAGAAAGTGACAGAAATGTGGATTCAAATCCACCATCACTGCACGGCCCGGAAAGGACAGCGATACATCACACAATCTAAAGTGCTCCTGCTCAGAGTGGAGATCAGGGAAGCAGAGCAGAGAGCAAAGTCCTTCTGAGGATTCCTGGGGAGCAGCACCATGGGTGTAGCAAGGGAGAACGGCGAGCCTGGCATCAAAAAGCAAGAAAACCAGGATTCAGCACCAGCCCTACAGAGCGCTTCGACCCTCCCAGAACAAGGCATCCCCTTCACTTGCTGGCTGTAACCTCCTCCAGACATTGGCTCTCTCTGGTCAGAGGAACACACGAAATACATAAAGGCAAGCATGAACCTGCCCAGACCGATGAAGGGCAGCTTTCTGGGCTGGTTTTCCTGCTAATCACATCGTAGTTTTTCTTTCCCATCGTTCCATCCACATGCTTTCCCTCAATTAGATGGGTGCCTCTTGCCCCACAGGCAGCCCAGCATAGCAACTTGCCCGGAATGTGGGGGAAAATCAGAGGCAGCATCATTGTGCCAGCCAGAACAGATGAAACTCAGGATTAGACAAGTTCCCACTAAAGTCATGCAGCCACCGAAACTTGGGAGAAAGATTCCCTTCCCAAGGTAGGATGGGCTCAACGCTGTCTATTCCCTCACGTTTGTCTCCAGCAGATCCGTGATTGAAGTCACCACAAATTCTCACACCACCTCTTCCAAGGTTTCCCCATCCCCTCTAGACCTGGGAGGATTTCCCTACTGCCTCACTTTTATCTGCAACAGCAGTAGGTGGGCTTGGAAATCCGTTTATACTTGAGCCTGAGCACCTAAACTGGAGCTGGAGCTGTCTTTACCTCTTCTCTGGACTCTTTTTAACTCAGCTGGCGCCTTCCTTGACACACAGCCTGCCCAAACAGAGCCCACCTGGAGCCCTCCCCACGGCCGAGCAGCACAGGGAGAGGATGCCCCACAAACGAGGCAAAGCTGTAGGAACACGCTGGGGGCGAAAAACATCTGCCTCTCATAAAGATGTGGCGTTTTGCATCGAGCAGGAGAGCTGGTCCAAGGCCAGACAAGCAGATTTGCAAAAGGCATGGAGCCACAGCGCTCCGACAGAGGCTCTTTGCTCCCTGCTCATCCCCGCTGGCACTTGACACCGGCAGATCCCATGCTGCCCTTCTTCACAGGGCAGAAACACTGCACTGTGATGTGGGGAAATCTCTGGAACCTCACCAGAGGAGCACGGGCAGCCTCTTCCCCCAGCAAGCCAAATTTCTCTGCTGGGAATCAGCGGCGGAGACGAGACGGATCCATCCCGCCAGGCCCCCACGAGCAGGGCTCCCGTGGGGCAGCAGCTCTGCCGCAGCTGGAGGGCTTGGCTGGTGGCAGGGCATTGAGCAGGAGGGTTAGCACCAAAATAGGTCATTAGCGAGCGACGTGGGGTTCTGCATTCTTCTCCAGGCCCCGCTTTTTCCTAACGGGAATGCCTCAGAAAACCCAGTGGGGGGGGGAAGAGGAATTTACAGTTCCCTTCCAAAAACCAGTCTTTGTTTGTTTGATCGTTTTTTTAAATGATCGAGTAACTTGTGAATACATTTTCTGATGATTCCCACATCCTCCCAGCTGGAGAACGGTTCATGAACAGACTCCAAGCTCTGTAAATGAGCTTGTTAGTCATAAGTCTTCAAACAGGCTTGATAAACAACTTTCAGCCTGCAGGATATTCATCAACCATTCTGTCTGCCTGGTCTCCTGACACTAATTTATTATTTACAATGAGAGAGCCCTCTCCTAAATCACAGGTGATTGTTTCTTTTTACTGATTAGTTGATTCAAAAAAAAAAAAAAATTTAAGGAGAAACAATGAAAAACAGGCCACAAACAAGCACAGTGCTGCAAGCGCTTACTCCTGAGCTGTCCTCCTAGTTTCCATGACACGTATCAGAAGTTTTCCAAATGAAACAAACTGCAAGTAACGATCTTTTTTGGCCAAGCATTCAAGAGCAGGCTACAGCCAAGAAAAAGAGTGTGACCATCCCAACGAGCCGCTGGGAATTTCATTGCCTGCCGCCAAACGCTCGGGGGACCTTCCAGCTGATCAGCACGTGCTGCTCCTTGCACCCTTTGAGCTTGGGGAGAGCCCAGGCGCCTCAAGATGCTCAGGAGATTCACATCCACACGCAAAAATCTGTCCCTGAAGACTGTTCCAGCCCACGGGTGGGTTCACACAGCAAACAGCTCTCGTCCCAAAGGCATGGGATGCACTCGGGAGAATCTGAGCTTTAGGTGGGTTCCCTGCAGGAACAAACCTTGCTGAGGTCGCTCCAGATCATGGAAGGGGATATTCTCAATGCTAACTCCACAAAGACAAGCAGATGAAATAGCAGTTTGCTGAGGATGGTGCAGAAGAAGGAGAATCTCCCCAAATCGCTGTTTAAGCCAAGCTCTTACATAACACATATAGCCAGAAAATTCCAAAGCCCCTACTCAGGGCCCAGGGTTGTACCCAGTTATATTGGTAGGAAAACCGAGGCATGGCAAGGTGATCCTGGTCAAGTTATGGCAGTGAGTATCCAGAAAAACAGACCTCAAGATTCTGTGGCCAACACACCAAGGTGTATTTGAGCAACCAAAGACAGGCTGGGTCATCTGGTCTGATGTCTGGAGGAAGAAAAGCCCTGCTGGTCCAACTGAGATTTTGGGTGAGAGCCCTTCCTGGGCAGGCTGCTCCCAGCACCAGCACACACCTGACCCTAAAAACCTGCCCTGCAGTTTCCCCAAGTGGAGTGGCCCTCACTGCCTGGGAACCCAGGGAGCAAACGCCCTCCTCAATGGGCTGCCTTGGGTGTGTGCATAAAATCCATGCTGTGCTTCCACCACCACCTCGGCTCCCGTGGAGAGACACAGACAGAGTCCCATCAGCAGTCACAGCAAAGGCAGCAGGATGCAGAGCTTGGCCCTGGGCTGGTCTTGAGAGCTTTTTTCCTCTCCCTCAGTGCGAAATCACCAACACATTTGCTCTAACAAGCTCAAGCACCCAGGACTGGACAGGCAGCGCTACCAGCTCGTGCCTCCAGCCAGCCTTCCCAGTGCCTAATGGGAGCAAACGCTCAAGGATGGGACACAGCCTGCTCTCCAGCTCTCCCCAGCACAGGAACCATCCACCCCAAGCAGAAACTCTCGTGCTGGAGTCACAAACCTCTGCTCTGTGCCTTCCACGCAGGGATAAACACGAGGCTGCTGGCAGGATAACCAGCACGAAGCGCTACCGGCATTTCAGGCCACGAGGTAGGGAGAGGGCTGTAAAGCTTTGAGGGAAACCAGTCCAGGCTTGGTGGGGACAGGAGCTGCCTGCAGAGCCACCAGCAAGGCTGGCCCAGAGCATTAACACTCTGTTTTCACTGTTACGGCTCAGGCACTTTTCCCTTTTAAGTCCAATCCATCCCCACAGAGCCCCGACGCGGCTGAGCTGACACGGGGAGCAGGCACAGCTCTTTGAAAGTTGCAAGCATCCCTTTTTTTTTTTTCCTAAACGAATGTGGATCGTATTAGTGACACTACCAAAAAAGAAGATGATTTCCAGAGGCACTGAGCAGGTCTCGAGGGCCTCGCTGGCACACCAGCTGCAGTTCAGCCCAGCTCTCCCACTCCTCATTCAGCAGCCACGAACAACAAACCCCAGAGTAAACAGGCTACTCCAGGTAGCTCAAAACCTACTCAACCTTCACTTCACCTACACTGAGAGGGCTGGAAGCAGCCTTCTCCATCAGCACCAGGCACCCTGCTTTGATCCCAGGGCCCTGCTGGTCCCTCCAGATGCCATTTTCCTTCTCCAACTCTGCCCACTCAGCAGCTGCTGCTGGCAATTCCCTCTCGCCCCAGACAGGCAGGACCGTGGGTAACTTTAATTTTGCTTTGGTCAAGCAGGCCACAGGAGAAGTCCATCCGCTGGTGGGCCCAGAGCAGGAAGCAGTGTCCCCAAGCTCCTGATGAGTTCCAGCTCTCGGTGTGAAAGCAGTTTTGCTGCCTGAGCAGCTCATCAAGACGTGGAGAGGGTCCCAGCCAGATCCTGAGTGTCTCCTTGGACGTTTGCCCTGCCCAGCGGTCTTGCTGACTGGCTAGAGTTTCTCCTGTAGGAAAATTTCTCTAGCCAGAATGGGGGAGAATTTGGGTGGAATATGAACTGGATGCTGCAGGAGGATGTAGTGACTTGTTAAGTGCACAGTTGGCTCCCTCTGCCTCTCATCTAACCTTCCCTTCCAGGAACACGAGGCACCAGGATGTCCTGGGCTGCCACCCCAAGGCAAATGTTCACTTCATACGGGCACGTATGAAACCCAGACTGTCTGGGACAGTGCTTTAAACACTGGTGTAACCTTTTCTCGGCCTCTGGAGGGGAGAGAGGAGCCCAGAACGCTCTGTAAGCTGAAATAGATGCTCCCTGGCTCGCTCATCAGGCCTCTCTTCCCTCTTGGCCTTCCCAGACTCATCCTTGCACATGCCAGGCTTTCCACTGCCCTCAGTGCCTCCCTGAGGCAGCCCTCAGTGGGGAGGCCACCGTCCCTTCCCTTCTCAGCCAGAATCCTCCAGGCATCCTCCACCTGAAAGAAACTTCTATTTGAGTGATGCTCTGCTGAGCCCCCATCCCCACCTCACAGCATCTTCCAGGGTCTTCCAGCCGGGCCCAGGAAACACAGGTCAGGAACACACCACAGATTTACAGTGCGAACTCACATTTACAACGCAGAGGCGAGCAGGGCCGCGAAAAACTTCAAATTATCTCCAGCTAAGGAATAAAACGGATGGAATTCTTCCCTGTGAGGGTGGGGAGGCCCTGGCACAGGGTGCCCAGAGAAGCTGTGGCTGCCCCTGGATTCTGGAAGTGTCCAAGGCCAGGCTGGACAGGGCTTGGAGCAGCCTGGGGTAGTGGAAGGCGTCAGGGTTGGAACTGGATGATCTTTAAGGCCCTTCCAACCCAAACCATTCTGGAATTCCATAAAACCAATTGCAGCTGAAAAGCCCCTGAGGTGCTGAGGAGCTTTGAGAGCTGTGCTGGCCCTGGACAACGGGAAAACTGTCACAACACAGGGTGACAAAGGACAAATCCTGACACGCCTGGACTGTAGGGCTGGTGGCACCTGTATCTACACGCGTGAGTTTCCACCGACACAGGAGCCTCTGCAGAGATTTCCAGTGGTTAGTAAGAGGTTGGATTTCTGCTGGATCTCCCTCTCAGGAGGAGGCCCTGCTGCCACCCTTCTCCACACCCACCAGATTGCCATAAAACCCGCTGGGATTTCACCTCTCCTCTGAGCTGTCTGCTCTCCCCCCAGAGCAGCCAGTGCGTTCTGAAGATATTTCCCACATCTAGCGACCAAACAACAGGTTTTTCTTCGGGGAACCAGACTAAAAACCTGCTCCACCACCCAAGCAGAAGCTGAAACCTTTCTGTACTCTGCATGTAAAGCCATGAGGACAGTTAAAACACCAGAGCCTTGGACAACAGCTCCTCCAGCCAGACTGTAATGATTCTCACTTCAAATCTCCATAACCCGCCCCAAAATCCAAGCCTCCTTTAGGAAAGGCGAGCAGGGTGGGGAACCAGCAGCGCAGTGATTCATCCTGCCCAGAAACAGAGGCCCAAGTCTGGAATACTGTGACACTTGGTAAATATTCGTGATGTACTTCATTATGCAACAGAGGCCCAGCAGGAACACAGCTCCCTCAGGGCTACTTAATATGGGTTTGAGAAACGATTAAATATATCATAAACAACTCGCAACCAGGAATAAACACCTATAATCCCATCAAGTCATTCTGGTGATGTCAAAAACCATGGGAGTCAACTCGGTTACCGGGGGGAAAAATAAAAATACATCCTTGAAGGAATTACAGTCCTGTAATTCTGTGTCTGCCTCGTCAAATACTCAGCTCTCCCAGCCCCTCCTGCTTATGCTCTGTCCACGCTCTTGCTCTTTTCCTTTCAGGCTTCCTCACATCACAGATTCTGATGCACTCTGCACTTCTGCCGACAGGCAAAAGGCTCGTGCTCCCGACTGCAGACAGCAAAACCGCTCCATGCCCGCACAAAAATGCTCCACCGGCCCAAAAAAAGAGAGTTTTTTGCATGACTCAAGGCTGCTGGTCAAGTCTTCAAACACTAATACTCATCAACTGGCACACACATAAGTGGTCCATTGAATCGCATGCAATGACTCGTGTGAGTAAGGCCTGCACAAATTAACCCTGAGATAATATTTTCCCATGCAATCACTGCTTTATACATCATCAAAAAGATGGAAAATAGACTGGCTAGCAGTGGAAACTCGGTGCAGATGACAGAAAGCTGATGTTCATTAAAAGCGCTCGAGCACTTTAGACCAAACCTTTCAGTTTTATGAGAGATTTCAAAATCTAATTTTCATGGAAATGTTTTCATTACATTAAGGGGGGAAGGAGGGAAAGTAAAAACCTTCAGCAAAATCTTTTTCAAATTAAAAAGTTGGAAGCTCTGAGTGGATGGATTGAAAACACAAATACCATCAGCAAATTATGAGACCATGAGAACCAGGAAGCAAAACTGATTATGATCAAAAAAAAGTGAAATTCACAAACAAATAGAAGTTTCTTTTCACCCGTCAAAAGGAAAAGCACTCACAAACAGAGCCAGCCCCCTCCTCCAAATTCACATGGCTGTTTTTTCTCTGTTAATAACAGTACCTTGACCACTGTTGTTTATTTCTTTGCGCCTTATTTTTTTTTTCTTTCCTAAGACTCCAGATATGAGGCAGAACCACATCTCCATCTTCTGCCTTAGTCCAGAAGCTGCAGAAATTTACATCAAAAAACACAAAACGTTTTTCCACTTCAAACCACAGGATTCAGGGACGCAAGAAAAATATCCGACACCGCGATACTCGCTGCAATAACCACGCGTCTGCCAGCCTGGGCCAAAATTAGACAGATATGCCCAAGGAACATAAATGGAAAGGAGTTAATCAAACTTCTAACAACTGCTTGGTGTTAGTTACCTGTTACTCAGCCTTTACTCAGTCGAAGCCTCCTCAAAGCCTCGAGGAGACGCGCAGCACAACCGGCACGCGCAAAGATTTTCCCGACAAAAAGCCGCGCTTTTCACGCAGATAACGCACAACAAGCGCCTTAAAAACAGTAAGGATCTGATCCTCGCTTTTACCTACGTCAGTTTCTGGAAGAGGAGAATTCTGGAGAGTCTTTCTTCGAGGAGGATTTGCCCATGGGGATGGAGGCACCGGCCAGTTCCCCTGGCTCACCCCGGGGAAACCCGTGGGCACCAGCACCAGCATCAGCTGCTGCCCGCAAGCCAGGAAGAAAACTCCCAGCTTTAATCAATTTACCCTACATTTTCCCCTCCTCTGTCTATTGGTTGTACATCCCCTGTCTGTGGACTCAGCATCTTCTGGGAACAAGGGCTGTGATTTACTAACAAAACAGTAAAATGAAAGAGATGCTTAATACTCCAAGATAAAGCAGAGGTTTGCAAAGAAAACCCTGCGCTTGTCCCAGCCGCTTCTTCTCCCGTTCATCCTCAGCAACTCAGCAGCCCAAGGAATTGCTTTCCGCATTTCCAAGCAGTGGCAGAGCTTTTCCACTTCTTTTTACGAGGGCTTTTTTTTTTTTTTGGTGAAGGATGGAGAGGCACAGGAGCACGGACTATTCGATACTTACACACACTCTTTTACTCCTGCAGCAACCTCACTCGTTCTGATTAAAAAGAGGCAATTAAGGCAAAATGAACAGCCATGTGGGAGCAGACTCGAAGTCCTCCAGCTCAGGATCCTGTTTCAGGCTGCCAGCAACAGCAGTCAGAGGGTTTAAGCCCAGGCAGCAAGGGAGAGATCTCTTCCCCAGCCCATCCTTCCAGTCTGGGACTCGCGGCTCCCCGAGCCGGACACTGCCTCCAAACCCTGCTGCAGTGAGCAGCCATCCTCAGCCCCCCTGAATCTGTCAGTCCTTTCTTGAAGCAACACCTATTTCAGATCTGTGCAAAATCCTGGGGTGACGAGCCCAAACACTGAGAAGGCTGAAAAAGCCTTTCCTCAGCCCGCTGCCAGAGAAGAGGGGCTGAAGCCACGCGGATGCTCTGCTCGACCTGCCCGAGCAGAGGAACCCGCTCACCTCGTCGCAGCAGGGTTTCTGGGATTTTCTTGGGAAGCAGCAGCGGTGCTGAGGGGTCACGGTGCTCGCTGGGGCAGAAAAAAAGCATGGGGGGACTCAGGCAGCCTGTGCCCAGCTAGAACTGTGAACCAGCCCTATGTAATCTGTCAGCCCCCTGACTGCCATCACTTTTATCCTGAAGAGACATTAAAGGACAGCAATAACCCCAAAACACAGAACTCAAGCATGTAATGGACTGAAGCACGGTTTGCTCACTCCCTACAAAAGAAATCCCAGCGTAACAATTTTTCTTTTGCTGTTCATGCTTTCTCCACACCATTTTATGAGCCATCAACAGTGAGTCTCAAACAAACCAACCAGAAAAAAAAAAAACAGAACAAAACAAAAAAAGCAGAAGTCAAAAATGCCATCTGAAAAAAACCAAACAACAATTGAGAATTACCCCAGAGCCACAAGCTCTGGGAACTCACAGGCAACTGACAGGTTTGTGTCACCCTCAAAGGGCACAAAAGCAATAGGAGCTCATTGCCTTTTCTAGGAAGCTTAGGGGACCCCCTCAGCTCAGCTGGGACCTGCATTTTCATCCCCGTTTCAGCCGGAGTTAGCTGAAGTCTTGCTACCACAGCAAGAGTTGGTTGTATCTTAACAGGTAATTTTTTGACAAATTGGAACTCGGATTGCAAAGCCCTCCCAGCAAAGCAGCAGAGGCAGGGAGGTTTGCCCTGATTTTTATCAGCTTTTAGGGCAAGGTGTTCAGAGCCACAAGTTGAACTGAAGGTGGTGAGAATGACAGCTCCGCAGCACCGCTGAAAACTCAGCTCCTCAATCCACGGACAGCTCTCCCTGTAACTATCACACTCCCAGCTACTCCCAGGAATGCTTTTTCTTTTTAGTAAGAAAACTTTTAATCCTGAACCTCTCTCAAATAAAATAGTGGTGAAGTATTTCCTTCAATCTCAAACGTCCAAATAAAATTTTTTGTCATCTCTGCATCAGACTTCTCTTAATTTTTGTTTACAAAAACAGCACCAATAATTTGGTTTTCCACTTCAGTTTGGGACAGAAATCCGTGGCAGACTAGCTGATTTTCCTTCAGGCTGGAAGAACATTTTCAGTATCCTTGAGAAATCCACAATTTCTTCAAACGGCTTTTACCTTTTCTGACCTAAAAACATTGAGAATAACTGAGCTCTGTGTTAGCTTTTCCACTGAACCAGTTCTCATTTTTCACCGAGAAAAGCTCATAGCTCTGTTGCATTTCCTAGCTCCAGCACAGCCCTTTTCCTGCGTGGATTGCATAACACTTCACAGCACACATGCAGCAGGTAGGGAAACTGAGGCACGGAGACTCACGGGATGTGCTAAATGCATCCATGAGAGAGCCAGAAACTCCAGATGACAGCTCTGCCCAATAAACCTGGCAGAATTTATTCCTCCTCCCACCATTTTTCTTTTGTCGTTGCTTACTTTAGACTAATTCTAAAACTTTCTAATTCACCGCAACGGCATTAAAACTTTTACAGCATGCAGAGAATTTATAAATTATTTGAAGCTGTAGTTTGGTCCCTGCTTAGCAGTGCTGGCTAGAAAACAAGCCCTTGGACTGCTTTTTTGGGGTTCTTTTCATGCTCTAAGAGCAAGGTGAGTACTGGTGAAACACAGTCCCCCCTTTTCCACGCTGACCGAGCTCGCTCTGGAGAGCTCAGCAGCTGGCAAGGAGCAACATCAGGAGTAAATCGGAGTAAATCGGAGTAAATCAGGAGTAAATCCAAATCTTTCCACATAAACTAAACTGGGTGCAAAGCAGAAGTAAAAAAAGCGTTGTCTTCATTTGATATCTCGGGGATTCTCCAGCGGCACAAGGAGCTGAACCGGGGGCAGCCGCAACCACTATTTTCCCCGCTAAA
Source organism: Melanocharis versteri (assembly GCA_013397845.1). Classification (NCBI taxonomy): domain Eukaryota; kingdom Metazoa; phylum Chordata; class Aves; order Passeriformes; family Melanocharitidae; genus Melanocharis; species Melanocharis versteri. Next base: position 164,271 of record VZTG01003866.1, read on the forward strand.
ATACACACCTTTAGAGGCAGGAATCGCAGTTTTTCGGGTCCTGGGAAGGGGAATATTTTTAAGCCATCTGCCAGCGGCGGTCGGTCCGGCTGTCGGCGGGCAGAGGAGCCGCTCCGTTCGGACCGCGCTCCCGGAGGATGCTCCCCGCCGGGAACGCATCCGGCCGGGCCGAGCTCGGCGATCCCACGGGCGCTGCCGCAACGAGCTTTTTGGGAAGGTTTTCCGCCTCCCCAGCTCCGTTTCCTTCGGAATACCGAGAAAACCACGTCGGATCCACGGGGAAAAGAGGGTCGGAGGCGGCTCCCGGGGGGGGGGGGAAG
>VZTG01003866.1:166322-195843 GCA_013397845.1 Melanocharis versteri
AAAAGGGAGGCAGTCGGAGCTCCTCAGGCCAGCAAGCAGAGAGGTCCCGGCAGTGTGTCGTGGCCAGGGACAGGGGACAGGTAGTGGCCCTCGGTCCCTGCCGCAGAAGGGCCCCAGGACGGCGGGGCTGGCGGCGAGGGGCCGGAGCCGCGGGCCAGGAAAGGCCGCTGCTTCCCGGTGCCTGCAGCCGGGGCTGCGAGCTGCCACAGCCAGCCCAGAATTTCCATCCCCCCTGATCTGGGGAAAGAACATTTGATGCCATCAAAGGGCTCCAGATTGAAAACAGATGTGCTTCCCCGAGCCTCTCCATGCATTTAATTAAGGCACAGGCATGGAGGAGACATTTTCATCATTAGTTTGCTTTCAGGCCCCCCCAGCCCCCCCGGTCCCAGTTTACCCTTTGCAGTCTCAAAGACCCAAATGAATAGGGCAGGGCTGCAGAGCTCTGCTGTCTCCAGTGTGGGGTGGGGTTAATAAAGCTGGTGGGCACCGGGTGGAAAAGCCAAAAAAACCCACTTTGGGGCAAGTTGTGCGTGTGCCCAGAAGTGCGGGGGTGTCCATACACCCGAAATGCTGTGTGTGCATCTATGTATGCAGCAAGGAGTGACTTTTTCTGCATCTGAAGGAGGATTGGTGTGATGCCCTGTGGTACGTGTCCACACGTTGGATGGGGAAGGAGTTGTGCCTCCACGTGGGTGTGCAAGGCTTTATCTGGCTGCCTTTTGTACACTGGCATCTTGCACCCTGGCTCTCCAGGTTCAGGCGAGGCAGGGCGGGTGGTCACCTGCACACACCCTGATGGTGAAATGCCCTTTTCTCTGCCTTTCCCAGCTATCTGGCTGCTGCCTCCTTTCTTGGTGAGTTGGGGTTCACCCTCTTTCCCCCTGATCTGCTTCAAATGGATGTTGCAACTCTCTCAGCTTGTTATGACCAGACAGGCCCCGTGCCAAGGCACACCTAGGATGTGGAAGTGAGTGCAGCAGGAATCCTCTGGGCTCTGACAGGGATGGTGCCTGTGCTGCCACCTCGGTTCCTGATGCTTGTCCTCAGCATCAAACCCACAGTGGAGGTGATAGGACGCCCCAGTTCTCACAATCCCGAGGCTGGGAAGGACTCCCATGCCACCAAAGGCAGGTACCCTTTTAACAGCCCACAGGCCATCGAGTGGTTGATTAGACGTTTATTTCCTCCCTCACCACTGCTCTGGTGTCAAGCTGAACAGGTAGCTCCCCTTCCCCCCATCCCACTTTTCCTCTCCAGTGTGCACCTGCCTGCAGGCTGCTCACAGCCCCATTCCTCCCTTTCCCAGCTGTCCAGCAAATGGGTGCCTTCTGCTCACACTCCCAGCAGGGCAGGAGCCTCTGAGCCACTTCTACCAAGGGAGAAGAAGAAGAAGAAAAAAAAGCCCAAAAGTCCTGAAACAGCCAGAAATCTGCCAGGTAAAGCTGTATTGGGGTAAAGGCCCAGCCTCACACCACAGCCAGACCTCAGTTTGGCCCTTCCTGCTCCCAAAAGTGGTTATCATTTTGAAGGACATCAGTGAGACTCACCAGCTGGAGCCTTGCCTCAAAACCTATCTCTCCTGTACTGTGATCGTGTCCAACACTCAGAGAAAGTGCAGCAGAAACCACACACTCCCCCATTTTCCCTTCCCTAGTTGCAAATCAAGAAGGGGAAACCCAAATATCTGCATCTCTGCAGATGACCAGCACATTTTGCTTCTGCTTTCTTTTCTCATAGAAAATCACAAGCAGCCCACAGTGTCAGTGAGAAAGTCCCTAACTTGAGTATATTTCTGATTCTCGAAGTTTCCCATGAAACCCAGCACTGGCAGCTCTGGTGGTTCCCAGCTCCAATATGTGGGCTGCCCAAATACCTTGTAAGCCCTCAGAAACATTCCCCTCACCTTCACATCTGTCTGAACAGCAGCTTCGTAGCTCCACAGTCTTGGTGACAGTTTTCAGGTACAACAAACACGACCTGACGAGCCTCCCAAGGGTCTTGGAACCAACAGGAAAAGCCCAGAGCAGCTGTAGCATCCCCAGGGCAGCTCACACCCCTTGGAGTTAGCATCAGTGGGATGCAGGAAGGTGAAAAGCACAGAGAAAGTTGAGCTTAGCTTTGCTTTGCTTTGCCCTGCCCTCACATCCAACTGATCTGCACTGACCACCATCCCACGCGTCTTTATCAGCACAGATTACCCCCTTCTTTCAGGTGCCTTAAATATCTTTTCTTCCACCTGGGTTTGAATAAAAGAAACCAGGCAGAAGAACCTGTGGTACCCAGGTGTGTGTCCTCAGCTGGCTGATCGTGTCAGGGCACTCAGGTGAAGAAGCATTTTGCTCAGTGAGGGGAAGTCCTTTGCATCCCCCCTACTTGATTTTCAGTGTGTAAAGTCTTAGAGCTCTTTTTCGATCTGCCAAATGTGTTGCACCCTAGAAATAAAAGAAAAAAAATAATGCAGGGGGGCAGTGAGGAGCAGGAGCTGACAGCCAGAACCATTGCACAAGCCTGTGCCTGTGGGAAACCTGACCAAATTGCACACACCATCCATTCCTACTCCGTGCAAGGTGCTCAGCTATTTGAAGATGTGCTGAATGCCCTCCAGCTTTGCTCTCTTGAGGGCCTGGATGGGGTGCAAGCAGTTTAGATTGGTGATTCAGAGGGCAGCAGGGCACAAATGATGTTTACTCCTCTCCTAGGCCCATGGCAGCTTTGGAGAGGGAGTGCTCCGACACAGACCTTCACCCCTTGGCACTCCAAAACATTAAAGCAGATGAGAGGCATGGATTCAGAGCATCTCTCTGCCTCTGGCTCTCCTCAGCCTGCATCCACAGTGTCCCATGCCCTGCCCAGCCCAGTGATATCCCCACTGCTGCACTCCTTGATGCCGCAGTGCTGCGCAGCCAAACCAGAATTCTTTCACCCTGAAAAGCTTCCCCCCAGTCCTCCCACCGTGTTGGTTCACTTTAATGCCTGGCCTCAAGCCCTTCTGCACTTGCTGCAGCCAGGGCTGGGGAAGATCTGCGTGGAGCTGGAGATGGGGAGCACCTGCAGGAACACGTGTGTGCACCTCACATCCCCTTACAGGTGTGGGTGAGAGTTTGGGGGTGTGTGCATGTATTGGGGTCTGGAGCCAGAGCTTTCCCCCACAAACTCCTGCTGCACACTCGGACCAAACCTCCCTTTTTTCTTTCCTCCCCACACACAGGTGTGTTATTCCATCTGTGGGGATCAGGTAGTCTACGGTCCTTCCAAGCTGTAAACTCAAAATCAGGGTTTCTTTTAATCCTGAACATCTTGATGTCATCTGGAAATGCCATGAGCAGTTTATAATTAGGGTTTAGCATGCAGATTAATACCAGCAGCTCCAGGGTGAGCAGACCATCAGAGTCTAATCAAAGCTTAAATGGCGCAGCAGTTTAGCACTGAGATTTATTATTCCTCTGCACAATATTTTGAACCAGAGGCTGAGTTCACATCACACACAATCATTCCTGGAAGTGCTATCCCATCTCCAGTCCGAGCAAGGTGCCTTGTTACTGGTTCATGGAGGTGATAAATACTTGGCTTCGGGAACTTATTTAGGAATATCGCAGCATTGACACCGTACAAGATTTAGAACCTGAGGCAGGAGAGCACTTGCACACGTGCTCCAGCCCCATGTGGATGGTAGGGCAAGGCCACGCACTTACATTTTTTTTGCTGTGCACCAGGTGTAATAAGGGAGGTGCCCCAGGACAGCAGCTGAGGGGGTTTTTTTTGCCATCTCCCCTGGCCGTGTGTGGGGGAGGAAGGATGGAAAGCTCCGTGTTACTCAAGGTGGGGATGAAGCCACCTCGCAGCAACAGAACCATCAGGAGAACTGGCACCGTGTAGCAGGCTCAGCTACGGGCTGGGGAGGGAGCTCTGTGCCCAGTGCAGCCAGGGACAACTCCTCCTGAGTGGTATTTGTGCCAAGTCCCAGCTGGATGGCTCCTGGGAGCACCCCCAAGCCTCAGAGGTTTGATTTTCCCAGCAGGGGCAGCTGCAGCACCTGGGTTGGAGTTTTCACTCACAGGGCTCCAACCTGCCTTGCCCAGACCTCCTCTGACCCAGTCTGGGCTGGAGCCTTTCCCTTGCCTTGTCATTTACAAAACACAAGTGGAGGAGGGGGCTGAGAGAGTGGAAATTTGTTTATCAGTTTGTCTGCACAAGTCCCAGCTTCTAGATTCCAAGACAGAACTTCCACAGCTGTCACCTAGCTTTCAGCAGGGATGACAAGCACATTCCCCAGCTGCCAACGGCAAGAACCACTTTTCTGTTTCCTTTTCCCATAATCTTTCCACCAAGTGGAAGAGGGGCTGTGGGGAATGTCCTGATCTCTTGCCTGGCTGGTTGTGGATCTGAACTCGAGTCCAGCTCTTCCCTCCCCTGGCTTTGCTCGTGCCAGGGATGCCATGGGGCTGGCACCGTGTCTGGGGTGGAGGGTGCAGATGTCACACACGGTGGCCTCTCACGACAATCCATAACCGTGGGTTGCACCAGGAAACCATGGAAGTACCAGCACAAACACCTCCTCGCCGTGCTGCAGTTGCAGTGGCTGTGAGCTGTGTCCTGCAGGTGGATGATGCCTGTGGTCATTGCTCTGAGCCTTCCAGGATTTCAGTGGATTTGCCTGCCTGGGAAGAAAGCAGGCTGTGGCACTTTCAGATTGCCTATTCCCCTATGAATGGCACTGAGACAGCCACCAGGACCTCCAGCCACCCCTCCCTGCCCCAGGCCAGCTAAGCCAGGGCTGGCCAAGCTAAACGAGGGCTAAGCCACACGTTCCCAAGGGCTCAGACTTGAGCTGGCTCCAGAGCTGGCTGCATCAGGAGCCGTGGGTTTGGATAAGCCAGCCGTTTAACCGGGGTTTTATTACCAGGCAGGGTAACAAAAGCACTCAGGGGTCACCCGGGAACTTTAATCAGCACCGAGGGTCACTGGATAGCAGGATAGGAGGGAGGAGGGCAGGGCCCGGGGCACGCAAATAAATAAATAGATGTATTGAAACCACCTCCTTCCTCCAAGTGATCTCTCTCTCTCTCTCCCCTTCTCCATGTACACACTCTGCTCCTTACAATCAGACCTTCAAACGGCCCTAATTTCCCCAGAAGAAACTCCGAGATCTCCTGCAAATTTAACTAAGAAGTTTATCCACAAGGTTTGGTTGGGTTTTTTATTTTAAATCCCTCGCTGCTGGAGATGAAAGTTCAGTCTGCTGGACTGCTCTTGGGCTGGGTATCAGATATCCCTAAGCCCGGAGAGAGAAAGCGTCCCACCAGCTTCTCTCTCCTGCAGGAAAGGGAAAAAAAACCCCACCACCTCCCATAATCAGAGTCTGGGCAGACAAATTGGCACCACTCTTTTCTCCCTCCACCCCCCCTTTTCTGGAAGAGGACTAACTCTTCAGAGCACAGTCACAACTCACAAATATTTGTGGGTATTATATTGCAAGAGGGAAAAAAAAATCCAAAGGAAGGTAACTGTTAAAAGCTTAGTCCCTCTCCCATGGAAAGCTGCTTTATGCACGTCCATAAATCTCCTTTGTAAGTGGCCATTAAAATTGCGTCTTGTTTAATTTTTTTTTTAATCTCGTTTAAACACTTTTTCTCATCTTGCAAACGAATGATGTCATTGGCAGGCCCAGTAATGAACTGAAAAAAAAAAAAACCCTAAAAAAATCCACTTTCTAATGTTTTGGGGGCTCTCTCTGAATGCAAACCCTTCAAAACCAGTTTGCTAATCCGGCCAAATACTTAAGCCCGTGCTTAACAACCAACTTGTGTTTAAGTGCCTTGCTCCCGCATCTGTCCACACTCATCTCTGTGCACAAATGATGTGCTTGAAGGGAGGAGAGGGTTTAAACCGTGGCAGGGTGAGAGTCCCTGGCTGCTGAACTGTTGGGCTACTCCTTGCACGGGCAACACAACGGGACAGAGAACCCAAAGCAGCTGCACAGGACAAGATCCTCACTACCCTGCACTGCCCTTGACACCCAAAACATCGTTTGGTTGAAAGGCTCCTTGCTGGCTACTTATGTTGTTTGGGTTTGGTGCGTGGCTGGAGGTTTTAGGTTTGTTTCTACTTTTTTTTTTAATTTTTTTTTTGGAAGCTGTTTTAACGAAGTGGGAGCAAAACCAACTAGCAGGCTGAGCAAATGGGGAAAAATAAATGCGAAACTTGCAAATGAATAATTGGTGTGGTTTTAATTAAAAAGTGGTTAACTGTTTCGGGGTGAAGAGCATGGGTTTGGGTTGACACCATCTGAACCCTGGAAAGAGCACGTTAAGCTGTTCACCATACTGCGGGTTAAGAAAATGGGAAATAAATACATCCCAGCCCCTTGGAAAACTAAACCATCTTTAGGGCTCAGCTGTAAACTTTCTACAGCAATTTATTAGAGTTCCAGAAAACACTTGTTGAGTAGCCTTGGCCTGTAATAAATATCAGTCCTTGTTTGTTTGTTTTTGTAATGGGAACAAAACCACATCTTTTTCTTTCTCAAGTGGATAATTTAATTACATGGCAAGAAACACACTCATTGTCCAAAATACCCAGAGAAGATTGCCACGAAACTCGCAGTTCAGTGGCGAGAGGAGGAGAGCAGAGCCAGCTGATAGCAGAATTGGTCTCAGGGAAGGTTTCTGTGGTGGCACATCCACTTTTGCTGCAGCTGGCACTGGGGTTGTCATTACAGAGACAGGCACCTCTGTGCAAGGCAGTTCTTACCTCACATGGAGCACCAGAAGGGAAAGGCAGAGGGAACCAAAGGGAATGAGGGACAGGGAAGGGAAGGGTCTCATCTGGGCCACACAGAGGATCTGAGGTGGCAGTGGGGGCTGAACTGATCCATCTGTTCTCATGCTCTCCCTCAAGCCTAGCTCCAGTCTGGAAATATCAATGTTTTCTTCTAGAGGCTGAAATACTTCAACATTCCTTGCTCTGCAGGTTGTCACCCCTTCTGTGGGGACTCGTCCTGGCCTCCGTGGTAGGAGGCAGAGTGATCCCAAGAATGTCCAGAGGTGACAGCCTGTGAGAACAGGGAGTGCTCGGGAGCACCCATCCCCTTCTGGGCCCCCATTTCTGGGAGCCTGCCCTGCAGAAAGAGGAACAGGAGTCGATCCTTTAGGATCAATTCTTGATGGGCTTGGTTCACTCCATTCCCTGCAGGCAGCTTTGGGTTTAACACCAGAAAAGTCAGGAATAGCTGAAGGGGGGCACCATCCAGATCAGGAATTCCCCAGTGCTCTTTCCCAGGGATAGCCTGGCAGTTATGGTCAGAATCCAGGAATCAGGCGGCTGTGCAACAACAGACCCTCACCACTCTGAGCTCTTCTTGAGGGGCACAATTAACGTGCAGATGTGATTAAAGCCACGTTCAGCTCCGGGATACGAGAGCCAGATGCACCCAGGTGACTCCTCCGAAGGTGCTGGTTACCTGATTTGTAGCAAATCAAGTAGAAATCAGCCATTCCTGTCCACACAGCTCCGTCGTGCTGTTAAACAGCCAAACCCTCTTCTCTTACATGTCTTTGAGGGAGATGAAATCCATATGGCCCAGAGGGTGAGCACAGGCCAGGCATGGAAGGAAGGATAGAAACACCATTTCTTCAGGACAGAAGACAATGGAAATGTTTCCACTGATTCCAACAGGTTCTGAGTCAGCGGCTGCAACCAATTTTCCTCCTAAATGGACTTCCATATGTCTAAAAGAGTCTTGCAAGTGCTGGAATTCGTTACAGAACAAACCTGTACTTTATTACTCTGCTCCCTGACTCCCAGCGTTTCTCCCTTTAAATTCCTTGGTCAGCCATTCCTGGGCTTCGGGGTTCACCTCTGAGAAATGCATTCATTTCTAAAGCAAACATTTTCTGCGGAGCAGGCACAGTGAAGTCTTCCCCCTCTGCTCCCAGACTTCACTTTGCTTTGCTGGGAACTTGTGCCTTCAGGTTCAGCAGAAAAATTGGTGGTTCTCTGTGCAGAAGGAAGTGTGGTGAGGAAGTCAAGTTCATCAGGCCTAAAACCTTCCGTACTTTACAGATTGCCTCTGGAACGTAGATCTTTGGGCAAAAGTCGAGCAAAGCTGGTTTTTACCAGAAGTTTTCCGTTTGCCACATCTCTAAAACCAGAAGAGGTTTTGCTCTCTTGGTGGCAGGAATCCTTAAAGACTTTTCTGTTTCCTTCTTTCATTAAATCCAAACAAAAATTGGCAAAGTGGACTTTTTAATTTTCATCAAAGGCTGTTTTTTATGGTAAGAGAGTCACTTTCCTGCCCATGAGACCCTTTACTACAGTTAAAGGGATTTGGGAGCCACTGCACCATTTTCAGTAGTGGTTTAGGGACTACATGGGACACTTGCATGTCCTGCTTCATATCCATATCTGAGTGCTATCAGTAAAGGTTAAGCAGTTAAATACCTTTTGTCTCATCCTGAGGTGTCAATGAAAGACAGGCTTTCTACAATGTCTTGAAAAGATGGCTTAAGTTTGATTAAGTTCCTAAAACTTAATATAATTTTCAAACTTGCTGCTAATGCTACACTGAAACGGCCATAAACATTACAGTTTTCAAACTCACCTATTTAAGCAAAAATATTTTCTATTTCCTTGCAAGAACAAAAACACAGGAAGAAACTTTCAAATCGACTCCCCTAAGGAACATCCCTAAGGCCCTATTTAATTCAGAATTTCAAGAAGTTTCTCCGTTTCCCAAGTTTTTTTTTAGTTCATGTTAACATTAGTTTAAGGGTGTTGGTTCAAAATGAAATCTCAAAACTTTTCATTAGAAAACAAAGCCAAAACGCTTGGACTTCTTTTTCTTCCTTTGCCAAAACAGTTCGTCAAGCTGATGTGAACTCCCAAACATTTTCAGCCAACCTAAAACACATTCTTTGGCAGATACATAATTTGCCAAAAAAAAAGAAGTAATTGTCCCGTTCTAAGAATAAGGATAAAATCCATCCGTGATTTTAAGTGCTCAGACTGAACAATGACAGAGTATTTGCCTGGATGATAGAAAAAAAAAAAGAAATAAATTTTGCTTATTACTTTACGTATGTATTTATACCTCTCTGAAATTTATATACACGCACGGCCCTTTCCGTCCAACATGAATGTTTTCAACACAGAAAAAGTAAAGAGAAGAGATTTAGTGCTGATTAGAACAAAAGTCGCACTGTACCTTACAGATTTCAGCATGTCTCATTAAAACTGGGCTTGAAATATACATATCCTTTAATAAATAAAGCTTAAGGTACATAAACACTGCAGCGGATATAAATTATTTTAACCAAAGTATGTAGGGGGAAAAAAAAAATTACTGGAACACCATGATCCAGAGCATTTTACAGTAAATTGGACTTCATCAGCGGTTTTGCATTTTTATTTGATTTTGGAGTTCCTCCACTAAAGCTGTAAGTTTTGTAGAGTTTATTTCACACCTTGTAATTTAAAACGTTACACTCCATCGAAATTCCTCTCAAAAAAAGGACCCGAGTAATTAATGTCTTTGGGTTCAACGTTCATTATATCCCACTAGTGTGAAAATTCATAAAAATAAGACATGGGATTAGGAGCTTAACAGCCTCACACATTTGCAGAGCTGCTGCATTGGCAAATATTTCTCTGCTTTTTCGGAGCAGAGCACTCTCCTGGCTGCTCTCATTTGTTTCACTGGATCATCCAAATCATTAGAAAGTGCCTGAAAAAGAAACTTCCATGTCTCACGCTCGTATTTTTTTCTTGGAAGCAGATAAATGAAATGGGTCGGGGCCATTTCTTCCCGTGCTCTTCTCCTTTCTTCATTTGGTGTTTTCTTCATTTCGTGTTTTAACTCCTCATGGAGACAATGGGAATTTTGGCCACGTGGAGCCAGGGGACTCCAGATGCCCTTGGAAAGGAAGCAAGACCTGGGGTTTGATTGCTGAGAGCTGAATCGTTTCCTTTGTGCCAACACCCTGAGTTCTCCTCCCTGGTTCCAACAGCTCTGGGTTGAATCCCAGGCTCTGTTTTGCCCTCGGCAGATCCACAGATACAGGGGGTGAATTTGTGCAGCGAACAGTAATTTTGAGCAGAGTTTTATTTTGGAGGGACATAAACCACTCATGAACTTGGGCTGAATTCGACGAGCACCTTTTTCCAAAAAACCAAACAAAACCAACAAGCCTAATACAGGAGGCTCTTTCTGGAACTTCAAAACATTTCATTCCAAAGTGTTTTCAAAGCAAAGGGGTTGACTTCATGTAGGTGTTTCTGAAATGAGCCTTTTGGAGGTTTTATTGAAAAACCCGACTTTAGGAAAAAAAAGAAATTAAACTCTAAAATGGAACATTGTGTTTCGGATCAAACACCATGTCCTAAGTTGACTCAGTATTTCTCGTTTATTTTATCTTTATTTTTTTTTCTTTTCCTTTATTTTTTTTGAGACTGTTTTGCTTCAAAACAAACAGAATTGCTTCATTCCCTGCTCCCCTCCCCCAGGTACCTGAATCACAGATACAAAGCATCCTTTATCCACCAAAATCGCTGTCATTCACCCCAGAACACGCTGGCCAGAAACCCTAAGAAGCAGATCAGCTCTCCCTGCAGCGATGGCTGCACAATTCCCTCCCAAACCGGGCAATCCCTGTTGTGCTGAAGTTCCTTCCGCATCCCAGCCTCTCATCACGGCTCCCTCTATAGCTGACAGCGAGAAATTCCAGCCCAGGATCCTCAGGACCAGCCCCACTCCGATGTTCGAGGGAACCGAGCTGTCCAGGTTGCCCTCGGAGACGCTTTAAACGAGGGGATGTGAAGTCTGCGACAAATCTATTCTGGGGCACGAAGCAGCGGTGGAAATCGCTGCTCTCCTTACTGCACGTGGCTGTGGGAAGGAAAACCTTTGTCCAGCAGAGATCAGCTGTTGCATCTGTCCTGGAAATTAATCGGGAGACCTGCAGCAGCATTCGAGCGCTTCGCTGCTGGCTGATATTTCAGGTCGTGTTCGGATTTACCTTTCTGCCAAACGCTTTTTGGCTGCACGACACTGCACGGTCACCAATCCAAGGAAGGGTTTTTCAGGAAGTCCTCCAAAGAAGAAAGAGCATGCCAAAGAAAAGGCCCCTTAGATTTTACTCTGCACATTTTTAAGCAATGCGATTAACTCCTGGCATCCTAAATCAGGCTTGCACATTTTGCCCCATGAGGAGTTCTTCTAACTGAATGTAGTTAACACATGCTTTCAAAAAAATTAAACATTACACATATTCTTTGAGCTTAAGGAAAGAAGCTCCTACCTTCAAGCTTGTTCGGGAGGCTCTGCTGAAGCCTCCCTTTGCTCTCCGTCCCTAGAGAGCTGTTTTGCCCTCAGAGCAACCCATCTTTGCAGCAAAAGGGCAAAGGGATTCTAAGGAAACATCAGGGCTCCTCAGATGGGTGAAAACTGGGAGATCTCTCAGCAAAGTGATTCTCTGGTTCGATCAAAAAAAAAAACCTGTCATCATATACTGGGGCTGGGGAAGAGGTGATAAAATCATTCAGCTTTGGGACACGAGCAGTTCTCTCAAATTTAAATCAGATGGAAATGGAGTCAATCTGTTTGGAAAGTAGCTCAGCTCTCAGCGAAGATTGTGACTCTTATAATTTTCCCGCAGCTGAAAACGGAGCGTGTTTCAGAGCAGTAAACAACCACCACACTTTTCTTATGAACTTAACTCGCATCACAGCCCTGTCCCCTCGTGAGGACGAACCCCCAGGAACCTGGTGCTGTTTTCTGTGTGAGCCTGCAGGGAACCAGAGCCTTGCTTGCTCTGAGGATCTCTCCACGCGCTGACGCACGAGCACCGAGATGAGTCACAGATGGCTCTGTTACTGGTGGAATCTCAACAGATCTGAGCGAGTTTGGGATGCTCCCCACCACGAACACTTCACTCCCTGCCTCGCTGCAGAGCCTGCTGTGCAAGTGCTCTGAACAGTAACACAGAGAAAGGGCTGTGCCTTGGGAAGAGGAGAAACCATTCTCAAACACAGTTAATGGGGCGAGAAGAGCCAGGTTCAAGTGTAGCAGTGGCGTTTCCAGTTAGACATTGGGTTCTACTCAGCTTCCACTGCTGAGAGACAGATTCCCATCACTGCAGGATGCAGGAACTATCAGACAATTACCAGTCAGGACACACAGGGTGGACCCAGTTGTGGCCAGGAGTTAGAGGATGTGTTGAGATCCTTTCCAGTTCTGTCATTCCAGAACAGGAGATCCCTCAGCTACACCTTAACCTTGCTTGGATGGTGCACCCTGAAAAGACACAGGCTACAGGTCAAGTCCATGCACAGCAGCTGCTGAAGTAGCAGTGTAAGAAATAACAGTAATGCAAGCTTTCAGCAGGAGCAGAGTCACGTTTTTCAAGGAAACATCAGGAGCATCACACATACCTGCACAGTTAGGCAGTACTGAGACAGAAAATATTCTTTGAGGGTACCCAGGACATGTTTATACCACTCTGCCTGGTCCAACTTATCCTCTGAATCGTCACAGGGTAACTATGGTCCAACGGGATTTATGCCTGATAGGGTATAAAATGTCTTCCTGCAGCCAGTGTAAAATGTGAAGCCAATATAAACACTATCTACCAAGTTCTAGCTAATTCAACACAAAGCAACAGTGTGCACACACCTGACGTGGAGCAGATTTGTGCCACCAGGTGATTTTGCAATAAACAGCCTCACTGAGTGTTACTGAGGTGGAATCCTAGCCCCATCTATTGTCCTGCCAAGCCCTCACCTCGTGTTTCCTGCTTAAAGAACCCTCCTGTCAGCTCAAGCTCATGAGCAGCATTCAGGGACACTGACACCTTTCTGACAGGTTATTCGTTATGAGCCAAATCTCGAGCAATCACAACTGTAAATGCAGCCTGTAGGGAACCTAGCAGAGATGCAAGAAAGAATATTGATGTTTGCTTTGTTAAGCTTTGGGCTGAACACTAGAGACCCTCCTCATGCCTCTTGGCCTAGAGATAAAGGAAAGGTCTAGAGCTGCCAAGGCCCCATCTCCTCAAGGCAGTGCAATTATCAGCTGAAGGCTTGATTAAGCTTGACTAAATTTCCACAGCAGGAGAGTGGCAGTGGCATGCTAACCCTTCCTTACGCAGAAACACATCCCAAATGCACAGTCACTGGCACAAAAAATGAGCGGCCATTCATTTTAGGGCTAGCTGGTCATTTCTACCACAGAAACTACTGCGCCAGCATCTGCAAGTATTTAAAATTCTCAGGCTTTCTTGTATGTGTTGTAAGTGCCTTCTGGGGGGTTTTTTTGAAGCTTTATGTTGGATGGTGCTGAATTTTCAAGCTTTCCTCCACAGGGATGAGGCCGTCGGGTGATCCCCAGTGTGCAGAGCCAGACCCTAACCCTAACCCTAACCCTAAAACTGTGGAGTTGTGATGTGAGCAGACATGGTGTGGGGAGGAAGTCGCAGGAGGAAGAGGGAAGATCTGGCTGTGAGGGGTTTAAAACGACCCTGAGAAAAATCTCTATGTTGCGAGTTTTTAATATTGAAGGGGTGGAAAGGAAGGAAAATTTTAGAGAAGAGGAGGAGGAGAACTTCCTTACTGTGTGTGACCACCTGAGCAGGGAGTGGAGTGGAGATGACACCTGAGCAGACACACTGGAGGACAGTGCAGCAGGTTCCCAGCTGGGCTGCACCTGATCACCAAAAACAACCCCACCATCAGGAAAACAAGGAGGCACAAATTTAGCAGAGGAGCCTGGGGAAGTACTGTCAGTGCATCTCTTTTAAGGACATGTCCCTGACAGGAAGTTTAGCGTCTTTTCTTTCTGACACAGCTGGGAAAAGCAAAGAGAGGAAACCCAAAGAAATGTCAGCTGTTCTTCAGGTCCAAAGCAGAAGCAGGGATCTTGGAGGCCAAGCAGGACTGGGAAACAAAAGCTCTGAGTTGAATTAGCTCTGTACCAGTTGGTGCTGTAAGAGAAGCCAAGTTTCTACCTTGCACAGATTCCCTGGGCTCTGGTGTGCAGCTGAGCCCTGGCCGTCCACAGGGTGGATGTTTTAGTGCCTGGCTCTTTTTAACTGGCACATGTTAAGAGCTTTGAATTAACAGGTGCATAAAAACTGTCAAAAAACACTTAGCTCTCAAGACAGTCTGTCGGTTGTATTAAAAATATGGTTTTATGTAACCACATTCTCTCAACACTTGCTGGGTATTACAGCATGGGAAAGTCACTCGCCCTTTCCAAATGAAAGCAGCGATGTTTAAACTCTCCTGCAGGGAAAAAAAAAAAAAAGAAAGAAAAAAAAAAGGAAGAAAGAAAGAAAATGAGAAAGACTACAGTTCCTCTGATCTTGCCAAGGATTTGCTCCTGTTTTAAACACTAAAGGTCGATTTCTTCCAGCAGAACAGGACCAGCCTCAAGCTTCAGACTAGAGGCAAGCACCCCAGCAGGTCAAAAGGCCAGTGTCTTGCAGGCTTAGTGAGGTGGAAATGAGGGGTTTTTGACAACTGAATGGGAAGATGTCTCACTTGCTGACTGAGGAGGTGGAATTTACTGTAAGCATGGCCTGGGTTTAAAAAAAGAACCCCGAGTTTAACAGAGGTTTAGAGCTAGGAAAAAAACTGTGAACTATTTGTGCCCATATTTGAGAAGAGGTTTAGAAATAGTTTTAGTTCTCAATCTTCCCTCAGTCATGAATCCAGAACATCTGGGATCCCAGAAACAAAAGCATCAGGTTTCCAGAGTGGAAAGAGCTCTAAGACACAGGTCCAGAAGAATTTTTAAAACTCTCGAAAGCATTTCTGAAATCAGTTCCCTTTCAAATATGTGGCAAACACATTAAAGTGGGCTTTGGATTAGTTTTACTGCCTCTTGATAAAAGCCATTCGCACCTTTGATGTGTTTGAGGATGGCAGCCATCCCAAATGCCTTCCCCAGGCCTCGCCTCCACCAGGAAGTCTCCTTCTGGCTCGCCCCAGGAATGCCCAGCTGGGTTATCATTTGTCACCTCCCCAGAGGTGACCAACTCAAACCAGCCACCTCCGGGGTTACGGGCACGGCAGGTGAAAACAATGATTTCTGAGTGCAAGTGTTTAGGGTGTAATGGTGCACATGGATAATCCCAGAACCTGGGAGAAGTGGGAAGAACAGCAGAGATGTGGGCTTCTAAAACTGGCTGTGAGTTTAATCCTACTGAGTTTTAATTCTGTGAATCAAAGCACTTCCAGTACCACCCTGTGCTCACCCACCTTCTGCTCAGCCTGGTGCCTCTGGGGAGCCCTGGGGGAGCCCTGGTTATTTGCCTGGCCTGGAGGACAGATGGATCCATGAGATTTCTCGGCAGCTGCTGGAAGTAGAAAGGGAAACTGCTTGAAAGAAAGACAGAAGGAGAAAAAAAGAACTGGTGGCTTGGAAGGGTTTGAGTAATGAAAGGCTCCAGTGTGGCAGGCAGCTGGGGCAGAGGAGACTGAGTAGTCCTTGAAAAGCAAATGGTGACTCCCTTCTCTGAAAAGCAGACAGAGCTTTGTTAATGTTGAGGCCAGAAGGAGCACCATGAGGGCCCAAGTGCAACTTGCCAGGCCAAGGAAAGTATTTTCCAACAGCTTCTCAAGTTCTGCCAGCAAAAGCATCATCCCTGAGAGACTCACAGGGGGACTGTCACTGACAGTACCAGACACGCTGAGCAAGTCCAGGAGTGGAGCCTGCCTGCCTGGCAGTGCTGTTTTCCTGCAGAACTGGTTAATGTCAGTGAGACTGATGAACACTCCACAGTAGTTAGGGGATGCAGTGGGATGTCATGAAGAAAAGTCCACCGCTAAATATTTTGATTTGAGGAATGAAGAAAAGAAAACAACTGGCATTTTAGCAGATGGGGGGAAAAGAGATCTGGAAGCAAGAAGAAAATCCTGCAGAGAATGAGGCATGACTTTTTAAAACAGCTGCAGGATGTTCTTCTTGGAGGCTCGGAGAAGCACGTTAGGAAAACCCTGGAATGGACCTGGTTCTTCATGAGCACATCCTCACGCCAAAGAGCATCATCTTCTCCATGAAGCAAACCACCAAAACGTGGGAGCAGCTGCAGCTCACACGACAGCCAAGCCAGAGACACAACCTCTAGGAGACCATCAGCACCACAGACAATGAAATATGCACCATCAGCAACCAGAGTCATCACCTAAACAGCTACAGAACTATTTAAGACGTGATGCGGGGTTTGGGGTGATGCTCAGAAACCTACTCCAGATGCAAACTGGGCAACTTTGAAGAAAATGATGTCTGAATTGGATTAACCCCTCCATGGGACAGAGTCTGTCTACACCGGAATGGGGAAAGTGACTGAAGCCTGCAAAGGCAGAGCTGTTTCACTGTACCTAGCTCGTGTGAGTGTACCCAGCAGAGGTTTTGGCAGAGGCTCCCAGCACGGCTCTCCCATGAGTTTGTTGCCCACGCCAACAATCCAAGGGACAGCCAGTCTGTGACTCTTGAATGCAGTCAACAAACACTTCTAGTGAGGTATCCTCGATGGGCTGACGGCTCATGACCTCCTAAGGCAGTGGCTGTACAAAGGGCTTCCCTCCCACATGGAAAAAGGAAGGAAGCAACACAACGTGGCTTGCTGAGACACCATCTGCAGGATACCCAGCTCCTACCTGTGAGGGAGTCACCAGCAGGGAGCTGCTGGTACCTGCTGCCTAGGAATGACTCCCAGAGCTCTCCATCCCTTCAGTCCTCCTGGGGATACAGTGCTCCACGTGGAGGCAATGGCCAAGAAGGTCAGCTGCCCTTTAGCTATGTGGTAGGCAGCTGAAGGGCTCCTATTTCTGTTTCTGCTGGGCTTAAAACTGCGGAGCAGCCACAGCCTCACTCGGTATCAATCACCAGCCAGACACCATTGCTAAGCTTGTAGTTCATGCAGAGACTCTGCCCTTTGCTCTGCTACCTCCCTTACTGGCTGGCTGAAGGAGGAAGCTGTGGAGGTGAACTAACTCAGTCCCTTACTGTCCTGAAGGAGACCCCACTAATGCAGGAGCCACACAAGGTCAGCAACTGTGCACTCAGAGCTGCTCCTGCTGCGTGTCCTCGTCTGCAGCTGTTCCATTACAAACCCATCACAGCATTTGAGGGCTCCCAAGCCACAGCAAGTTCAGAGCAATGCCTTCCCAGGCTGAGATTTGGGGCTCAATTTGGCTCTGCATAACCAGGAAACACCAGCAAACCAGAACAAAGACCAATTACTGCAGAGAAAAATGTCAGACAGACATTTGAAGGGTGAGATTCAGCCCTGATAACGTGAACCATGAGAGGATCACACCAGTCGATCATGTTCAGATACACCACCAGCACTACCAAACCTTGCACGGGAAGTTAAAAAGGCCCATCACTCAGGGATTTATTTATGACTCGTGTTTCACTTTGATTACCCACAAAGCATTTTTTTGGTGTTTGGGTGTTTTTATCTTACTCAGCTCCAGCCCCTGAAAGCTGACTGAGGGAGGGCCACAGCTTCAGCCCATGCATGCTCTGGGTGAAGTGACTCTGTTCCTTCATCCTGCCACATCCTCCCCCATCCTAAACAGTGTAAGAGACTGAAGGAATATCCCCAACACTGCAGCTTTCCCTTGGAATGATTTTTATCCACTTCAACGGCATCCCAAGTCATGAAATGCGTTCTTTCATCTCTCGGGGTTTCATTCTTTGCTGTGAGGAACCTCCAAGCTCTTCTCTTGCTGCCGGCAGAAATGGATCCCAAGGCTCCACCAGAGCACTGGGCTGACCTGGGTACAGGGCAACCTATCCCATCCCAAATCTCCATCAGTCTCCAGAAAACAGCACAGTCCTTACACTGTGGAGCCAAGGAAAAGGCTCCTGGAAAAGGAGTCATGTGTTCCATCACCCAGCTCTAGAGCTGCAGCCCCAACCTGTGCTTTCCAGTCCCAGATGTCACAGCCCTGCTGCTGCTGGACTTTCTGCACTCATGTCACCAGCCACCACTGCCTATTCGGTAAGACACCATTCCCAGCTCCTGGAGGATGGTGTGGCTTGGAGTGCTGAGGCTGTTGAATCTCTGCCACACACGTGAGAACTGTTTTACCTACTTGCCCAAGAGCAACTTCTCCCAGTTCTCCCCTCCTGCACTCATGTGCCAGGTGTGAAAACCAGTTCAGACAGCAAAACCCACTGCTAAGCACTGGCAGCGTGGAAAAAGAAAATCACTGGCTGATCAGCCAAACAAGCAGGTGGGAGTGGTAAGGACAGAGGCAGGAGAGACAAGGTACTAAACCTGACCAGTGCTCCCAAGTGCCTCATTAGACTGATTTATGTTTAGCTAATTGAGAAAATGACCCTAACTACACAACCCAGGCCCTAATTCAGCACGGCCTAAGCTTTTTAGTGTCTCTACCTGAGCCTTAAAAGGCATGATTTAAACCCTGTAACTAACAGGCTGCCAAAGGCAAGGATTTGAAGGATCTGATGTCCTATCGAGCTGAGGGGGTGAGGCTTGGCTCACTTCTCTTGTTACTTGGTCTTTCCCCATGGACATAGGAGTTCTCTGCTGGGACATAAATCAGGGAAACCATGAAGGAAACCAGTCTCGTGCCCCATCAAAGGAGCCAACCCTCGCTTTAATGGGACCATGCAGACCAGCCTGAACAGGGCACTTAACAAGCATGTGGTTTCTGTAATACCAGCCCACACCTCCACACCCTGTTTGCACTGCCACTGGTAAAACCCTTTGTCCATTACACGCCACACCTGCTGATATCCATGGAATTAGAAAAAGGGATCGTGATATAACACCAAAGTGCTGAACGTAGGATTTCTGGGATGGATCAGGCCTGCAGAAAAATTTTAGCTACCTCTCAGCAACTGCATGAACCCTTATACACAGCTCTGGCATGTGCAGGAGAGGAGCACTGATACCCAGACACTGTTACACAGAACACCACTGAAACACCAAACTTGGACTGGGACATGCAGATGCTCAAAGATCCCACATCAGGTGCAGCTGGTGAAGCTCCAGGCCTCAGGTGTGGGTGTTTAATCCAAACTTGAACCTTGACAGAAGGCTGTTAGGAACAGTAAGTCTTTAGGTCCTACTGTCCTAAGCAGAAAATACAGCCTAGAAAAAATCCCAGCAAAGGAGGGAATTCCACAGTGCTCTGCCCCTTTCCTGGGCTCCAGAACTTTCCCAGAGGTTAATTTCCCATGAGCATTCCTCTCTAGCATGTTCCTAGTGCAGCTGATCAGGAAACACAGTACCTCCAAGCACTAGGCCAGTCTCTACATTTCTCTCTTACTAGTTTTTCCTCATTCGGTTCAGACGGGATCTGGGCCCAATGGAAAGACTCCACTGCATCACAGAAGGTATTAGGAAGAAAAATGGCTGATGGAGAACCTGAGCCCCTCCCCAGAAAGCTCCCCTAAGCTCAAACCTCTAGAGAGCCCAGCTTCATCTGGCTGGATGTACAATCAGATTGGGGGTTGTCCAAGTGTTTTACACCATCCTCTACACATCCATGGGAACCCCAGGCTGAGTCATGACCATCTGTGCTCATTTAAACATTTCTTGACAGAGGAGGGAGTGCTAATCCTGACATCCTGGCCAAAATGCAGCACGGATAATTGTACTGTGCTTTGTAACATTCTCAGTGGTGTGCATTGGTGTTTTCCAGTTCTTCCCATAATGGTAATGTGGTGATCCAACACAGAAATGGCCACGTTGCCAGAGGAGAGTCCCCTGTGCCAAGCCCTGCAGTGTTACTGTCAGACATCACACGTCTCTATTTTCCCTGCCGTGGGTGCTCAGCCCCAGCGTGCTTCATACTCAGACTTTTAGCTCTACCTGTGCAAGAGGTCCTCACTAAAACTCTGCCTGCTCGTTCCTGAGCTGTGCTGAGCTTTCCATTTTTCCACTCTTCTGAAGAGATACAAGAGTGGACAGCACACCTGCCCTCACTGCACACCTGGGATACAGCAAAAAGGGACATAACATCAGCCACTACAAAAGTACAAACAGCTTTTGCTTGAAGAGCCTCAATTCCAACAGTTCTCTTTCCTTCAAGAAGGAACAAGAAAAAAACCTCCAAGCCTTTTGTTGCACCAAAATCATCTCCTGGCATTTCTGACCAGCACACATGTTGTTACAATTAGGACTGGACTCCTTGGCTCCGGCACAGGGGGAATTTTAAACCGGCACACTGGCACCCATCAAAACATTCGCGGACTTCCAAAGTGGAACTGACACCATGGTAGTGGTTTATATCACACGTCAGAGAAAGGCTTCACAACTGAGATCAAACAAGTTAACTCCTGAGCTCCCTGTCCAGCAAGAGCAGCCTGATGCTGGGCTGCTATTGTTATTCCACGCGGCTGTTTCACGTGGCTTCCAGCCAGTCCACTTCGCTTTGCAGGCTCAGAAGTTAAAGGCAGAGAGAACTGGCCAGAACTTCAACACGGGACTTGTAAGAGACCAGAAACTTCTTCCCTCTCAGGCAGAAACAGCACCAGCACTATCAGAATGGTACACAAGAATGTTTCAGCCTTTAAGCAGTTTTGTTGCATATAAACTTATTCCCTTCTAGGAAACTCGTATTCTTAAGCAGTTGTCAAAAAGATCTTTGGACTTGGAATTTTTTGGAACACCATTTTCAGAGTTCAAACAATAATCTTACCTGTGACAACAAGGTGTACAAATGTTCCAACCACATTTTAGCCTACCAGAGAACCACAAAATATATGCAACATGGTGTCTGTGTGATTTCTGCAGATACCATTTGCAACCCAACTCTTCTGTCCGAAGCTCTTCTGTGTGTCCCCGACGAGCTGAACACAACTGTAATGAGGAACAGACCTATCCTCTAGGCCTTTGAATCTCCTGAGGAACTGGGGACAGCTGCAGAGGATGGAAACGAGAATGGTACAATTAAATTATTACTGCACTTACTGGTATCCCGTCCTGAAAACCATCAGCAGGTCGCTACAAGGTGTCCTGCAAGGGCAGACACAGCAAAGGAAGTCAGTCACAATTTTCTCACAATACCATCAAATCTGCCTTTAGGTCAGGTCTTCCAGCAAAGTAACAGGGAATGCAGTGTACCAGCAACAACAGAGCAATGCTTCATATGTATTTCTAATACTACTTTGGAGGTAGATTCTAACTCCAATTAGCCCAAATCATGAACGACTGCTTAGGAAACATATTTATCCCACTTTCTACTGTGTATGGAAGGCACCAGGAGAGATTTTCCACTGTTGCCCCGAGCCAGTTAGTTGAAAAGATTCCTGCCAAGCTGTGTCCTGCCATGTCTTTAGTTCGTACATTTCCATACTTTGGAACAGCCTTATTTGAGGTTTTATTTCCACGCGGCGGAAAGTTGCCAAAGGACGTATCTGATTCCACCATTTATCATCTCCTGTGGAAAAACAGGCTTGGATCTCTGTATTAGTCTCAGATATCACAACTGAAAGTAAACACACTGCGTACAAGATGCACTGATTTATTAATAGAATGAAACTGAAATGTAGTGACATGTTTTTCCACTGTTCAAGCCATAGAGACAATCGCTGTCCCATTTATAGACTCGGCGGCGTCATTCAGCAACTCATTCATAAACTCAGACCAACACATCCAGGTCAGGTATTCCAGCAACCATTTCCACACTTCCCTGGTACAAAGAGGTTAACTGTGAGTGCAGTCTCCATGGTTTGCAGCTGCAATCGGTCTATGGCAGATTTTCCTACGTTCTCTTTTAATTCCTGAGGCTTTCTCCACCTGGAATAGCTTTTTAAAGCCTTTCAACAGCAATAGAGCAAATCAGCTGAACTTTTGTGGGGTACTAACCTGCTCTTCAGGCAAGAAAATGCATTGAATGTTCTACAAAAATAGGCTTATTTCCAATATACTATGGGGATTATTCATTACGAGATGAATTATTGGCTAATTATGGCTAATTATTGGCACCTTGAGGCAACTACAACAGAGAAAATCTCTGCAATGGAACAGCTTTAAATATAACACACTCTCTTTTGTGTGTTTTTACTTCTACATTCTGCAATGTCTTAAACTGTAACCCATCATTTGTGTTAAACCATAGCAGCTGTGATTTCATAGCTAATAGTGTTATCAGTGTGCAGCTCCATGATTCTGCATTGTCTGAAAGGAACAGGCGGAGTGATAAATACAAGGTATTACAACTGACTCTGCAGTTTGCCTCAATATGCAAATTCCCCTTAAATCAGGAAAGAGTAACCTCTACAAAGGCAATTAATGTAAGCACTTGGGTTTCACAGCATGAGAAACGGTTGGGAACTAATCCCTATGGATACAAAGGAAGACAAACATCCTACTGCAGTTGTCAGAATGTGTTCTGAAGCAGACCAAGGTGTGATGTTTTCTCCTGCAGATATCTTTCTCTTGCACACTGCTCAGAACAGGCCTCCATGGTATCAAAAAGCTGAAAATCTTTGGACAAACCCTACTGTTCACTTCCGAGTGTCCTGTTTCAGGAAGGTACAAAGGCCCGTGAAGAGCTGGGCAGTAGAACATGAATATACACCAGAATGATGACAGATGATGAACCCCAAGTGAGCCTTGTGGAAAGAAAAGAACCTTTAAAACTTGAAAACAGTATAAAAGGAAAAGAGAAATGAAGTGCGTATTACTGGCACTGCTGAAGCCCAGATACAACACACAGCCACAAGCCTGCAGAGAGTACCTCATCCACAACCACTGGCTTATCTGCATCCAGCAGTCACGTAGCAGAACAAGCTGGGGAGCTTCCTGAAGTCACATTTACTGCCTGAGTTTGGCTGTCCATGTTGGAGAGGGATTTGGTCCTGGGCTTTTGAGACTGTTCAGAAACTGCAGGAGAAGCAGCAGCAGCGTGGTTGGCCTGCTGGCTCTCCTGCCCCACACCACTGGCAGCAGGGTTCTCCTGGGCTGTCCCAGCCTGGCTGGATTGTCTCCCTGCTTCTGCCTCCTGCTGCTGCAGCATCCGTTCCACCTCGATCTCGAGCTCCAGGTTTTCCTCATCTGCCTCCACGTCCAGCTGCTGCATCAGCTCCTCCAGCTTCCTGGCCTTGCGGAGCTCGTTCTGCTGGATGATGGTGCACAGGTGCTCCGTGAGGTGCTCCTTGATCTCCGTCTTGTGCTGCAGGTCCAGCTTGGCCGCCACGTACTCGGACTCGGCCTTGTCGTAGCGCTTCCTGCAAAACCATCAGCAT
Organism: Melanocharis versteri; assembly: GCA_013397845.1. Lineage (NCBI taxonomy): Eukaryota > Metazoa > Chordata > Aves > Passeriformes > Melanocharitidae > Melanocharis > Melanocharis versteri. The sequence continues at coordinate 189,553 of VZTG01003866.1, forward strand.
TTCTGGAGGGTTAAGTCTCACAGCACCTCACACCCTGACACAGGGACAGGTACTTTAAGAACACCAGGAATGCAACGTGCTCTCTGCAGTGCATCGTGCCAGCTGTTCATGACATGCTGGCACGTTAGCAAGAGGGAAGAAAATAAGTGTGAATTGATCAAAACTTCTCTGGACAGGAGGGGCTCTGCTGTTGTGTATTCCAAGAGTTAACTTGCTCGGATTGAATCACAACCACCCATTTTTACTGCCTGTTTGAAGAGATGCACCACTGGCAGCAGGAAGAACCCACCAGAAATTGCAGTGTGTTCACACTTCTAACGAACACCCACTTAGTGAACTGAAACACCACCAAGCAGTTGGGTGTTTTTCCAGCCCAAACACCCCCTCACAGATACAGATGCTCGATGGAGCACGTTGACATTTGGATCGTGTGCTTTTCTGGCCACCCATATCCATGTTCAGAAATCCAGGGGCAGCACAGACTGACACAGCACATGACATCAGTACAGATGTAGAATTTTATTGCAAGCATCGCTCCCGACACTCACCTTCTGCCAATTTGCACTTCCTGTCATGACAAATACAGCAAAAAGGGATTATTCTAAGCAAAGATTGAGTGGACACACAGAGAGTATCTAGCACTTTAATGGCTGGAGTCCATATTAATGATGCGTCTTTCAACACATCAGTAAACCTGTGTATTAATTCTAATTAAAAGAAAGATAGATGCAATCTTGCTCATCAGGAAAGGGAACACACAAAGGCTTTTGCAGCATGACTACAGAGCACTCGTAAAACTACTATTAGTAAGGTGGTTGAATAAAGAATCCAGCTCTTTCATAAAACCAGATTCCACTGTCTGCTTAAACAAAGCAACAGAAAGACTGGAGAAGTCCTTTGCTTAGTGAAACAGAAGGAAATAAGACAGAGGAAAGCCTTCCCAAATGTGTTCTTTTATATAATAACCACACAACTTTTACCCAGCTGTAAAGGCTGTGTCTGCAGTGGGCGGAAGATGCCCACTTATGTTTCTCTCTCAAGAAAGTCAAGATTTCCCTGTGTCAGATACCTGAAGTGGCAAAACTAATGCAATGCTGGAAACATCTGCACAGCTAAACCTTTGGGCTGAATTGACATCTATTAGTCACACTGTATTTACAAAAATTCTATTCCACAGCAATTGTCCAATGTTGCTAACTAGGTATGTGCTCAGGACTATTTAATACTGCACTTTTTGACCCACTGAAATGCTTTGTGTTTTAGCCCTACAACAAAAGGCAAATACTAAGAAATTGCTTAAAAAGACTCCACTCAAAAGTAAGTTGGCTTTGGCTCATAATGCATAAAAACTGCAACACTGGAAGTATCTACCTCATATTTCCAAATCCCTCCCTCAAGAAAACACTTACTAAATTCCTGAAAGTCATTACAATTTTGGTGAAGTTTACCCACTTGCCCTACTAGCATCCCCTTCTGCTATTGTCATTAAAAACTGCTTTCCTAATGTCAAGAGCTGCTTGTGCTCTTCAGCCAATAAGGATTTCAAATAGATACATTATTACAAAACTTGGGTAAGAAGATTTCAGGAGCACTTAATGGTTTTGGAAACCAGACGAAACCTAAAATCCACTGAAATGTTTTTCCTCTTGAGGACATGAAATTCTGTATTCACATGCAATCAGCTCCGCTAACTACAGTTAATCTTAGACATTTCAAATGATAATTACACCAAAGAAATCTTAATTTTCTTAGCTACCACTGCTATTTTTTTCAAGACTAATTACCACGTTTATTGGCCTGTGGTCATGGTATGGCAGAAGTCAGAAGGAGAAATGAGCATTTAACACATCGAATGGCGAACCAAAAACCGCAAGTGAACATTTCTGCTTTATGAACCGGCTGCACAAACAAGCTGCTGTTTATCTACTGATGTTGTGGTTTACCCACAGCTAATGGGGTGTTCCCATTAATTTCTTGCCTTTAAGGAACTCATCACAACCAGAGTGATTAAAGGCACATTGTGAAGGGTTAAAAGCTTCCCTCTTCCTTCAATTTTTGGTCCTGGTTGCAAAAATACTTCAGCAGGATTATATGTTTAAAGCTTAATTGGTCCCACTGATTCCAGCAGGACCAGAGCTGTCATGAACAAGCAAATTTCCCTGAAGAGGATTTTCATTTCAGGACTTTTCAGAGAAAAACCTCTTTCCCCCTGAGAAGAAACAAACAACCTTGAAACAATAAAGCAGGGCTTATGGACAGTGCACACTCAAAGCAGGACCTATGTCTTGTGACAGCAATCTCCAGTCAGAAAAGCTGCTTCAGTTCCAAGATTCTAAGGGAAATATTAGGAAATAAAAAGCATACTTTTACTTCCAGATATGAAAGCCCCCCAGACTGTGACGGCTTTAACTGCACGTTATTGCAGTGACAGGGCTTCAGTGAGAGGAAACAGCATTTTCCCCTCCTCTCAGGCAGGGCTGTTCCCTCCTCCCTCCTCCTGGGGTGTCACTCACCGGGCATAGGAGTAGTCCAGGCTGGCCTGGTCGATGCGGTTCCTCAGGATCCCGATGTCAGCAGACACCATGTCATCCAGAGCCTGCAGCTCCTTCTGAATCCTCTTCAGCTTCACGGTTTCAGCTTGAGTTCTTTTGGATCTGCAAAAGGAATATTTATTTTTTTTAAATTTCCTTTTCGAGCCTCTCTTCTCGACGTACCGGGCCCCATTTCACTTGCGGAGCAACTGACTTCTTTAGGACCTCTCCAGAAGGTTTCTCCTTTATGCTGTAGGGCTTTTGATCTTTTTTAGCATCCACAGGGATCTAAAATGCCTGCTATTAAAGGACTACGGCAAAATTACGTAATGACTATAATCAAAGTGCCTAAAATGGATTGTGTTTCTTCACTGTGGAAACACACAAGAAGCTGCTGTATCTAAGTAGTTCTCAGTGTAAGGAAACAGGAAGTGGCCTGGAGGGGAAGCAGGAGGGGGAAGGGTTTTTAGCCCTGCAAATATCCCCTTTCAAAGAAGCCCAGTTAGTAGGGGCCAAAAAGTCACCTAACCTAAGCTTGATTTCCATTTTGTAAAATTATTCCCAAAAGACCCAGCCAAACCCCAATGAAGTGAATGGAAAGTTTTATACCAAACACAAAGGATTTCAATCAAGCCTTATGTAACGTTTTTCAACTAGGCCATTCATTCCTAAGTCCTGAAAATGAAATGTTTCTAAGGGCAACAAGCTTTGATGGATTTCACTCCCAACCCAGCCAAGTGACTTTCAACAAGCTTTTACACCACCTCACTTTGCCACCATTCATCACCACCAGCAAAATGATGCTGCTCAGCCACTGCTTTACACCCAAGCAGGCACCTGAAAGCAAGGCCAGGTGTGCAGGCAGTGCCACCGTCTCTCATTTGACCACCTGATGCAACATTTTTACACACTAATGAGCCAAAAGTCCAAACAGAAATAGCTGTAGTTTCTTCTCACAGGTTAGGAATCAAACAAACTTCCCTCACTTCCGGCACAAACAAAATAGGACCAGAAGAGGGATGAGCATCTGAGGACCCCAACTTCCAAACATGACCTCACTAACAAATTCAAGGACTTCAGCTAATCCTTGAGTTGGGTAATAACTTTCCCATCTGCGCACAGAGCTGCAGCTTTGGAAGTGTGAAAAGCTTAGTCACAACTCCTTAGCCAGCGCTTGTCATCCAAGGGAAATGTCCACCACAGCTGCTCACACAGCACAGAGAGGAGGAAAAAGTGACATTTAAATCAAGATATGCCACTGGTTGCAGATGAAGAGTAATCCCCTCCCCAGGCTCAGCCCCACCTCTCAGCAATGGCTCTGGCCAGGAGTGCCTTCTTGCGTTTATTCTTCTCTTCTATCAGCCGCTGCTCCTGCTGGAGGATTTCCCATCGGGATTTTTCCTGCCTGCTCATCGACAAGAACATCAAAATAAGTAGGAAGTTCATTTCTCTCCCTGCTCCCCATATCGTAACACAAATATTCACTGGCATATATTCTGGAGCGAACTCTTAAAATAGTCGAAGGAACAATAAACAGGTTTTAGTTCTGAGGACAGAAGAATCATCTGCAAGAAGCCATTCAATTCAATAAAACATTTCCAGATGAAATCCGCAGATCAGAACTAAAATCTGCATAACCAAATAAGCTGCATGGAGCACTTTTTCAGAAATGGATGGAATTTTTCATTTAGAGGATGTGCTTCCCTATCAGGTAGAAGCAGTTTCAAGTTTCTTACTGGCTGCTACAAGTTACTATCTGCTCAGTCTGCCAACACAGCCTCTTTTTTGGAAATGTTTTTTCCATAAAACAGATTCTTTCACAGGTCTGCTTTACAGTACAGCTCCCAAATAATTCAATGGATACCAATGAAAGGCTGGTAAGAGTTATAAGGAAAATGGGCAGCAAGGAAGAACAAGAATTTGCTTTTGCCACCAGTGGAAGACTGATATCAATCCCATTTCCTAGGCTCCATCTCCTAGGAGATACAACCACCCCAAAGGATGGAAGGCCAAGTCTCAGGTGAGGGGGCACAACCTGTGGCAGGATTTAGCAGAAACAAGGAACTGCTTTGCTGCTTTCCACCCCACTGTGTTCTTCATGCCCTCTCAAGGAGCCCGAACTTAAAAACACCCGAATAACTTAGCTGTTAACAAACATTTCTGCACATCTCTTCAGATTTGTCCTCACCACCCTATTCCCAAAACCTCACACACAGAAATATTTTCAGTAAGATTTAAATTCAAGCATCCAGGCTGAGATGAATCCAGCGGATTCAGGAGGTGACTGCTGCAGCTAAATGTCACTTGCTTTCCACAGCGTGAAAAAATTCTCTGCAAAGCTCCAGCTGTTTTCTCCCCAGTCAAACAAGTGTCTGCGTTTTTCCCACCACAAAAATGAGATGAACACCCAGTACTGTTGGTGAGCTGCACCCACAGGAGGAATTTGACTTCTCAAAGTGCTGCTGTCCTGGTGCAGGCACTGCAGGCAGGTGATCCCAGCCCGCAGCTGGGCAGGGAAATCACAGGCAGCAGAGCCAGCAGCCCCAGCCTCTCAAGGCCCATCTCTGCAAAACAGAACCTCCTGGATCCTTTGGAGCTCAGAATTTGAGAGAAGCCACATGCTGCTTCTCCACACAGATAGAAAAAGGAATGATTTGATCTCTCCAAGCTCCCTATCAGACACACAAAAGTTGACTGCACAACCAAAGAACGAATCAACACAGAACAACAAACCCCACCCCTTGATTTTACCGACTTACTAACAATTCCACTTTCTTTCTCTCCACGTGGCTGCTGGGCTTTGCGGGGCGGGGCTGGGCGCTGTCCCTGCCATTACAAGACTCTGCCGGTGTCACTCCCTCCTGCTGCTCTTGGCTGTCCCTTTGCCTTTCATCCGCAGGTGCTGGCCCGGGCTGCTGCGGGTGACAGGGCTTGGGCTGTGGCGCAGAAAGCAGCTGCTCGGGAGTGACAGGGGCTGCTCCTCCCTGCAGCCCCAGCCTCCGGCATTGCTGCTGCAGGGCTTTTTCCCGTTGCGACTGCTTCCGAGTCTTGGGCACAGCCTGGGGGCGAGGCTGCTGCTGCTGCTGCGGCTCTGAGGGCTCGTACAAATCTGTCGGCGGAGAAACAGGATTAAAAACGAATCTCAGTATCAAAGACAGGCTCTGACAGCTGTTCCGGGCAAGCAAAAATCAAAATAAGGACAACACAAGCCAGGGTGTCACGGGAAATGCAATGTGGGGGGAACCTCAGGAACCTGGAAATGTTTTGTTAGCCTAAGATTCGGGAATTTTCAATGATACCGGTATCCCTAAGTGAGGAGAGAGAGGAATAAGAGGCCTGGATGCAGGCTTAAAAGAGAAACCACAGGTGGGAGCGAGGTGACTCTTGGGGTAATCACGGAGAGGCAGATCTGGGGCTAAGGAAGGGTCCCTGCCAGCCTGGCGGGCAAACTGAGCTTATGGAGTGAAGAACGGGGAAGAACGAGGTGACACGCGGGCAAAGAGGAGGCCGGGAACACGGGTGGGGCGTTGGGCAGAGATGTGGGCGCAGGACAAGGCGCTGGAAAGTCTGGGATCTTCGCCGGAGAAGCTGCGGGCGGACAGAGGGGCTGGATGAGGGGAGCAGGGAGAGACTGGGGCTGGATGGGAGAGACCGAGGGGCTGCCCGGGAAAGCGGGGATGGACAGAGGTGTGTAGGGGCTGAGGGGAGGGACAGAGGTGTGGGTGGAGGGGCTGAGGGGAGGGACAGAGGTGTGGGTGGA
>VZTG01003866.1:195873-301219 GCA_013397845.1 Melanocharis versteri
GGAGAGGGGTTGGTTCGTGTGGGGCCGCGGGGTGCGGAGATGTCCCGGGCTCCGCGAAAAGCTGCCCTATTGCCCTAAAGAATCGCGGAGTCAGCTACGTGGAAAAGAGTTCCGAGCTCATCGAGTCCGGCCTGTGACCCAGTAGGCCTCAGCCTGGCTTATGGGCTTAGATGGGAAGGGGAAGCCGCTGACGAAAAAAGCAAATAAACTTCAAGGAACATCGCACGTACCCCCATGCAGTTTATAATGCGTAATTAAGTAGTTGTAGGAGCAGGTGAGATCCTGCTCCCGCACATCCAGTAAGTTACAGTGACAACATGGGGAGGAAACCAGGGAATCCCTGGATGGTTTGGGCTGGAAGGGACTTTAAAGTTCAACCAGCTGCAAAGCCCTGTGATGGGCAGGGACATCTTCCACTATCCCAGCTTGCTCCAATCCCTGTCCAACCTGGCTTTGAGCATTTCCAGGGATGGAGCATCCACAACCTCTCTGGGCAACTTGTGCCAGTGCCTCACCACCCTCACAGGGAAGAACTTCTCCCTAATACCTAAACTCAGTCTCTCCTCTTTTAGTTCAAAACCATTCCCTCTTGTCCCATCATAATCTGCCCATGTAAAAAGTCACTCTCCTTCTTTTTCTGTAAGGAGGCCATCACGGAAAGGCAATTTTTTGCCCATCCTGATGTTTTTTAAGATCTGCTTTGACCATTGTGCACGAGAGCGCGCACACTCGCTTTCACCCTTAGGTACAGACTGAAAAGACCCCACAACTCACAGCCTTATCCCTCAGTGTCCACGGAAACAAACATTTTCCTGCCCATCCTAAACTCTTGTGCCTGCTGTAAGCCTGTCAGGGGCCCTATGGACAAGCTCACTTCCCACCGGGACACACCGGTGGGAGCACAAAGGCACGAGCCCCCGGCTCAGCTGCAGCAGCCCGGGGGCCTGGAGGCTTAAATAACACATCGTGGGCAGCAAACGGGGGTGTTTTCAGTGCCACGTCCCTGCCCTGCTCCGATCTGCGAGGGATTAGTCAAGCCCAAAGCACTGCTGCCTCCCCGAGCAACGCCAGGACTCCACGGCCCTGTAGGACTCTGCGATTTACGCGGCCGTGCTTCCAGCAGCTCCCGTGACTAACGCGTCCCGTAAATACCACTCTGAGGGGAATGCTCCCTGAGCTGGCCGGTGTTCAGCGTTCCTGATGGGATTTGAGTGCCTTGGGGGAACACGAGTGCCACCGTTTGTCACCTGCAGCTTAGCTGTAGGCCTTGGTGCCGCGCAGAGATGCTGATCCAGCAGAGGAGATGGAGAGCGTGGTTATCTCATCCGGGAAGTCCTTCCTGGGTAGAGGGGCAGCTCTTCACACTCACACAGGATTCTGGCTTCTCTGGGAAACCTGGCTGAGCACAGGAGAGATCTGAATGAGAACCATAATCCAACCTTGACTCAAACACTCTCAAACTGCAGTGAGTCCAGATGGCAGAACCAGGTGTCAGCTTGAATTTTACAATGGAACAGCATTGGCCAGCCCTACACGGGTTGGCTTACTACAAGGTGTAGGCGCCTAATTCCCTTTTGGATGAGTATATAAGAATCATGAATCTAAATCTGATGTCTAAATCACAGTGATAAGCTGTACCAAACCCAGAGATAATGACTGAATGTGCTTCACCAAGTACAAACACCAGATCTCATCTTGAACCTCAGTTCTTCCTTCTTGCAAGTTTTAGCGCTACGAACAAAAGCGAAGCACCGCATCCACTTTATTGCTGCAGATATTCCAGGCACAAAGCTCCCACGTGTTTTTATAGAAAAAGTAGAAAGAGTTTGGAGTTGTTAACTCTGACGCTATGGGCAAAGCAGCAATCCCTGCTAACAGTTTCCATCAGCCCAAGGTTTAATTGCCAGCCGTTGGGCCAGCTTGCTCCAGGAACAATTACGGCGCAGTGAAGTCATTTCACGGAGCATTTACCAACAGCAGGCTTAGAAAACAGGGGCTGGCCGTGTTCTCCGGCGGATTAAAGTCCCGTGAGCGGAACGTGGCACTGAACGTTTGCCACCTAGGAATGAAGTGTTTTCCAGGCAAATGCTGCTCCAGCGCAGGCTGGAGGAGGCAAGATGAGGAGAAAATAGAAACCCTTTCCACCTCCTGGACCAATATCCCCAGGAACAACACAAACCTTCCTTTTACATCTGGGCCTGGATTTGAGTCCCGTACCTTTTTGTGCTTCAAGAGCTGCTCTCTCACAAGCAGACCTGGAGACTTCTGTGGCTGCTGCATCCATTTCCTCTTGGCCTAATTGCCCTGGAGCCTGGTGAGTAGGAGCAGCCAGCACCAACAGATCACAAAAACATCTTTTCTTGTGCAGTTCCCAAATCAGCGTGGAAATGTCATCATGAGCTGGCAAATTGGGCTGCCCAGGTCAGACCTCAGGGTCAGACCTCCGATGACATTTCAACCCAGGACAGGAGCAATTTGTACCAGGGCATAACTTCAATTTGCATCGGTTTCATACTGAAAACTTTTGGGGTTTTTAGGAGCCAAATAAGATCTTCTATCAGGGGGCTCCCTGACTTAGATGTGTATTTAAAAATTCAGTCTTGCACTGCTCTGCACACTGCCACAGTAGCACACAAAGCAGCATTTTCCCAGTAAAGGACTGAGCCCTAATGTGAGACAGGGCAAGGCTTGCACAGGGAAGGAGAGTTTCCTTTCTGCTTGCATTTCAGACCCTCTCATGAGCTTTCAAGGACTCTAGCATATAATTCAAGAGTCCTAGGAAAAAAAAAACATCCCGAAAATAACAGACAAAAATTCCTCAATCAGTTTAGCCCTCTTTCTAATGGAAAAAAGATCTATCAAACTGTATCCATGTCAAAACTACCCCATCCTTTACCAGATCATAACACAGGCTGTCTTAGGAAGAACCACCATGTCCAAGTAAGCTGTGGCACTATCTGAGCAAGGAGCAAGTCTTTTCTTTTGATAATAACTCATGATTTAATTTGTCCTTTAAAATCACTTTCGAGATCCACGAAAATTTATTTTGTTGATTTTCCGCTGAACCGTCTCAGGCTTCAAAGCTGGAGATGAACAATTTAATTTCTTAGCAGAAAACGGAATTAAAAAGTACAGCATTATTCCTTCTCCTCAGTTTCTGTTCCCTTAAATGCCTGGTAAGTGGGATTAAGCCAGCACTGTCATTTCTGGGACCAAGGCAATCTTTTGGTTTGCAGGAATTTCACAGAGGGAAACCAAAATCCACTTATCTAAAGAGCTACTGAGCGAAAAAAAGTGACATAAAACTCCCTGTTTTTTCAACAAGATAAACCAAAGCTTTTCAACATCTTTGGATTTGTGGATCTGTACACGTTTTCTAGGGAAGAGGCAGACTTCCCAAGGGTACTCTGGGCTGTCAGCAGCTGAACTGAGGGGAGATGGTCCCACAGGGACACCACAGCATTGCAGGGCTAAAGCATCCCGTGCAGAGCTGGGTGTTTTTGCAGGACACTTCTCATTACAGTGACGTGTTTGCTTTGAAACTGAGCCTCAAAACTTCCCAGCTTTTCAGGCCCCCACCCTATGTTTTCACGTTTCAGCTTTTGAGTTTTGTCCTTAAAGATAAGTTCGGCTTTCAAAAACTAAAATCTGAACTGGAAGGAAGCTCAGCATGCAATATAAATGTTTTCTTAAAAAAAAAAAAAATCCTACTGACATTTTTTGAGACTTTCATTCTTCACCGTGAGTGTTTAAGATAAATTTTCCGTACAGACAAACATATTGTGTAATAATTCCTCATCTTAAAATATTTGTGTAAAAAAAAATCTAAGCAGGATGAAACCCTGGCTAATTAAAAGCACCATTAAAAAAAGCTGGTAAAATAAAATAAAATTCATTACTACCAGAAATATCCTGAAGATTGTAAACTTACCATTTTGGCTGGCACAACCAGAGCTGAACAGTAAAAGAAGTGGAAATGAGCAATTATTGAGATATATTTTTATATAGTTTAAGAAATATTGTTGCAGCTAATTATTTTTAAAAGGTACTATGAATCGTTAAAAGAATACTTTTCATAACCCCAAGTTTAATATTTCATGACAGTTCTAGAATGCTTTTAATTGCATTGCCTAATGTAAAAGTCGTAATTCAAATCTTTATACAGAAAAACTAGAAAGCAATTGCTTTCATTCCAACCCTTTGTGTAAAAATTATAATCTAGCTGTCAAAACAGTTGATAAAACTAAAGATTTGAAGAGAAATTTGCTGAAGGTTTGTTATCTTTGGCATAACTTGAGTGATTAGAACCGCTGCACTAAACAAATTGAGAATTCATCAAACAAACTTATTGTTGTTACACGCTCGAGAGAATGAACTGTGCTTGTTTAGTCTGGATGGGAGAGAAGTGTGCGGGGAGGACATGATAATCCTCTTTAAATATATAAAGCACAGCTGTAAAGAGACAGGGTAACGTGTTTTCAGGGCCTGTGGAGGATAGGTGAAGGAGAAAGCGAGACTCAGGCTGGAGATGAGGAGTCAGGGCAGCAAAACCTGGGGAGAATTGACTGAAGACCACCACAGCTTCTCCATTCAGGTATTTTTAACAATAAACATCTGCTGGGCAAGGTCAGTAAAGCCCTGGGAGAGTGAGAAGAAGGTTTTGGAGATTTTGGGTGTGTGGATCCCCACACAGGTTCCAGAGGAGATGGGGACCCACAGACGTGCCCTGGGTTCAGGCTGCTCTGCAGCTCCTGCCCTTGTTTTCTGCATCGTTTATGGTCTGAGTGCTGGCCAGCTCCTCACACCTCTCCCAGCCTTGTTCCTGTGTCTGTGGTGCTTCCCACACCATTCCCACCTCTTCCCACTGCTGCCACAGCCCCACCACCCTCCCCACTGGCACTCACAGCTGGACCACTTTGTGTGCCAGTCATCCATGCAGCTCCTGAGAAAGTCTGTGAAAAAGAAAAGTTTCACCTCTGAAAGAGCCTATGTGGGAAATACTTGCGTTTTCAGGGCAAGACAGAAGGACAGATGGCTGCCAAACCCAAGAGCCAGCAGTGCTTGTAAGATATGCTTGCAGTGGAGTATTATATGATGTGAAAATCACTTTATTACCATAAAGTGCCAGTCAGCCCCAAGGTGACAGCCGAGCCCGGCGTGTGTTGGCCAGTTCATGTCTGTCCTTCCAGAGACACACAGCCGCCTCCTTCAGGGTCCCTGGAGGTGTCTGCAACACAAATACAAAGAAGAAATACAAGGCAGAAGAACCAAGGAACCCATTTGGAGACCAGCAAGCTGCAGGCACCTCAGGACACGCACCGGGGTTTGCTTCCCCTCCCCATCCTGCAAACACTGAAGCTGCAACGGGCAGATGTGCAGGGGTAGGACCTCAGCATCCCTCCGCTGCCTGGTACTGCCTTGCAGCCACGATGAGAGGTGAGGGCAGCCCAGGTCAGCCAGGACATCCTCAGCACTGCTCAGAGGATGTCCAGCCCAGCAAATTGTGTGTGCAGCACTCCAGCGTCACCCCGAACAAACTCTGCCCGTGTCTGGAGGGGCTCCTTCCTCCACCTGCAGCCTTGGCAACCCCACAGATAAAGCCTGCTGCAGTTTGGAACTCTTTAAGATGAAACGTTGTGTCTTTCCTGCAATAAAGTTCACAAAATGTCGATGCTTTGTCTCTGTAACAAGCACACAAAAAGAAGATGTGAAACCCCGCGTGTTTATAGATGCTCTCAGTGAACTGCTCTTTGCCAAGGCCGGATGTGTGAGGAGGTTTTCAAAGGATTGCTGTGCTTGGATCTCACCGAGGCTTTACTGGGTAACTCCTTTCCATGGCTTTGCAAAGTCCCCCCCATCAGCTGGGTGCTGCCTCTCACAATATTTGTGCAGAAGCTTTTTTTTCGCCAGCACCTTCTGCGGGAAGAGAGCGTTTACTTTAGTTTTTGAACAATGCCATGAGTGCACACCAGCTGACACCCACAGGCTCACCAGGGCCACGAACTAATGAGGATTTCCGAGTGTTGGTGTCACTGGAAGGGTTTGAAGCAGAGCTATAAAGCCTGCAGACAAGCAGGCTGCTGGCCAGGGAGGCTTAGCAGCTCTTTGGTGAGGTATCCGAGATAGTTGGAAAGGGATCTGTGCCACACCCTGGCTGCAAACTCCAATATCACAGACCTCAGCCTGCAATACATCGAGAAGGGAATAAAGATTGAAACAGGAGCAGCCAAAATTAGACCCTTGACTGCTGCAGCAGGAAGGTGAAAACAAGGATGACTGGTTTCGTCTAGTGGTGGAAGATTCTGGTTTTGGAGCTGAACTGAGGAGTTAATATAATGAGGAAAGCTCGATTCATTTTGGGTCAACCAAAAACATTTTGCTTGACCAGTAACAAAATCTTCTGGTTTGCTTGGAGATTATTCCATCTTTTAAAAAAGACAAACTAAAATACCACAACCCCTTTCCTTTTAAATTTAGGTCTGTTGAAAATGAAAATAAAAAAGAAAGCTTCAAACTAAATAATGTTCAATAAAGCAAACTGCTTCAGCCTGAAAATACTGAAGTGAAACATTTCAATATTTAAGGAAGTAAAGGAAGACTTGTATTGTTTTGTCTTGTCATTGACTGAGTTCAGCCCAGATTTGTGAGTTGTTTTGGTTGCCTTCATTTTCACAGGGGACTTAATTTTTTAGTTTTCAACTCATTTAATGCTCTCTTCTTGTTCAGTTCGAGGTGCAAATGGTCAGGTTCAGCAAAGGTTCATAAGAACACGACTGAGCTGACAATTTGCAAAAATATCAGGCAAACTTCAGGGGTTTTTTTCCCCCCTTTGCATTTTAGTTTTCCTTTGAAATTGTACCTGGATTTCAAGAAGCTGAGGGGTTCTCAAGACCCCCAAAACATGCACAGAACAGAACTGTCAAAGTCTGTGTGCTCTGCTGGGTAACCTGCACACCGCAAAAATTCAGATGCCATCTCCAGTCCTGCAAAATATTAAGACAGGCATTTAAGATTTACCCGAGTGATTAAGCATGAGCAGCTTGTAATTGTTTCCAGGCCTCTCTCCTAGCAGGAGAAAAGGCTCTGCAATCCCTGTCCACGTGCTCGGTGTAGCAATGCGCTCACAAACAGAGAAACTGAAGATGAGCCGGGGAGGACAGACAGATATGCTGAGCTTTGAGAACCAGCCAGCTTTGAGTCCAGCATGGACTGTCCAGCTCAGAAAAGCAGGATTATTTAGCAGCAGGGCACGTCTGCGTCCTGCCTGGAGCAGCACCTGTGCACCAGCAACTAGAAAACCCTCCTAAGTACACGTGGTCACATTCAGTCTGCAATTTTTCATCTGGTTTGGGAGTGTTAAATGAAGATCAACTGCTGAAATCGGCCTCGTTTGGGGAATCTGACTCTGTCTGTGCTTTCGGAGAAGACCTTTGTCCTCCAGGTTTTTTACGAAGCCCCAAAGATTGCAGCCTTTCCGTGGAAGCCACAGAACAATCCGGCAAGCATCTGTCTCACATCCCAAACCGTTCCCTCCATGCAAATCTACTGATGGATTTTTCCCACAGACTGTTTGCTCATGAAAAGAGATCTTCCCCAACTCGCTCAGGGCTTCAGAAAACCTCAGAGAAAACCTCAGCAGCCCCAGCCCAAGTTTGAAAGCAAATTCAAGGGTTTGCCCTCGCCTTTGAACACAGCAGGGCTCTACTCCAACAGGTTAGATCTCAGGGGCCACCTTGCTCCCAGGATTTAAACCAGACCACATGTGAAATGGCAACTACCTCGTGATTTTGTATTTTATTTTATTTTTAAATAGGATAATTTAGGGGCTGTGGTTCTTCCTATTATTATTCTTACTACTATTTTAATGGCACATTCAGTGTGCTGCCTTCCCTCCTTAATGAAAGGGAACCAGAGACTGGAGCTCAATTTCTCCTACTTTCTAGAAATAGTACCTACAAATCCTTTGTAGAAAAATAACCACAATCTTTTTCCCCTTCTCTCTCCCCACTGAGAGGGGACTTTCATCAGCTCAGACCATTTTTCTTCCGCCACCTCTTTATCTTAACCTTTTCTCAAAGGTTCCATTTATTTTCTGAGGTCCACAGCCAGGACAAGGATACAGAGGGTGCAGCTGACACTGCCTTTTGAGGATCACTGTCACTGCTGCAAGAGGCACAAGCCTAGGGGGGAGGATGTCTCTGGAAATGGCCCCTGCCCTCACCCAGCCCAGTTCACCCAGTCAGGCCCCTCCACAGCAGCTGTGGTGCTGCCATCAGAGTGCATCCTTGTAGCCAGAGCTGAGTGCTGCTCTTGGACTGTGCAGACTCCTTTTCTCCCCCTTCCCCTGCCCTGGATATTGCCTGCACATCTGGTGGTTCCTCTGAACCTCTCCGCAATCATTGCTTCATCTCTGTTCAACTCCGGGCTGGAATGGAGCTGTTCTCCCTCCCCTGGGACCTCGAGTGCGTCCTCCTCTCTCAACCAAATTCACAACCAAGTGTGCAAAGGATCCTTCCATCCCTTCTTATGCAAAACCCTCTGAGAAGGGTCTTTTTCCAGGATGGAAATCTTGGCACACTCCTCAAGTAGATGATCTCAGATAAGCCCGCTGCTGGGGAGAGAGGTTCACCACCCGCCATGGAAACTTTGCAAGCTCTGGTTTTCTTCCAGATGAGATTTTTTTTTTTTAAATTTAAATTTGAGCAAAAATGCTTCAATCTTTACAGCGTGAGCGAGGAGCGAAAAAATACATCACTGCCATTATAGTGGAGGGGTAAAAAAGTACTTCAAGCTGTTTTGGAAGAGCCCTGGTGCTGAAACAAATGGGCTTCTCTTGTTTAAGTTAGATGAGAATGGTTCTTCTGCCAGAAATGGCCTTTGCTCGCTCCAGTGAGTGAGGGGCAGCATTTGCTGTCTCCTGCCCAAGCCCATCTCTCCACGGTTGGGGTGGTTGGCCCCAAACGTGGCACTGACCCCGTGATGGAGCCAGAGAGGTGGGGGGGACACGGCTCTGCCGTGTGAGAGGGGAGGAGAAACATCTGCAGCGAGGGCCGGAGCTGAGCCCGCACAGGAGCAGGGAGGGGTGGCAGCTGCGGCGACTTTTAACCACATTTACACATCGGGGTGCAACAGGGAGTTCTTCCATCAGAGCACACCCGTGCACAGCCTCAGGACTGTGTTTTACTCAGCATAAACAGCTCTCTATCTTGTGGACAGAGGAAGGTTTTCGTTTGTGTACTCACATGTCTGCTCACGGCCAAAGCCAGGTGGATTCTGGCTTGCAGAGCTGAGTCCTGGCCGTGCTGTGCCTCAGCTCCTGGGAATCTGCAACCCAGGGCTCACGGCTGAATGGCAGCAGCAGGAATTGCCTGCAGGGAAGATGTTGAGAAAGAGATGAGGAAAAACTGCATCTCACCCCGGCCAAAAACCCAACTCACTTCCGCACGCCCACCAAGCACTGGGACTGCGGTAAAGCCGAGCCTAAAGGGGCCACTCAGCCCGAAGAGCATCTTTAATTGCGCTTTTCTGGGTCGTCACAAGCCAGGCCAGAGCCAGGTGGATTCTGGCTTGCAGAGCTGAGTCCTGGCCATGCTGTGCCTCAGCTGCTGGCTGGCTTGCAGAGCTGAGTCCGCGCCGTGCTGTGCCTCAGCTCCTGGGAATCTGCGACCCAGGGCTCACGGCTGAATGGCAGCAGCAGGAATTGCCTGCAGGGAAGATGTTGAGAAAGAGATGAGGAAAAACTGCATCTCACCCCGGCCAAAAACCCAACTCACTTCCGCACGCCCACCAAGCACTGGGACTGCGGTAAAGCCGAGCCTAAAGGGGCCACTCAGCCCGAAGAGCATCTTTAATTGCGCTTTTCTAGGTCGTCACAAGCCAGCCCGGACAGCGCTGGGAGATTCACAGCAAATACCCTCAAAGCGTCGCCGGCTGGGCTGCGGCTCAGCGCTTCCAAATAACACCGCCCAGGGGAAAACACAGCCGCGGGCTTGGAAAGGCAGCGGGGAAAACACGGGGCAGGGGCTCGAGGTTAGCGCAGCCCCGGCCAGGCGCCGGCGATACCTGCGGCACGAATTTGCCAGACGCCCCCGGAGCCCGGCCCGGCCGCCCCCCGCCGCCCGTCGCGGCGTGCAAGCCATTAGCGTTTAAAAACTGCTCGCAGGAATGGAAGGGTGGGGGGAAAAGGGGAAAAAAAAAATGGTATTTGCGGAGGCCCATTCCTCAGCGCGCTTTCATGTGTGCCAAAGTTTGTTGGCATGGCTCTGAGTTTGATAGGGAACATCTGGGCTGCTGTTGCTGCCTGTGTGTTGGCTGAGGGCAGCGAACAAAAGGGGTTTGTGCAGGAATGCGCGGGGAGGGGACAGCTGCGAGAGGCGAAACGCAGCAATACTCCCCGAAGAAGAAAGCCTAATGCACATCCCATGTTCCTGCTTTTTAAAAGGGGATAAAAGCCTTCCCCCCGCCCCCATTTCTTCTCTTCCCTCCCGGGCTACCGAAGGCGAGCGGGGCTCAGACAGATCCCTGCCCCGCTGCCTCTGCACATTCGATTATTGGAGCAGTCTGGAAAAGCACTTGGGGTGGAGGGAGCAGGTGAGTGGGAGAGCAGGGGAGCCTGGACCCAACCACAGGGTGCAGCAGCAGCACAGACTCAAGGCACAACCCGCCCGATGCCGCAGGGGAAGCAGCCAGTGACAAACCCTCTCGGAGTGCACCTTGACACGGACCCACCAAGAACAGCACCGAGTCAGGTTTCTTCCACTCCTCTCGGAAATGTGGGGTCAGAAGCTGAAAATTAGCACCGGGGCCACTGCCAGCAGCTCAAAAGCCAGAAAAGATGCCTTCCTACAGACACAGGGTCCCTTTGAGTCTGACACCAGAGGATGGCATGGAGGGATGAAAGAGGAGAGGATTCCCACTGGAAGAAAGCTGGTCTGTTGGGAACCAGCTGAAAACTACAGGTCAGGAGCAACCCTTGGCTCTAAAGGTCACAGCATCCATGCTCCATCCCCACAGAGTCACTGCTGCCTGTGCAGGGACACCAGAAACTTCTGACTGAATCACCCTGACGTATGACATTCGTCCTTTTGGAGCTCCTTTCCACCATCCCACACCTGCGGTGCTGTTCACCTGAAGGTGTTTGTAGCTCTCACAAATCTTTTGAAAATTTCCCTCTATGGAGTAAACCTCTCCCTCAAGAGGAGCAGCGTTGGTGTAATTTCCTACCTTCTGACCCCTCCTCATTCCATTTTTGTCCAACTCGATACCATGAGCAACAGTTTTGAGCGTTTAAGGGGTTTTTTTCTCCAATAAATGGGGAACTTTTCTCTTTTGTTGCCGGTATGTACACTTGGCCTAAATCCTACCTAGCAGCCTACATCCCTCCTTGGCTCCATTCTTTAGCAAGGACACACACTGGGTCTGCTACCTAGGCCGAGATTTCCATTGCCTGTGCCTTTGGGTCTCCTTGGAGCTGCTCCAGAGAGGGTATCTGAGTAGCCCTTGGGGCACACATCCCTCTCGCTACCTCCTACCTTGACAGGAAAACCCTCTGGGCAAGCCCCAGCGAGCAAAACCTAAAGACAAAGGGTCCAGGTCAGCAAAGACCCTTGGGTCTGACAGTCAAGGCCGATTTTTCGGGCTCTAATCTCCTCCCCAGCTCTCAGCTGCGTGCCTCCACACCATCATTTCGAGCTGACTTCGCGCCAGCCACGCAACCCTGCTGGCGCTGCCCCAGGCAGCGTGATGGGGCTGGGGGTGCTGGCTCCAGGGCTGGGCATGTTTGCAGATAAGCTTCCCTCAGCGATATTTGGATTTCGATTACATCAGTGTCAAGACAGCTTTTGGCCAGAGCCAAGCGAGCTCCCAGCACGCCAAAGCAAGCAGCCGGGCCGGCCGGGGGCTGTGCACAGCACACCGGGGAGGCACGCTGCAGGGGAAGCCAGCACAGCCCGCAGAGTCCCTCCGTGCCACGCACACATCCCGACCAGTCCTCTCCTCTGCGGGCTGGGAGAGGAGCTGCGGGAATCCCAGCCAGCCTTGGGAAACTCCCCGCAGCCATCGGCGGGGAATGAGAAGCCGTACGTAAATACGCAACCGAGTTTAGCAGTCAGGGCCCTGTTTTAGGGAGGAGGAGAAGAATGTAACTGCTGTGTTTAGTGCTAGATGTCCCCACGAGCCACTTTTGAAGACCAGGAGGGTTTGGGGCAGCCAATCTCCTCCTGCTTTATCACTCATTTGCATTGCCAAAGCACATTTGCCAGGGGACAGGGACTCTCAGGGACAGGTCTGTGCCTCCATTCATCCTCTCCATCCTCCTCCAGGACACCTTTTCTCCTGGCTCTGCCTGAAAAACTGCATGTCAGTTCACCAAAGCACTGCTTTCCAGCCATACTCCCACCTGACCTCACTCCCAGCTGTCCTTCCTTGACTGGCCACTATAAGAACCACCAGTCCTCAAAAAAGCAAATTTCAAAAGCGGAGAAACAATTTAAGAGCCTAAATCCCGCTTTCCGTGTGGTTAAAGGCCCCATCAGGAGGCAGAATTTTAATCCTCCTAAATGCTTTTGAAGGCTGCAGTAGAAGCTCACCTGCATCTTCATTGTCCCAAGAGACTCCTGTGCCTTTGAAGTCCCTGCTGAGGCACCACGATGGTGGTGCCTGGCAAGGAGGACAAAATCCTGGAGCCACAATTAAAACCAAGAGTCCAGTGAAGTCTCACAGGGGTTCAAGCTGCTCCTGCCACTGTGGCTCCATCCCATTTGCCCCATCCCTGCATCTGTCCACCATTCAATGGGCCAGCTGGGAAACTCCCTGTGCAATGGGTCTGGGAAGGGGAACGGTGGGAAAATGCCCATTTTACTTTTTGCAGGGACAGTTGTTTCAACTGGGAAAAAAACCACAAACCCTTGTCCAAATTGTCCACATGTCTGGCTTTTGCACTTCCTTCAGTGACACATCCCAGGGCTTTAGTTGAAAAGGTCTTCTCTCTTTAGAATTAAGCTTCTTATAGGGAAAAAAAATCCTATCAAAACAGGAAGCTTGGAATTATCAAAGAAAAATATTTTCATTGACCTTAAAAGATCTTACCCTTTGGTTTTCTAGTTCACAAAATTTTTCAGAACTGACTCCTCATCCCCAGGAGAGATGAGAAATACTGTCAGTACCTCAAAAATGTTGCCAGAAGGGAAGAGTTATTAATTACCAACCTCTATTTTTAACCTGCAACCAAGAGTCACTTCTCATGGGTGACAAGTGGATTCCCTCAGGCCTCTGCCATTGGCTTCACCAAGGCTTTTAAGTCAGAGATGGGATTTTTTTTTTTTTTTGGATGGGAAATGCCCCAGGCACTCTGCAAAGCCCAGCCTATCCATTTCCAAAGCAAGCATCAGGTATCACAGGCTTTTGCTATCCATCTCTTTAGAAAAATGATGTCATTACCTTTTCCCTCTCACCTATATTCCGGTTGAAAAAACCTCGTATTTTCTCCCCCATAACTCAAAAAGGACTACATGGATTTTTTTCTCAGAGTTTAAAACAAAACAAAACCAAACCCACAAAAAACCCACCTGATTAAGGCCAGGCATGCAAAAATCTCGACGTGAAAAGTGAATGTTTTCAGAAGTTATGAGCTTATGAAAAGGAGAACTATAATGGAAACTGTTTTACTGCCATAATTATAACACCATGAACAGAGCCTGCTGCAACATATAACACTATCAAGCTCCTGTCAGCATTTAATAGAAGTCTTAATTAATGGCTGGGGAAGAACATGGCAAAAATTTATTTTCAGGAACACTTTTGGGAGCTGTGTAATTCTGGGCATTTCTTTTATTTTTCAAGTCCATCTCAATTGGAGCCTTAGCAGAGTACGGAGGACAGACGGAATACAAGACACAATTGTGTATCTTGTTGGCATTACTTCACGATAGGATTTTCTTTTCTCTTAAACATATAATCCAGAAACAACAATGTTTGTGTTGGGTCAGAGCCAGACACTTCAGAGCTAGATTTTAACCTTCCCCAAATTTGGGGTTATTCAGAGCCGGGGGATTGATTCAGCTTTTTGGGAAGAAGGGAGCACATGTGCAACCTGTGGGGCCAACCTGCCTCTGCCATTTGCTTTCCTCCTCACTTTCCAGCATCCCAAAGATGCTCACACTCAGGATTTGGGGGAGGATCCTGTGTTTCCCTGCACGGCAATGGCTGAGCTCCTGGGGGAGAGCTGAGGGGAAGGCCAAACACAACAGTTGGAGGATCATTGTAATTAATATCCTGCCAATGGTTTCACAGGAGAGAGAGCCAGCTCAAAACCAGCCTGGCCATGGTGGGGTTCCTCTCCCTTGCAAATTTGGGGGAATATTGCAGAGGAAGGCTCCTCCTGCTGCAGCCTGATCTCCACATGCATCTCCAGGAACCTCTTCTATCTCCCCACACACTCTTGGGGTCTGGCCCCTGCACCCTTTCAGGAGTCACCAGGCTGGGCTGAAGAGAGGAGGAGGGCAGCAAGGGAGGGCAAGCCCAAGCCTGGCATGGGCAAGCTGCAGTCAGCAGCGGGTTTTGGGCTGCCTGGGGCACAGAGCGATCCTTGGAGGGAGCACAGTAAGAGGAAGCTCTTCAAACCTGCTGCTAAACTCGACAAGGAGCACGGAGGAGCCACCAGGCAGACGGTGATGTGGGATCTGCCAGGGTTAAGCTGGCTCTCCCCACTGCCACACCTGACCCACCAGACCATATCTCACAAACATTCTGGCAAGCAAAGAGCTTCTCAGCGAATGCCACGACAAACACTCCTCCAGTCTCGCCTGGCAGCCCAAGCTTATTTTCCTTCCCTTCGTGCCCCCTCCATCCCCTGGCTGGCCCGAGCTGGCAGGCCTCATCCATTTCCCTGATAGCACCGATAGCCCGACAGCTGCTCTCTGTCCCTTCGGAGATTAGTTTGTTTTCCTAACACAATTACTGCCACGTGGCCCCACTTCGTGCCGGGATCAAGGCTGGATGGAGATAAAGCAGCGATAAGATCACAGACCCTGCACAGCCGCGCTTTGCTCTCGCCGGCACGCCAACGCCCTGGCTGCGAGGTACCTGCTGCCAGCACTGCCAGCCCAGGGCATCTTTCTGGCCCTAAACCCCGAGGATTTGGCTGCCAGCTTCTCGTGCAACACCGAGTTGCTGTTGTTCGACGTGGCTGTGCGGGTGCAGCCACGCCATGCGATACGAAGCCGCTTATCAGTTGTAGCAAGCACAGCTGGCTCCGAGCTGGCCTGCCTGCACCCAGACCCTCCTCCTCCTCCTCCTGCCCAGGGTTAGCCCAGCTCAGCTCTGCCTGCTCAGCCCACTGGTGAATGAGGCAGCTTCACCGAGGCTCAGCCCTGCTGAGCAGGAGCATCCCAGCAGGGCTCACAGCGGTACCCGTGGAGCCACCGCAGCGGCAGGCCTGGCACAACTGCTCTCCATCACATCCAGCAAAGGCACTCCGTGCCTCTCAGGGCCTCCTGTGGGAATCCTTGAGCAGGGAACAGCTCCTGAGAGCCTCTGCCGGGCCTGACGTGGTGCACGCCGGGAGAGGACACTCAGGGAGCCTTCGGAGAGACGAGCAGCCTTGCCAGATGTCTCCCATAAAGCTGCAAGTACTTTATTTTAATAATAAGCCTTAATGTATTCATTAAAGGCTCCCAGTGACCTGGGATGAATTTCCCCGCTATTGTAAAGGGCTGTGGGAATCTGGAAACCGCTGCATTACAGTTAATAACTTTAATTTTACAAGGCCCAAAATAGACAACTGAAAAAATACACAGACTCACTGTTTCCAATTAAGAAGGGATTTCTTCTAATTCCTCTGCCACCGGCGCTCTTGTTTAGCAAACAACATCTACAGATACTCAACCATAGACAGGGGGAAAAGCAAACTGAGGGAGTTGCCTTTTGCATCTCTGTTCCAAGAGCTGAGGAAAGAGCTGGGACCCTTCCTCCTCACTGGGTTATCAGAGCAAGGAAGAGCCACAGCCTGGCCAGCAACAGCAAACCCACGCCGGGGCAGCCAGAGATAAAACTTTCACGCCTGCTTCTTAAGCCTCAAGTGGCTTTGATCCAAGGGAGATGATTTCCAATCCATCTTCTCCCCGTTCTCTCCCAGCTAAGATGGTTAAAGGGGGTTGGTGGGAGTCCTGGGGTGCTGGAAAACCACTCCAGGGGCTGGGTGAGCATCCTGCTAGTATTTGGGGCAGCTGGATTTCTGACTTTAAGGTCAGGAAGGAATATTTACCCCCTCCAATCAGCTTGGCAGAGATTACCATCGATTTATTTTGCCTGTCTCTTTCTTTCTCTGTCAGATCAAGGGTAGATAGTTTCCCAAGGGAAAAAAAAAAACCTGAACCTGGGAACCAAAACCAAAACAATCCAGCCTGACTTTTTTCTTTTTTTTTTTTTTTTTTATTTTTGGAATCCAATGTTTAACAAACCAAATCTTTTAATTTCCGGTTTGGTTCTTTTGGGTTTTTCAGTTAAAACTGGAGCTTTTTTTGAAAACAGGCCTCACATTTTATCTAGAAACGTTCATTTTGTGGCAAGTCAAGCCTTCTTGGGTGGAAAAAGGAGTTTCAAAGGCTAACAACCAACACCTGCCTCCTCATGCACCTCCAGATCCTCCTTCCACTTGAGGCAGGGACACATTACCATCACCCCACCATCAATCCATGCTAATAATCACCTCCCCTCCTTAAGAACAGCTCCATGTTTCGAAGCAGATCCTAAAACCTTCCTCTGCAGACTTAGCCTGACACAGGGAAACGCATTGCTTAAAAATCCACGGGCGTCCTCAAGCTCGTGCAGATCCCAAAACTCTCCAGATCACCCAATAAACCCAGCAGGTCCCACCCAGCAGGATGGAGCCCAGCAATTTTGGGTAGTCCTGCAAGAAGCAGGGAGTTGGACTTGCTGATCCTCGTGGGAGCCTTCCAGCAGAGGATATCCTGTGATTCCCTGCAGCAATCCAGCCTCAGGACCCTCATTTCACTGCTGTCCTCTTGGCCAAGAGCTGCCTACGAGCAGCCCTGGCTTCGCACTGGAGCAGATTGAGTTTTCCGGCCAAACTGATCAAAAAGAAAAAATGATTTTCATATGCCTGGACTCGATTTCCCCATAAATAAGGCCGAGATGGAAATTGTGGGGAAAGGGGTTGTCAGAGCAGTAGGTCCTCCATCAGAGCCACACTGAGCACACTGATCCAGCCCTCGGCCAGGAAAGCATCTCTATCTAGGAAAGCCAGCAGAGATCCCTACTCTCTCTGTTGAATCCCCTGAGAGCCAGGCAGTTTAAGGATATCTAAATGCCTAAAAGGACAGATAAGGCCTAGATACCAGCTGGCAAACCCAGAGCCTCGGAAGGTATTTAGGCAAACAGTGTTTTTAAAGGAAATTAAGAGCTTACTTTTGTGGGCAGGGTCTTGAAGTGCACCCATGCCTTAAAAAAAACAACCCAACAAAATCATTCCAGTGGCTTTCCTGAAGAGATTCACACACGTCGTGTATCGTGTTTGTAAACCTTCACATTATCCCAGAAACCCCAGCCTCCAGCCTAGGTGTGGTGTCTCCACTCTAGACATCCCCAAAACCCCTAAAAAGGTGGAAAAGCCGAACTGCTGTGCCTCACCTACAACACCAACAAACCCACAAGCAGCACGGACCTTCCCCAACCCCCTGAGCACATATTTCCTACTCCTGCCTTTCTCACATCAATACCCCGACTACAGCTGCTTGAAAAATTTCCGTCTAAACAGTTCCTAGCAGGTAATTTTTCAGTCAAAGGCAGATTTAGTTGTTTTTGTTTTTTTAAAAAGCACAGAATATATTTTTGTGAAAATTTGCCTGACTTGTCTGAAATGTCAAAAAAAAACCTAGAAAAAAAAGACTGAGTTTTGGTCTCAAGCTGCAAAAATCTTGGTTTTAAACAAAAAATGCAATTTAGGTGTCTTTTTAGCAAATATTAAACTTCCAGAGAGAATAAATTCTCTTGCTTTCATTAAAAATGTTCCTGGTGTGATGGGTACACCCAGATTTTCAGAAAACCCTACCTCCAGGGATTATTTAGGAAACCAGTCGTTGTGCAAAAGGGAAGGAACTGGTTAGAGCCTGGCAAAGGAGCCGAGCAAGGATAAATGCTTGGTTTTAACCTGATGGCAGGTTAACAGCAGGCATCCCCCAGCTCTGCTCCAGGATTTCGTGTATTTATCAGTGATCTGGGTGCAAAACAAGGTGGACACAGAGCACACAGCCCACGGGGGCTCGAGCTGCCCAACATTGTCCCATCTGATGGCACTGGGTGCTGCCAGGGGACACAGCTCCAGCCCCACCACTGGCTCCCAGGAGTGGTTTGTGCCTCACCCAGGAGATGCCCAAGCTGGCTTTGGCCCCGTGGGGGTGTTTGGCTGTGGCTCCATCACTCCGTGGTGCTGAGAAGCCTTTGGGACGAGCTTTGAGGCAGTGGGGAGACATCCCCCCCTCTCCAGATACAGCCCTGCCATGCCAAGCCCGTTTTGGGGGGTTCAGCCCTCTCACCCAGCGTGGGAGCAGGGGATCCACACGCCGTGGAGGCTCCAGGCAGAGCTGCCAGCACCCATCTGGGTTACAAGTGAACATGAACTCTCCCTCCCCATCTGGAGCCCATGTACAGCAAGTGGCAAGATTTATATCGTGCTGAAGCATTCCACAGTTTTGAGCACAGAAATGATTGAACTCCAGATGTTAACAAGATGCAGGGCCCTCTTTTTATTATTAAAAACGTGATTTCTTGTTTTGCTCATGACAAAACCCATCAGATTAACTTATTAGGAGCGGAACTGCCATCAGGCCGGTGGAAGCAAAGCTGGCTCCGGCTGCCTGAGAGCTCCCTGGAGCACGTGGGAAGAGCAGGGCTCCTTTGGAGCAGAGCTGTGTCCAGCCACTCCTCCACACTGCACCAAGAGCAGGACACAGGTGACCTTGCTCCACACCCACTGGCAGTGCAGGGGGACAGTGGTGTCCCCGTGCCTCAGTTTCCCCGTTCCTCTGGGAGGGTGTCGGTCAGAGGCGGAAGGGAAGGCCCTGAGCAAACACTCTGCAGCCTCGTCCAAATCAAATCTCCCTGCTGAAGTAGCAGAGCTTTTGCTAACAAGCACCACAGCCCAGGCCAGGAATGGAAACCTGCTCACACTCCTCATGCTCCTCTGTCCAGCCCCGGGAAGGACAAGGGGGACCCAGGACGTGGGGCTGGACAACTCAGCAAGCAGCTCTCGTACCCTGATTCCCCTCAGGGAGAGCCATAAGCACCTTACAGCACCACAAGCTTCACCTCCTGTCAGAAAGAAAACAAATTTCCAAATACCTCTGCAAGTCCTGAACACTCTTGGTGGAGTTTTGCCAGGACCATCCACCAGCAGTGCCAACATCTGTATCCCAGAGCACGGGCTGGGGCCTGGCTGGAGCTGTCACATCTCCGCTGCTTTATCACAGGAACTTTATCACCAGCTCATAACACACACGTCTTTGCACCACGAGATCAAACAGGTACGGGATGGCAGCGCAGCCTGCTGTCACAGCACGGCCCCCAGCAGCTTGTGCTGCTCCCTGCTGTGAGGAGAAAACATGTTGAGGCTGCATGATGGAGGAGACCCACAGACGCTCCCCCCGCTGCTGTACAGCCAGACCAGCTCAGGAAACTCACCAGCACAAAGGCAGCCCCTCCTGCTCATCCCTTGGAGGCACAGCATCCTTTGGGGTCTGCACATTTCCACTTCCCCGCAGCACCTGGCAGCTCCAAGCACAGTCACTTCTGCCTGCTCAGCGGCACAAAAGCATTTCTGGGGAGTCCCAATGTCCTGCCTGGCCAGGCTGAGCTGGGGACAAGCCAGAGCCACGTGGCTTCTCTGCACCCAGCACAACCCTCCTCCCCACTCAGCACGGCCTAGAGAAGGCACTGCCCTGCTCCTCTCCCACACATTTCCCTCCTGGCTTGGTGTAGGGGACACAGCCACTCTTCAGTCGGTGCCCAGGACAGCAGGCACACACCTGCAAGCAGGAGGATGCTGCATTCATGGGACAAGCTTCCCAGGACACCTGCACTGAGGTCAGGACCACCCAGGTGTGCTGCAGCCCTCCGCCAGCATCTCAGGAGCAAACCCACCAGCCCAGCACCAAGAGGCACCTTCCTCCACAAGAGGAACAGCTTCTGCAGGTCACAGCAGTGTTTATTCACCCAAAGGGGCCTCTTAGAGCTGAGAGCTTTGTCACTCTGCCTGACCTTGTTTTATTCCTTCCTGCGTGCTTTGAAGGGAGCTTCTTCCAACCTAGACCTGCCCCTGCTAGCTGTGCAACCTGCCTCCATCAACGTTTCCTTCACCTCTTCCTCACAGCCTCCTCTTTAATGCCACATCCCCAGGCAGAGCCCTGGGGGTGCCACACTCCCTCTTGAACTTCCCCTAAACTGACTGAATATGTAATTTCTTGTTCCGAGAACAAGAGAATCAGGTGGAAGGAAAAACTGTACTCTTCCACTTTTTGGAGTAAAATCCCATAAACCTTTAATCCTCCTCCCTTCCCCAAAAATCATTCATCATCTGGGAGAAAAAAGTCTGAGTGCAAATGCAGTCAGGCAGTGCTGGGAGTGAGCACATTAGCACTGCTTTCGAGCAGTAACAGCTCTGGAAAACCCCATTTTCACCATCTCACCTGAGCACAGCTGCTGGATTTGTCTGCAGTGGACAGGTCCTGCCAGACCCTCATCCCCTCCCCAGCAAGGCTGAGTGGTCCAGCGAGCTGGGGCTCTGCAGCATCTGAGACACCTGAGCTCCCAGCTCTGCTGACACGAATAATTTCCCCCCCTGTTCTTGGCACGGTGTGTCCTGCTCAAACACACTTCAAAGAGGCAGCTCTGCAGCAAGAATGTTTCAAAAAATATAATATATCCATCTGTTATTCCAACCGTTTGTGCTGTGGGACTCTCCTCGTGGACTATTTGCCTTTCTTTACTCCTATTAAATGTAAAAAATATTAAATCAGCAAGCCCTCGGGGCTGGCAGGCAATGCCTGACAGGTGCTGCTCCCCTGCAGTTCTGCACCTCACTGCTTCTCCAGAGAGGAAGGTGCAGGCAGGGAAGGAGCTTTTCCTTAAAGGCAGTAAATTCCCCTTGATCCATAAGCTTTATTTCGGCCTTGAGAGCAACCAGCACCTGCCTGTGCTCATGGGGATGGCCCAGACTTGCAGAGCAGCCCAGGATCCCTTCCCAGCCCCAGCAGCAGCCAGGGATTGAAACCACGATCAGAAGAAGGCACAGGCTCCTGGGCGTTGGATGCTGAGCTCCCACACCAGCCTGTCCTCACTGGGGACATGCCCAGCATCACTCTGCTCAGCACCTCCTGTTCCTCCCAGATCTGAGCAGCCCCTGCCTCACTGCCAGGGGAGTCAAATCGGGTAGAAAAGGGAAAAGCAGGCAGGGAGGTCTTTGCAGGACTCACTTTGCTGGGAAAGCAGACCAGAAGCACAACAAGCACAGTGAGCTCTGACTTCACAACACAAGCTGTGGTTCTAATGCACCTCAGGGACACCTGAGGGGTAGCAGGAGTTGGATGCTCCTTCCCTGGGCTGCAATAAGGACATTTTAAGGAGTCTGCTGTGCTGGACCTTTCCCCCTTTGTGGTCATTTGGTCTGAGAGGGTTTCCCAAACCATGTGAATGCCTTCCCACGGCAGCAAGGGCTGCTCCATTACTCTCTCCCTGCAGCCCTTTCCCCTCTGGGTGACCAAGAGCACTCAAAGCCAGTCGTTCTGGCCACCTGAAGAGGCCAGACCCACAGGGAAGGTGTGCATGAGACCAGCAAAGCCTTACCCTCCACATCACTGGTGGGCGAGGTGCCCTGTTGGATCATGCTTGTCTCAGTCACCTGCTCTATCCCACACGCAGAAAAACCACGGGAAAAAGCAGCTTTCCCGAGCTTCCCAGCAGAGCAGCCCCACACAGCTGCCACAGCCATGGCTGAGGTGCCTGCAATGGCTGGCCCTGATGGGAAACTTCAGCAGGCTTCCTCAGGATCCATCTTCCCTCCTCAGAGAGTCACTAAGGGAGAAAGTTTTTCCAAACAGACATTCAAGGCTTCACGGCATCAGCATACCAGACCCAAGTCCCCTCCTCATTTCCCATCCTGCAGCCCAAGGTTTCACACTAAGACTGCAAAGGATTCTCAGCCCCTTCAGAGAGCTGGAGAGATGAGAACTTCCACTTGTGAGCCACGGCCAGAACAAAAGGAGCCTTTATTTTTATCTGGCCCATTGTAAGGCATTCTCCAGTGCTCCCAGGTGTCCTGTATCATCAAAGGCACATTCCTTGATAAACAGCCACTAGAGACTGCACTGTGCCATCCTGCATGCAAATAGAGCAGAAGGGATCCTCAGACCAGCTCCAGCCTCCAAATCTCATCTCCCTCCAAGGCCTCCTGAGCCCAGGAGAAGGTCGTGCTCCATCTCTGCACACACACCCAAAGGAGAAGCACAGCGTTATTTCCCCCGAATTCCACAATCCAAAGTGTAACCCAATCTACTCAGCTGGAAATGGAGCTTTTATTGCATCCTGAGTCATTTAGAACTCCTTTTTAGAAAACCAATATTCTTCCTCCCTTCCTCAATTTAACAAGCTCCCAAATGTCTGCTCTCCTGACATAGCAATCCTTCCCAGCTTCCCGATCCTCCCTCCCCATCAGATCCAATGGAAAGCAGGATCTCATCCAAGCTGCTCTGAGGGCACCGGTGCAGAGAAGGTGACACAGCAACCCCACTGCCACACATTTCACATCAAGGATGATCCCAACCTTGAAACAGTCCCATGGTGATGGCAGCGTGAGGCCACCACGCTCTGTGGCCATGTCCCCTCTGTCCACGGCCCATCTCTCTGTGCCCTTGCAGTACAAAGCTGTCTTGAGAACTGCAAGCTCTTGAGACAGAGGCTGCAGACTTGGGCAAAACAAAACAACCTCAAACCACACAATAAAGGTTGAGTTCAGAGTCTGTGGAAGGCGTGTTGGCCATTGGGGGTTTCCTGTTGATCAAGGTAAGGGGGAGTGAAGGCACTGAGCAGGGCTGGCAACCCGGAGAGCCCAGTTATTATTTTTTAATCAAAGCTCAGATTTTGCAACATATGAAATCCATCATGCCTTTAGCCACATAAATACATGCAGGGGGCTGGATACTTGAAGTCCCTTTTCTCAGTTCAGTAACAGAGAAAAGTATTGCACAGTGGCACATCTAGGGAGCCTGCAATTTCAAATGGCTCTGGTTCAATAATTTTGTCAGCATTTGTGTAACAGTCATCACTAACAGTTAATATAACTCCCAGTAAATACCAGATTGATGTTTAACAGTGTTAAGATGCAACCGATAAAACATATGCTTGCGTAATTATACTGATAAGTTTCCAATCAGCAACAACGACAACAAAAAAATCTGTCCACAGATCCTTACACAGAATTGAAAAGATCCCAGCAGTCAAAAGGACGACTTGCAGAGGGTCTTTAGGAGCAAAACACAGTGAGACTCAGAAGGGAAGATTGTCCTGGCTGCAGGTCAGGAGCAAAAGGACTCTGTCCCCATTCCCTCTGCTTGACCTTATGCCAGCCTCTTAATCCACTCACCTGCACGAGCAAAGGCAGACACGATGCTGGGATGAGAACATCCCAGATATTCCCTTCATTCTGAAAGCTGATACATAGATGGATTCCCCATGGGGCTGGGAAATTTCCCAATAAAAGGATGGAGAAGGCAGTCTTATACCAAGACACATTTCACACAACTTAGTATTTAAATAAAATCACTGGAGCACTGAAAATGCCCCAGCAGTACCATTTGCAAATATTTTCCTCAAGGAATTTTTTTTCTTCTGAAATGCTATATTTTAAAGAATAAGCATGCATCAGAAGGGCCAGCTGTCTTCCTGGCAGGATCTGGGGTTGCCTCACTTCACTGCAACTTCACTGACCTAGGGAAGTTGCACCTAGAGAGCAGCAGGTCCTGGGCTGTCCCATCCTGGGGTGAAGAGGGAGAAGAACAAACACCAAAAGCATCACTGCACAGGTAAAACACCTCCCAGCATCTTCCCTCCTTCCCAAATAAACTCTGACTCTCCAACCGTGGCAGACTTGCACCAAGTGGCCAGTAAAGCAATGGCACAGAAACCAGCCAGCACTTCCAGCCCAATATCCAGCTACACGCTGGCATCATCTGCAAGCAATTAGAAAATATAAACACTCACAATGAAACTTGGGTTCCTATACTTAGCAAGACTTTAATGGGCTTTTCTTTGGCCAGAAAAACCCTATTAGAGTGATAAATTATTAGCCTTTTTCCCTAAACCAGCATGGAACCTTACAATGGAAAAACGACAAAAGGAGAAACATGCCCATTTTCGGCAGCCCTGGCAGGGCAGAGGAGGGGATGAGGAAGCAAGGACCAGCCCAGCAAGCAGAGGGGCTTCTCCCCAGTGTGCCCTCAGCCCGTGTCACCCACGGGCACAGCAGCCAGCATGTCCCTGAGGCTGTCACCAGCTCCAGCAGAGCCCAGCACGGCCGTGGGGCTTTCTCTGCTGGCTGATGCAGCTGAGCTGGGCTCAGGAGCCCTGCCTGACATCAAGGCAGTTTCCCACCACCCCAGGAGTTTGCTGGCTCCCACACCTCTGCCAGCTGCAGCCTGTGCTGTGCTCATCTGAAAGAAGACCCAAGGAGCAGCAGTCCATAGAGGGAACCGGGTTAACAAACCCAAAATCTGTTCTGGGATGAAACAGCCTCACTTTGTCATGGAACAGAGAGGAAGAGACTGCAGGAGGGTTCTCCAAGCTGTCACAGACCAAGGAGTGGGACCAGGAGCCATCGATGCCTCCACACACATCCCTGCCCGGGCAAACTGGTGCCCCTGCCTGGCAGTGCCCCACACATTTGTGTAAGATTGCACAGGCATGAGGTCGATGGAAACTAGGAAGGAGCTGCTGTGGTTTGGCTCCCAGAGGCACCCAGAGAAGTGTGATCTTCCCTCGCCCCAAAACAAGTCAGGGAAACTCATGAGAGCAGCCTTTCTTGTGGGTTATTCTGGCAGCAGCGGAGCTGGACAGGACCGGGAGTAGGATGACACAAGGCCATAAAACATGTCAGAGCAGCAGCCACACGATGAGAGTCTCTGTGCTGGGTGCTCCAGCCCGACCACAGCCTGAGTCAGCCCATCCACTGACCTGCCTCCAGCACGCTCCCAGCTCCGGCAGCCCAGTGCCATTAACCATCTCCTGCCCGAGGGAAGGCTCAGCATCTTCCACACGAGCTGCTGCTTTGGGGGCCACCCCCTGCTTGCCACTTTCTGCTTTCAGTCCTGCCCGAGGGAAAGCCCAGCATCTTCCACACGAGCTGCTGCTTTGGGGGCCACCCCCTGCTTGCCACTTTCTGCTTTCAGTCCTGCCCGAGGGAAAGCCCAGCATCTTCCACACGAGCTGCTGCTTTGGGGGCCACCCCCTGCTTGCCACTTTCTGCTTTCAGGCACCAACCAGCCAACAAAGCCACCCCTGGGTGAGCAGCTGGCCCAGAGCCCACCCAAAGCCTCCAAGATCCCAGAAATCCCATACAGATCAGCCAAACACCAGCCACCCCAAAGAAGCACCCAGCAAGGCAGACCCACCCTCTCCCGTGCCCCATTCCTTTCAGCCTGGACCCATCCCACAAACTTGAGTCGCCCGTTATCGCTGCTCCCCCGTGCCCCGTGACTGAGCATTTAATGCCTCTCCACGCAAACGAGGAGAACAAATGAGTGCCAGGGGAGAGGGAGATGGTTTGCATCACTTAATCACCATCCCCAATAAACCGGCCCCGCGGCTCTGCGGAGGGTAAGACAGCAGAGTTCAGCAGATTTTATCAATAACATCACGGAGCCCCGCTGCGTGCCTAAGAGAGTTGCCATGGTTATTGTGACAGATTTACTATCATTGTAACTTAATGCACCATAATAAGGATCTGCATAGTTATTATTGTTTTACAATGATAACTATAATTCAACCGCAGCTTTATGGCTAAATTTGTACCATTACTACGATGTTCTGGGAAGAATTGGGAGCAGGGTAATTCACATGCTTTCTCAGAATATAGAAAGAAAAAGAGATCTTGGTTGGTGCCCTTTTCTTTCCTTTTAATTGCTTCTTTGAGAACAATTTTTGTGGTCTGGTTACTGTTGGTTTGGGAGAGGGTGCTCTGTCAGAGGCCATGCAGAGAGGTAGCTGAAAAATGGGATTTTTCCACTGCAAAATTGATCCTGGGGGAGAAAAAAAAATCCCAAAGTCTTTCAACAGAAAGTTGCAAAAAAAAATTCCCAAGTGTTGCCAACTGGGAAGCAGACACAAAGCACTGGCAAGATGAACAAAAATGGTCAGATTTTGTTCAAAAAGAATGACTCCAGCAGCAGCACGGGGACGGCTCTGCACCACCTTTAGAGCTGGCCTGGGCAAAGATCATGGGGCAAAGCCAGGCACCTTTTCCCAGCTGTGGGGCTGCAGCCCCATAACCTGCCCCAGCCCACCCCAGGCTCCTGGCAGCCCCACGGGTTCTTCTTGGAACAACTCAGCACAAATTACTGCCCAAAAACTTAAAACAGCGTTTACTGATGGATTAACCTGCTCAGACATGGAGTGATTTGAGAAATCAAAGCTTCAGACAAGGACTTTTTGGCAATTCTCAAGGCACAGGACCCACATCAGGGGTCCCCACACCTGCATCCCCAGCTGCAGCTCCCCAGGATGGGGAACAAGTCCCACCTGGGCTGGACCCATACAAGCAGCTGGTCCCCAGGGGAAAGCAAAAGAGAATCTGAGCCTGAAATGCAACCAGGGTTTCCATCAGGCTCCCTCGCCCCCTCCTCCCAAAGCTCTCCCCTGTTTGAGGGCTTAGCTCCTTCTTGGATTTCATCACAAGCGCAATGCTGCCAATTACCCCACAAATTTATAGGGAGCTCTGATGGTTTCCATCCCTCTTTCATTCTGCCCAGGCAGCCCGTTGCCCCCAGGGGCTCTGGGGATGGTTAACACCCCAGAGGCACCTACACTGCCTGCACCGGGCAAATTGCAGCAGAAAAGGGGTGTTTTCCCAGCCCCTTCTTGTTACTCACTGGAGAAGGGTCTCACGGTTTCCTAAGGAAGGCAAACCAGTCTGTACCATCCATTTGGCTTCCTTGGCAAGCCCCCAGTCCAACACCTCCCGCAGACACTCCAGACTCAGCACATCATCCCAGCTTCCACGATTCCTCAGTCTTTCTAAAGACACACAGACACAGCACGCACAAGTCACCCCCCTCCAGCCGAGCAAAAGCTGGCCCTGCTCAAAGGGGGCTTTCCAAAGGTCAGCAATCCATGCTCTGGGACTTGGAGCCTTTTGGGTTCCCAACTGTGCTGCTTTCCTGAGTGATTTATGGTCTTTTGCCATTCCTTACCCTGACTGGATCAGGGATGGAGTTTTCTGTAGTCCCCCACCCTCACACAATAGCAGCAAGTGCCCCTTCCTGCTGCTCCTCAGGCTACAAGCTGCTCTTCCTCCACAGGGACTTCAGAAGTGTTCCTTTCTGCATGGAGAGGCCCAAAGCTTCCCTGGAGCTGTGGGGAAAGGTGGGAAGACTGGCAGAGGCTGGGTGCTCACACACCCTCCCTCCCCCTCGGTGTCAGAGCAGGTTACATCACACCCCCCTGCCACCACCACCTCCAGCTCCCAGGGCTGATATATGAGAGCAGATATAGGAAAATCTACTCGTAAAATTAATGGAGGCTGCATGAACTCACAGATCATAAACTCAGAGGGGTTTGCAGCTTGCCTTTTGGGGAGGGGGGAAGGGTGGGCTCACCAGCAATTTAGCAGAGGGGACTAATTGACAGCAGCTGCCCCATCACATCCCACACCCCCCTCCTCACTCTTGGGAGGATTTAGGGGAACACAGCACTGAAGTCTCAAACACAGTGCTGGAGCAGGCACCCATCAGCTTGAGGTCAGGCCTGGCATGGCTGCTCCCAGCTGAGGGACCGTGGCCAAGCTGTGCTCTCGGTGACAGACCCCTGCCCAGAGCTCAAATCCCAGATGCTGAAAGCACGAGCAGATCCACCCCGTGCTCTGGGGGCTGCAGACAGCACAACACCTCTCCTGGCCGGGGGGCTGCAGGGTGGAGGGCAGAGGGGGTGATGAAGAGGACTGGGCCATGGTCAGGCAAGATGGACCCGAGCTCCCCAACACACCCAGCAGTGGGTGTCACATGGGGGACAAGGCTGAGGGTGCTCCTCTCCAGCCTAGCCTAGGAATTCCCCCGAAACCCTCTTGATATAATCAGGGATATTTTGAGACCACTCCTCCACCGCTGGCTTCTCAACACACCCCTAAATGCCATCCAGGGACCCCAGTTGTTGGTGGCCACCAGCTCTGCCAGAGCAAACATCATTTCCAGGACCTGGCTTCTGCCTTCATCCCATTCATGACCCACAGAAGACCTTTGCTCACTGCTTGGCCCTGGAGCACCTCCACACCCCTCCACAGCCTCAGCAAGGCCAGTCCCTGCTTCCAGGCACCTTTGCTCTGTGCTGGGTTATTCAGTGCATCTCATGTCTTGGGGAATCACCTGGGCACAGCCAAGAGTCTCATGCAAAGGGAAGAAAATAACCACTGCTGCTAGGAAATCTTCTCCCACATCCCCTTTCTCCACAGGACACTGGCTTGCTCTGCCTGGCTAAGGGCCAGCCCCACGGATGCAGCAGGCCCCAAGCCCTTTGTCACCCCGATGCCAAGGCAGCTCAGGACTGTCCAGGCACCAAGCCCTCCCTTGGCCACCAGCCCTCAGGGGGAAACCCAACCGTCCCAGCTCCTCAGCAGCCTCTCGGTCAGGCCCTGCTCGGGTTTACTCTCAATGCCAAACGCAGTTTTTTGCTCTTTTCTGTCAAAAACCGTCTTGGCCCCCGGCTGCTGCCCCAGCGGCTCCGGCAGCCGTGACTCACAGGCTGTGCCCTAACCTCAGGCTTCCACTGGCCTCCTCCTCTGACTCAGGCAGCCACGAGCACCAGCCCCAGACCCTTTCAAGTGGTTTGGGGATCCAGCCAAGGCACCAAAGCAGAGGGATTTGGGCACCATGCTCCCTGGAGCATCCAGCCTGGCTGCCAGCCTCAGGCTCACCCCAGGGGGCTCAGCAGGCTCAGCTCTGGGGCACCAGGAGCAATCACCACGCTGTAATGGGGTGCAGGTACATCACCCCTCACCCTTTCTGCCTCCAGCACAGCCAGCTGGCCCTTTGGTGCACCCCCACTTCACATACCTGCATCCTCAAGGCATCACTGGACACCCCCTGCCATGGGGCCCCTCCTGCATTCTCCCAGGCTGGTGGGGGGAGCTTACAAACAAGACCATCTCTAAACAAGGTATACTCTTCCAGAGAGGCAAAGCCCATAAAATGACACTGGAAATCAGCCATGTGCCGCCCTCCCTGCTGGTCCTGGCTGTAACTCTCCTCACTCCATCTTCCCCTAGCTCCTACTGCCGCTGGAGCTGAAGGAAGGCAGAGGCTCCTCCCTTCCTTTTTATAGCATCCCTCAGGTGGCTTCATCAGCCTCTCCCTGCTGCCTGGCTCAGGGAGCAGCCAGCTGCCAACCCCACCTGCGTCCCAGGGAGTTGATTTTCTCCCCAGGTGAGCTTCATTCCCAGGTGAAACCCCTGGGACAAGGGCCTGCAGTGCTGCGGCTGGGCTCCAGTCCCAAAACAACACAGGTGAAAAGGAGGACGGCAGGGCTAGAACCAAAGCTGGGGCTTGAACAGACAGAAACAGAGCTGCCCCCTCCCCAGACAGGATCCATAAAGCTCTGAGCCACGTTCCCCAAACCGCCTCTATCTCTGCTTGCAGGCATCCATGGAAAGGGGAGCCTTGCTGCCTCCCGGCTCCGGACAGCGCTGAAGCCGGCAAAGACATCTGTTCCCCATCCAGCAAGCAGTGTCTTCCTGATCTGCCTCTTAAAAATTACAAGGCAATTTGGAGTTTCTATTTTGTACTTTTGATTTGCCCAAACACCTGAAACATGAGCTCTCAATCCAGGATCAAAGGCTCTCTCTGGAGCAACACAGACGGCGATATCCACGGCCGTATTTATGCATGATTAGGAACGCCTGCATCGGAGAGGGGATTTGGCAAGGCTGGATGTGCTGCAGAGCCTGAAACTCCATCCAAGGGAGAGGGAGGGAGTGAGGGGATGATGTCCTGGCAGGTCAGGTTTAGTCCCAACCCCTTGGGTGATTCCTTGCAGAGGGAGTGTCTCGCCTGTGCCACTTGTCCCCTGTCACTCCTGCCTGCAGGACTGAGACCCACCCAGCGGTGGGTGGCATCTCTCATCCTTGCTTTGCTCTGTCTCTGGGGATGACAGGAGAACTGGACACAAAGGATGTGATCCTGGATGCAGAGGGATGCTGCAATGTGGGCACAGTCCTGGTGCTGTGGGACGAAAGGCACTGGGAATGATGCCAGGCCATGCAAGGGGTTAATGGGAATTGCTGCAGCCATCAATGAGCTGGAGGGGAGGGGTCTTCCCAAGCTCTTCTGGTCCAACTTGTCCTACTTTGAAAAATCCCAGACCCTGGACCCCTGTGGGCTGGGATTTTGCATCATCTAAATAAACTGGGAGAGGTTCAGGCCTTTGAACAGATGTGGCCAAGCCCCCTCTCCCATGGACGAGCGTGGCTGAGTTGCTGAAAATAATCAATTTTAATGGCAGAGGATCTGCCCCCTCGTCCAATACCCCTGGCATGAGGGCAGACTTGATCCCTGGAGAGCCCCTGGCTCTGGATCTGTGTCTCAGATGGCTTCCTGCTTCCTGCCACTGTAGGCTGCTTCAGAAGAGCTGGATGGCATTCCCAGGATAAGGGAATAGTAGCAGGGCACGTTGTTTATGGGAAAGGCAGCAGTAAAATCAGGAGGCTGGAAAGAAACCTGCCCTTCCACAGGTAGCGGGCCAGAAAACATCCTCGTTGTGCTGAGGTGTAAATCAGTGCCCATGGTGGGTGCATTTGGTGGGTAACACATGTCAGGATCATCACAGAGCCATCCCCCGTGGGGATCTGCTCCCTGCTGCCACGGGAGAGAGCAGCAGCTCACCCCATCACCCTTAACATGAGCACCAGGGTGGGCAGGAACACTCGAGACAGCAAAACCTCCATGAAGTCTTTAATTTTTAAGCAAGCCAAGCTGATGGAGACAAATCCCACCTTCCCATGAGATCCCATCTATTTTATAATCATTTATAATCAATAAATTTCCATTAAAAAGTCTGAAAGTACTTGCAACGCAACCTCGTCGCTTCTTTACTGGAAAATTTGTTGTCTGTTGGTTTTTGGTTGGGTTTTTTAAATTTTTTTTTGCCACAGTTTCTTCACATATTGAGGCACCTTCAGAGAAATGCTGGGAAAAGCTGCCCAGGAGCCCTGCAAATCAGGGCGTGCTCATGCCCTGCCACTTCACAGGCATTTAGCACTGGGAATGAGCTGGGAAGAAAATTTGCCACAAATATTTTCAGCAAATTATGAAGTCTTGGAAAAAGCAGATTTCGGTTCTACTGAGAAGTTCGTGTTTTGACAGATGTTTTAAATATTTTTTTAAGAATTTTATTTTTTTTACTGAAACTGAAGGAGGTCCTGAAACCAAAGACTGGGCCAAGAAAAGAAACCTCAGAAACATTCTGCTTTGAAAACGTCTCAGTAAAACATTTCCTTTTTCCCCTCTTCCCCAATTCAACAATTTGGGGAATGGAGATGAATTCAGAGAATTTCACCTTCTCTGAATCCAGCCCTTTTTGCCTGGAAAATGTTTTGACAGAGAAATGCCTTTCCTGCCCCATCGAGTCCAAGTCCTCCGAAGGCCTAAGAGGGAAGGGGTCTTCTACCTCCAGCATCCTGGTGCGGTTTCCACGTAAAATGTCTGAAAGCAGAGGTTTCCAGAGGGTCAGAGATTTTATCAAACCTCAGAGATTTTATCAAAACCACCTGCAGAGCAGCACCCAGGAGCACCCACTCCCACCATCCCTGGGGAGAGGAACCAACGCCACAATCCCTGCATGGACCATCCTGGGTTGTGACCAGGCTGCTCGCCAGCTGCACCCTGCACTGCCAGCTTGTCACAGCAGTTTGGGGGTTTTGGGGAGCCCAGTAAAAATTCAGAGGTGTCAAGGCAAACCCGCCAGCTCCCGAGCACCTCCTGTGCTCTCCGGAACAGCGCACACGCTCCGAAAGGAAGCCTTTACAGCCTGCCACTGGAAACGGCGTGGTGGGATCCAGTGGGGAGCTGCTTTCCTTCAACGGGCCATAAAAATCCCATTTGGGATTGCAGTTGCCTCTCTCCCCTCCTGCATCCCATCGCTTTCTAAAGAGGGTGCGTCCGACACAGTCAAACACACGCAGAAAGCGCCGGGAGCTGCTGAACCTTAAAACAACTGTTATTCTTCGGGATAAGGCGCCTTCCAACACTAACATTATTCTAAGATGCAGGTAACATGTGACACATTTTCTTTTGCTCTCCAAAGTACAACACCCTTCCCTTCTTCTATCCTTCCTTA
Organism: Melanocharis versteri; assembly: GCA_013397845.1. Taxonomy (NCBI): domain Eukaryota; kingdom Metazoa; phylum Chordata; class Aves; order Passeriformes; family Melanocharitidae; genus Melanocharis; species Melanocharis versteri. The sequence goes on from VZTG01003866.1 coordinate 228,475, forward strand.
CCAAATATCAATCATCGGCAAAGACAAGGCAAATGAACTTTTAATCAATAACAGCTACTGTTTCTTGTACCGGGACTGTTTATGATTTAAAAGGGGGAAAAAAAAAATTAAATCAATCCTGATGTGAACATTTTCCCACTTGGAAAAACAGCCCAATCCCATATCAAAAGGTTGGGGGGTTTATATGTTTTTAAAAGGTTTAAAAGCTAAATTAATTTTAAATTGTTTTTACATATCTTGCCTATAGACAGAACCACATCATATGATGAGGAAGGGTGGTCTGTGGTGTATTAATGTTCCCAGTAAGTGCTTTAGCACCAGTCTGTCTGCTTTACACACATTTAATACCGTTGCCATCTCAAAATCAAGACTGCTCTAACCACAGCGTGTCTGTCCAGGCGCTGTAGCTGGCAGCCTGTCCCCTTTCCATCCAGACCAGGTACAACAGACAGCTGCTGCTCTGTCTGCACTCAGGCTCCTCTGTCTTCATCCCAGCAGCCAGCAGCCAGGAGGTACCTGAGACTAAAGGATGGTTTTGTCAAAAAACCACCAAGAATTAGCCCAGTCCTCCTGGCGGGTCAGGACAATGCTGAGTAAATGTCCTAAGAAAACAAAAAAAACAGAAGCAGGAACTCATTCCTGGATCTAGGGAGTCCATAAAGGCTCTCACAGTAGGTGGACTTCTGTTTGTGGAGCTGGACATTGGTACCTAAAATAGGTGAGACTGCAAGTCAAGCTCCTAAATTTATCCTTCAAAAGCTTTCTATTCCCAGGGCCTGAACAGCCAGGAGACCGATAATCCATTTTCATCTTCATATGCTGCAGCATTTGGAGTAGCTCAAATGGCAGCGTGCTGGCTCCAGTCCAGATTTATCTGAACGTGAGACACAAACCCAAACGCCGCATGAAATGGCATCCGCTGAGTCTCACAGGAGCCTCAAACTGGGTTCACTTTGGCCCTCTGCAGGGACAGGTTGCCCTCTTGGCCAGCTCCTCTGACCTGTTTGTGCATCCATCCACAGAAGCCACGCCTTCTCTGCTGTCTCACCTTCCCCAGCCCAGGCAGTTTGGGGCTCCTCCTGCTTCTCCTCTTTAAGTGTTGAGACATCCCATGGCCACATGCAGCTCGCTGATTCTGCCCAGTCTCTTCCTGTGACTGATTCCCCCAGGCCCAAATTTGGGACAACAAGAGAGCAGCCTCTTTCTGTCAGGGTGATGGAGCAGTCCAGCCATGACTGAATCCATGCAGGACGAGCCAGGAGCTCTGGGCACAGCTGTGGAGGCAGAAGGCAGAGGGACACCGTGTGTGGATGTGCCTGAAGCAGCAAAGGACGCGGCAGGCTTCGGCCTCGTGAGGATGACTTGTGGGGAGAGGATGCTCCCCAGATGGCCGAGGGGAAGTGGCTCAGACACACATCCCTGAGGGCCTGAATCGCTGGGCAGGGATGTCCCAGCTGGAGAAAGCAGGATGTGGCCAGCCTGGCCTGGGGCACAGTGTCAGCACTGCACGGCTCGCAGCCCTCCCTGCTCACTGTGAGCACATGGCACTGCCCAGACAGAGATCCCAGCAGGGAAAATGATTCGGTCCCTCGATCTCCCTATAGTCATAAAGCACATTTCCTCCTGGATTTACTAAGTAGATCCCCTCTGCCACCACCATGATACAGTTTTTGCCCCCACCCTGCCATCTGGACGTGCTGGGGGATGGGGTGTGTAGTTTGCACGGTGGCACAGGTGCCCACGGGGCTCTGGCCATGCCTGGAGTCCTCTCCTGCCCCACCTGCCCAGCAGTTCTGCAAACCAGCCCCGGGAAGACAGGAAGGTCCTTTCCTTAGCTCATGCCCAAGAGAGACTCAGGAGGGAAGACAGAGAGGTGAGTTCTGATGTTTTCCTTGGTACCATGGGATCAGTGGCTGAACCAGAGCAGGGACTTTGTGTTTCTTCATTTCCCGCTTCCTCCACAAGGCCTCCAACCCCTGGGGAACATCTCACACTTTTCTGTTCTTCAGACCTCTTTTAGCATCATCCCCACAATGAATGCAAGCATATTCCAGTTGCACTTCGAGGTGAGAACCCACCATTCCCCTACTCCCTCCTCCCATCTGAGAAGAGACATCAGGCAGCTTTTTAGGATCAGGATAGAAGAGAATAGAAGTTTCTCCACTTACAGTTTTGCCAGACTTTAACCGGGCTCCAATTTTCCATGCTGGATTCCTGCCTCGGGCTGTGTTTTGTTTTGTATTTGTCAAAAAAAAATTCCATGACTCCATTTCCACCAGCCCTTTGAACGAGTTTTAGGGAGGTCTTTTCTTTCTTTATTTTTTCTCTTGCCCATGCTAAAACATTATTACAACCATTTTACTGAGAAGCAGCACTGCCTCCGGGCCTGGCAAGAAGTGTCCCTTGAGTGAGAAGACGGGCCTTTCTCCATCCCCGTGACAGCGCCCGGAGTCGGTCGGATCACGAGTCTGTGAAAAAGCAGAGGCTGGTTGGTGTTTGGCAGATGGATGGAGCCCAAAATCCGTCTGTGCCGAGCGCTCCCCATCTTCCAACAGGCCTCAATCAACGGTTTCACAACAACACGTCGGCCAACTGTGTAAACACAGGGCACGGCTTAAATATAGTCCTTGCCTCGATGAACAATGGGCGCTGAAAGAGAAGAGCGTCTTACGCAAATAAACAAAGGCCCTGCTGAGCTCAAGTATTTGGACCAAGGTCAAAGGAGGGAATTCGTGATAGGGGAAGTTGTTGAACCTAAAAGCACCCGCAAATTTTCAGATATGGATTTTGTCTGCAGGGAAGCACTAACTCAAGTGGACTGGACCCCTCTGTGGCTTTGGGTTGAATCCAGCAGGTCCTAGATCCAAACAGTTGCAATGGGAGAAGAGAGGAGGAGATGGGGAAGGGAGGAAGGCCAAGCCAAAACGCTTTGTTTGGGGCAGATCGATTAACCTGAAACCCATTTGTTTGCTTTGCCAGGAAGATGGATGTGTTCTGCTGGCTTGGCAGGGCCTTTTCTTCTTCAAGGCTTTGGCTCCACCGGTAAAATTAAAAAACCCCATCATTATTCCAGTGGCTGGGGCTGCAGAATGATCCAGGTAATCTTCATGCCTTCAAAACCCATGGGGGGTCCATGCTACCATCAGCCAGGCCTTGTGCCTGCAGGTCCCTGAGCATTGTACAGACATCTGGAAATAACCCCCCGGGATCATGGGGGTCAGACCCCCCGGCACGGCCATGAGCAGATTGAGAGTCAAGTTTGGGTTGCAGGAACCAAGGTCTGAAATTAGGATTGCCTGGTGATGTGTAACAAAGAGGAAGAAAAAGGCAGAAGCAGCAACAGCAGACAAACCAACCCTCAAAATCCCAGCCTGGGGCTCCAGGAAAATTAAAAGGGAAGAAATGTGCCTGCCTCAAGGAAGGCTGAGCAAGGGCTCTGAAAAAGCCCAGCTTGGCAAGACCTCTTCTGAGGAGCTTAGCAGTGAACGGAGGAGGACGATGGAGGCAGGAAAAACCACAGTGCTTGGAGACAGGCTGCTGTGCAGCAGAGAGCAGCCAGGCTCTGGAAGGGATGGCATCCTCTGGCAACAGCCCCCTCCCTGGGGCTTGGTTTCAGTCAGGAGGATCCCGGCTGAAGCCCTCATTTGACAGTGCACAGACAGGAATATTTTTCCACTCTCCTGGAGAGGTTGCAAGGTGGCCAGAGAGCAGGAAAAGCCAATGGGTAAAACAGCTGCAGCCTTACAGTGCACAGGAACACAGGGTCATGCCGTGCCTTTAGAGCAGATTAAATTTAAGACCTGTCAACCTCAACGGCATCCAGGTCAGTTTTCTTCCTCTGCATTGACAGGGAACAAATTTGAAGCCCTGAGGTGTCATTTCTGCACGTCATGCTTTGAGTTGTTCCCTTCCTTTACAATGATAGACCTTGCTCCTTTCCTGAGGATGATCATTTTTCAGCCAAACATGTGGTGGCTCACATTCCTGAGTTATGGAGCACACAGCTCACCAAAGGAAAGGGAATTTGGTTTCCTATCCTGCTGACCCCACGAACGTGCCACAGAGCTGGATGGTCGTGGTCACCATCCCCCAGAAATGGCATTGCTCTGAGCCAGGCCATTCCTTGAGGGAAGGAGGTCACTCCCAGGGAGATGCTGTGCTGGGTTAGTCACCTTCTTCTCACCCAGCTTTCCCCTTGCATTTGCTCCCCAACGTGGACAGATGTGCCCCAGCCGTGCATGGAGTGGTATCTCTAAAATGTCCAACTGCCAAAAGCCCCAGGCTCAAAGGCACTGTGTAAAACCCAGCCTGACCTTCTCCATGCCCTGCAGGGTCAGCAATTCCCTGTCTCAAACCAGGGGCTCTGACCTGTGCCCCACGACCTAGCCAAGACACTGCAAGCCACTCCTACAGTGAAAAAGGAATGAGAGTCCATATCTGCTTGGCAATTACATGCAGATTACAAACGTCTAAAGGGGGTCTTGAGTGCTCAAGAAAGAAGATTCAGGACTCAAAAAACCACAGCAGATTGAAAACAACAGAGCTGGAATAACTGGGCTCAGGTTCCATGAGGGTTTGTCTCAGCATTTCAGGCCGTGTCTCTGGGTGTGAGCACTTGACTGTAAATCCTGCTGTTGTGGAAACTTGGCTGAAGGGAAGAGACAGATTGTCACACACCCTGCAGCAGAGACGATCCTTATCATGACTTGAAAGGACACACGGGCCTGACTGGGAACAGCTGCTCTGGAGCTGTGGGGCAGCCCCTGGAAGGATGCACAGCCCTCGCTGCCACAAGCACCTTTGCCCTGGCTGGTGGATCCTGGAGCTCATGAGCCCAAGAGGCTGCTCCAAGGATCTGGGCTGACTTGCTGCGATTCCAGCTGGTCAAACCTTCCAGCTGCAGAAGACCCTGCACGCAGCTGGGCTGAGACACACACTGCTGAGGGGAGTCCTCCTGGCCAAGGGACCCAAGCTGTGCCTAGATGAGGTTATCCCAGAATGCTTCCCAAATCTCAGATCTAGAGGCATGCTTTGGCTGCATCCCAGCTCCAGACTGGGGATGTGCAACAACCCCAGAGCCTTAGAGACAGGAAATCCAGATGGGAATGCTGGCGCATTGCAACAGCTCCCTCCCCTGCAGGGGCTGGGGACCACGACGCAAGGACTGGTGAGCACAGACAGAGCTCAGGGACCTGTGTGCCCCTGCAGAGCTTCAGCCCCCTCATTAATCAGAGCCCTGCAAGGTCTCACAAGAAACAGCCCACCAGACAACAACTCCAGATTTCCAGCCGACTCAGCTATAGGGCAGGAAAACCAACCCCAATGGCACTGGTTTCATCCAGGGATGATTTTTCTGCCTTTTTTTTTCTTGAGATGCCACGCCGACGTAAGCCAAGAACCACGCAAAAACCTACACGGATGATGCCACCTTGTAAATTAAGGTCATTACCCCATCACAGACAGTAAAAAAGTCTTTATTTTCTGCAAGCCGCAGCTGATTGATGTTAATTATGCAACATACTGTGAGTCCATATGGACTGTGTTCCATAAAGGTTTTTCTTATGATCAGTCTTTCTGGATCCACGTCCTGCCAAACACTGCTTGTTTTCATGGCCCATCTTATTTACTGCCTTATTAGCCTGGTGTTAGATTTTTCCCCCAGTCCTCTGGAACTTCCCCAGAGTTCCCAGATTTGTTTAAAAATCGACACTAATGGTTCAGAGAGCTCTCAGGCCAATTTGTTTATCCTTTGATGCAAGTTATCTGATCCTGCAGAATGTCTAACTTTAATCACTGCTCTTTAACTTTCGGCTTCATCACTGGTAAAACACAAAGTATTTCATTAGCTCCATAAAGTATGGTTGTGTCATGCCACTTCTTTCCAAAGAGAAAAATAAATGTTGAACAAATAACTTTGTCTCTTACTACACACGGGATGAATATTTTCCCATTATTGGCTGGGATCTCATTACAGGATTTGGCTTTTCTCGATACATTTAAATAATTATCATTTGTTCCAGTGGTGAGAGGCTTTTCACTCCTACCTTTAGCTTCTCTCCATTTCTACTCAAGATTCCTCCTTCTGTATTTATCATTAACATCAATATGCACTTCACTGCCACTTATTTATGCCCATAATGCTATTTATCTATGTGTGTATATATATGTTAAACTCCTGCTTCCACCTCCCCTCCTAGCTGGGCTGGCTTCTGCAAAACAGTGTTCAGGCTTCCAGGATAGCACTGATCTTAGAGCATCTCACCAAACAGCCTCAAATGCTCCCCGATTATCATCCGTTCAATTTTGTTTAAATAATTCCTTCCACTCCTTAATTGTACTCCTAATTATTTTCAGCCCAGGGAAGCTGTTCTTTTTCCAGAACCAGGGGCTAGAGCTGGGCACCTCTGTGCTTTTAAAAATCTGGTCCCTCATCACTTATAAATAGCTCTGGTCAGAGCTTTTCTGTGTTTGCACATAGTGTGGTGCTTGCTGGCAGGGAGACACCCTGGGAATAGGTTATGGAGTCCCTGCCCACCATGGGACCAGAGAGTTGCATACCTAAAAGGCAGAGGAAGCTGGTTTGGGGTTATTTGTGGGGGGATGTATCCCTCCTCTGCTCCCAGGCTCACAAGAGGGGAAAAGCCACTGGGGACCAAAGACAGCTTTCATCAATTGTGATGTTTTATTTTGTGTTGGCTTTTTTTTCCCCCCTTAAACATCCTTTGTTTTCTAACAATAAATCATATCCTGAGGCAAAAAGCCTTTAAAGAGACTGGGCATGGAGTCTGCTTCCGTTCCCTGGCTGGCGAGGCAGGCCACCAGCTGACAGCAGTCATCAATCCACAACTCAGCGATCAATCCATCTTCCTCCGTCGCTGCGGGGACGGCGCGGGAGGCCCCCGGCTGTGCCAGCCAGGTGGCACCCAGGAGGGTCACCAGGGCTGGACCCGGTTTCCCTTGCTGCCCGTTCCCTCAGAGCAGTGTCCCGTTATCCCAGGCACCATCTCCTCGTGCTCCACGGCGTGTCCTGCAGTCAGCTGAGCCGAGCCACCCTCAAAGTCTCCTCCCGTGATCCATCAGAGAGCGGGCACTCCACCTCCTGCCCTTCCAAGAAACCAACGACTCTAAAGAAGGCAAGAGCATCTTTTCCAAGCAGAGGGTACACCAAGAGCTTACTGGGGGATAAACCTTCGCAGGAGGTTTCCTAAATCCCAAGCCGTTCGCTTTTCTTTGCCATCAGTGGAGATTTCCACCTCCTGTTGTTTACTGCAGGCTTCTAGGTTTGCTTTTTAACATTCGTGCTGCCACGACTCAGCAGTTTACGGTGGCACCTACGTGTTCTGTTTGCCCTCTTAACGCAGTTCCCCAAAGATGTTCTATTAAAACCCTCTTCATTGCTCTACCTCGTTTGTTATCTGGAAAATTGGTTGCTCTCCCAGAGAGATGGAGGTGGTCCAGCTCAGAAGATCCCTCAGGAGGTGGACCCAGTGCTCCCTGACCTGAAACCCTTCTATTCTACCTCCATTTTACACCTTTTGCCCCTTGGTGGTCTCCTCCTCTGTCTGCTCTTGCTTCCAAGACGCAAGGTGGGGTCTTGCTGCCGACCGTCTGAACTTTCCTCTCCTTCAATTCCCTCCCGAGACCCCTCAAGTTCTTGCTGATCTGAGAAGTATTTTATGAGGCAGTTCCGTTCATGCCAAATGTGTCACAACCGATGGATCCTTGCCTGGAGTCATCAGAGCCCCACTCAGCCTCTCGGTGATGTGTGCCGTGCTGGAGCCAAGCAGACCGCACACAGGCCCGCTGTCTTTCCGTCCCCTCTTCTGCTGGGCAGCAGATTTGTATCTGTCTGTGCACATTTGGTCCATTGCCATCACTGGTGCTCATACTCCCCTTGAGTCTGCAGGATCACAGTCAAAAGGGGCCATCAGAGACTCTTTGTCCCTCTCTCACGCTGGTCCAGGGTCAAGAGCTGTTGTATTTCAGCCACTCTTCAGAACCTCATGTCATCTTCAGCAGCACAGGCAGAGCTTTGGCCTCTGCCCGCAGGTTTCCATGCAGCAAGAGAACGTGGTGCTTTCTCCCTGCATCAGGGTCCCTGCTCGGCCCCCATCCTGGGGAAATGGCCTCAAAGCTTTGGGGCACATTCCCCTGCATCAGAGCAAGCCCGTGTCCCAGGAGAGGCCTGTCCTGCTTGGAGAAGATGGGGCAAAGAGGTCTGCCCCATCTCAGAGCCCCAGGAGAGGGACATGGCTGCCATGAGGTTTCCTCTGGCATTTGCTCTGTGCCAAGGTTGGGGAGGATTCCAGTGTCACGAAAGCACCTGATCAGGGAGGGCATTTCAGGGCTGGGGGTGGTGGAGTGGAGGCAGCACAGGGACGGGAAGAGATGGAGGTTCCTTGAGGAAAAGGAGAAACCTCCAGCCTGGAAACCCTTTTGTTCCTCCTGGCACAGTTTGGGGCAGGCAGCAAGGAAGGGGGGAAGGCGTGGTGGCATCTTGACATGGAGCCACCTCAAGCTGATGTCCCAGCCTCTTTTAAAATGTCCTCGAGCGCTTGGATTTGCCTCAGATTAAGTGCAGTTGCCCGGGCTGGCGTGTACCCATACACGGCCTAAATGAGAACCACCCGTAACACCTCCTGTCCTCCCTCCTCCTCTCCCGCGCAGGTTCATTAAGGCCTTGCCCAGCGAGAGCAGGCCGCGTTTCAGGGGGAACGCCAGAGCGTTTGATATTTTCCACTCTGCGTGTCAAGGGCATTTACAGTCGGCGTCAGGCTGTTCCGTCAGTCTGAGGGAAGCACTTTGAAGTGTTTGTGGTAGAGGCCACATGTGCGCTCAAGATGTGCCGCTGCCTCTCTCTGCTGCCTTTGCATTCCCAGCACCATGTGACAATCAACAACACGGCTTAACCCTTTCGCACCGCTGGAGATGGGGAATGGGGTCCTCATCCCTCTCTGTGTTTTGGTGGCCCAGGAAGCTGCAGGGATCCTGCTTCGTTCCAGGGAATGAAACAGCGCAGCTCGGGCAAACGCGGCTGGTGAAGGTGACAGGATGCAGCTGGGAGACCTCGGAGCTGCTGGTCCGAGCGCAGGATCTGTCGCTAATCCCCACAAACACTGCCAGAGACCCTGCTTTGATGATGAAAGCATCGTTTGCCACAAGCAACTGCAGAGCTGGCTTCCACCCTCGCCCGTCCTGCAGCGGGTCCCGAGGAACGGCGTGGAAGGAGTCCCGGTGGCTGTGTCACACCAGGGGTGTCCACAATGACATCAGTGCCCGTCCCTCCAGCGTGATGGACAGCACACGACAAAACGGGCAGCACTACTGCCCAGGGACCTCTGGGCACAGAGAGAACAATGGCAGCTGCTGCCCCTCAGAGGCACTGCTGCAAGCCTGGCAGTGTTTTGAGGAGCTCTCCACAGGGGCAGCGGTCAGGGGTGAATCTCATTTCTTTGCACAGTCGCCGTGTAGTGCTTTGCCATAGCTACAGGCTTTAGGGTATTTTCATGCATCCACAGAGTGCCCTGGAGAGGGGCTTGCTTTGAAATGAAACATGGGGATCAGCAAGCACAGCTGATCTTTGAGGGGACAGTAGCAGCCACCCAGGTGTTTGCCTCTCCTCAGCTCCCTAAAAAGAGTGCTGGGACAGAGTGGAGAAATAAAAGACATGTGGTGTCACCAGGTGATGATTCCCTGGTGCCTGAGAGGCACCTTCTCTGTGTCCCCACAGGCAGGAGGAGAGTGACCCTTTCCTAAGAGCTGCCCTGCCAGGCTTCAGTCCTTGCTGGTGGATCTTCCATCCTCTGTCAGGACCTCTTGGATGGTTATGGGGAGCCAGGCTTGGTTTTGCATCTTTGGAAGTCACATAGGATAGAAAAACCTCGCTGCCCTGCAAGCCTGACTCTGCCAGGGGTTGAGCCGCAGCCTCCACGGGGTGGTGTTAATTCTGAGCAGATTCCCCGTCTGATCCGTGTGGCCTGGACCCACTGCAGGGATAAAAAGGACAGGGAAGGCAAGAGGGGAGGAGAGGGCGCAGTGGAAAAGGCAGAGCTCAACGACTGTGAGCTAAGGGGACAGAGATGTGAGCTGCAGACAGGCAGCTCCCAGCCTTTGCCGCTGTCTCCAGCACAGCAGTTTTTGGGGGCCAACGTGAAACTGCCCCATTCAGTGGCCCCTGCATTCCTGGAGATGGGAGCAGGCCATGGCAGCACAGATCCAGCACAGGAACGGCAGCTCCAGCGTTAATGTGTGGCACAGAAGAAATAATCTTCCTTTTCAAGGATTGCATGACAGTGGGTGGGGGCCTGGGGGAAGGGTGTCACTGTACTGGCCCTTGTTTGGCAGGGAAAAGATGTCTTCTGGGCTGCAGCTTCCTAGAAAAGTTGAAGCCAAAGCATTATCCAGTGTAACTGACCTCTCCTTCTTCCATGAAAGCCCCCTCCCTGCAATTAATCTGAGTCCTGGAAACCCCCGCCTTCTGCTCTGATTTCCCAGTCTCCGGTGAAGTGTCTGACTCATCCTGCATCTCTCTGGCCATGGCCCCTCCTTGCCGAGGTGATTGACTCAGTCACCCAGGGAGGGCTGTGCTTTGCAGCCTTCAAGAGGGTTGATCAAACATTCCCATCAAACATCTCCACCTCTGCACGTGTATGTGAGCCGGCACCAGGAGGGGAGGTGGCAGGAAGTTACAGTCTGTTCTGATTCACCACTTCGAAATCCCAAATCCTCGAAATCTGCAAGGTCAGAGTTAGATGAGTGACTCCTGGCTGCCCCTGGAGCACCTCCCCTACATCGTGATAAAAGTAGAACCCGTCCACGAAACTGCAGCCACCCAAACACCACAGGCTTAGCCTAAGCTCATCATCAGCCCACTGGTGAGAAACGGATGGGGATGGTTACATCAGTGGGGAACAACTGCCCAAAACAGCCTTGCAAACATCAGGCAGAGACACCACGTGAGCAGGAGCTTCAGGTTTTTTGGTTTGAGGGATCTTTCTGATTAGGCGTGGTTTCCATATTCACTGGAGTTACCACCTGGCGTAGAAATCAGTTTCTTTAGAGCTTCTTTTTTGCCCCCATTGCCACAAAAGCCCCTCCACTCTGATGACAAATTCACAGACCCAAGGGCAGGCAGATTACCTTTCACCTCACAAACCCCCAGAGGGGCTGATTTCGTAAGACCTGAACGTGCCATGGACCCCAGCTGTCCGTCACCCTCCCGGAGTGTTGAGAGATATTCATCCCCATCAGCCTGCCAAGCCAAGCTTCCATGCCAAGGATACGTGAGATGTAAATGGGGAATGAAGACAGCTTCTCCTTTCTGTGCCTGCTGACAGCCCCAAAGGCACACTCAGCTTTGTGCTGACCTGGTCACACACAGCACCTCTGCTCAGGGCAACACTTCACCCCTGTATAAACCCTTTCCTCAGAGGATCACACAGTGCTTTCCAAATGCCTGCTTATTAATCCTCACCACGGTCCTGGGAAGAAATAAGAGACACGGGGGAATCACCTCGTTTGCTATGGAGTGGGGGCACTTTCTGGGGTGAAACTGAGGTGTTTAACAGATGAGAACAGTGCTGCTCCATGTAACACACCAGCCAGAAATTAAATGGAAGGAATTAAAATCGTGGTGATTGAGGGGAACTTTAGGCAGGAACAGTGTGATTAATTACACTGAAACTTGGCTAAGACAACGGTGAAAGGCACCATGTGATTTTTATCAGGCTCTGTTAGGGCTCCAGTAATACTCCAGTGTGACAGGTAATGCAGCATCCCAGCAGAACAGGCTGGGATGGCAGGACCAGCACTCAGTTTGGGAGGGAAAGGGCTGGACAGAGCTTCCAAAAGGAACAGTGTGGCTGAGACTGTTGGACATGACCCACAGCTGCCATCAGGCCTCAGGCTCGTTCACTGGTTGAGAAGTTCTTGCTCCTTGTGACTGCAGGGACAAGTGGCTCCCAGCCCAGAACCCAGGACACTGTTGTCACCTGCTATTTGTGCCACACACCCCTTGTTCCAAGGTGCTTTTTGCCATTCCCACGGCTGAATTTGTGTTGTTTCAGGCAGACAAGACAAAGGCGTGCCTGGTCTTTACATGCAGGTTTATTTTCCCATTTAATCTCTGTACCCTGGACCCTCCTCAATCCTACCATTCCTTTGGAAAGCTCCTCAGCTCAGCCACAGCCTCCTGCACGTGCAGCCAATGTGCATGAAATCGGTGGCAGGCACAGCTTCATAACCCTCTGTCCTGGTGATGACTCTCAAGGTGGTTTACAAATAACCCAGAAACTGCTCATCTAGGTGAGATTAGCTGAAAAGCCAACTCTGCTCAGTTGCAAGAGTGTGCCTGGTCCCAAGCCCCAGTCAGCCCAGATGACAATACTCGCCAGGAAGAGAAGGTCAATAGAGCTCATTTTCTCCACAGGACTTCAGGAGGCAATAATTTGCCAATCCCTCCATTCCAACAACTCATTTCAGAGTGGATTGTACAAGACTGAAGGATACTAAAAGGGACTGGGCACACTGTGTGAACACATCTCATTTTGCAGATGCTGTCCAAGATGATGGCAGGAGGGGGAAGATGAGATTATGTATGAATGAAGCAAGAGATAACAGTCTTTTCTTCTGGGCACTGATAACTTTAGTAATTATCAATGCCAGCTCTGCCAGCTCTGTGCCTCCACCCAGGCCACATAGCACTGTGAGGTGGCTTTTGTATCCTCATTGCAGTGAAGGATTTTATCCTGCTAGGGTTTATTATTCTTTTATAGACTGAAGGGCTTCAGCCTAATCTTTCAACAAATAAAAGGAATCTTTCAACATTTCAGTGCTGTTGTGGTTGGCTCCAAAAATAGCACCCTCAGAGCCACATTTTTTAAACTTCTCAAGTCCAAGGATTAACCTTTTTCAGAAAAAGCACAATAATCAGAAGACCAACTTGTATATTTTTTATACATCAAATCAAATAAACAAAAGACTGAAATCTGAAAGCTAATCTATAGTAGCTTTTATTTTCTCCCATTTTGTTTGTGTGCTTGCTTCTGTGGCTGCTGGAGGGGGGAGAGGGGTTTCCTATTGTTTCATGAGCCACTGCTGGATGTTTTATTGACCACCAAAGGCCTGTGGATCAGGGTCTGAGGAACACTGCTTTAGAGATAAACAGGCTCATTACAGGCTCAGTTCGTGCCACCCTGTCCTGGCAATTCCTGTGCCTCCAGTTTAGACCCCTGGATCCACGCCCTGCTCTGTGCTCTCCACCCAGATCAGCTCCAAGGTAAAACACCATCACCTCAGGGATGCAGAATAATCCCAGCTTGCCCTGGATCCTAAAAAATACAGTGCATGTCCCTTCAGAGAGGGTGAGTGGCCTCCACTGCTCCTCCATGACTGCAAATGGCTTTTCCTGCCAGGAAAACTGGCCTCGGAGCAGCCCTTTCTCTGACCCCCTCGCAGCTCTCTCCAAATTTTTCAAGCAGACACCTTGGCACCTCCCGTTGCCTTGGGACTGTGTTGGTGTTGGCCGGCTGGGAGTGACAGCTTCCATCTTCTTTCTCCTTGTTTCATTAACTGTCACGTTAGGGGTTTTGATCTTCCCTGGAGCCAAGCCCTGCCAAGAGATTGATTCCCACGTAATTTCCAGGGAAAGCTGTTGCAACGACCAAGGAGAGGAAATGCACTGGATGCACTCAGGAGATGGTGTTCACATATTGTACTTTCATAAAGGTATAGCAATGGAAACATTCCCTATTTTGATTGTCCCAAAGCCACAGGAAAAAGGGAATTAAGGGAATTGATATGTCTGGGAGAGATGCCAGCTCTGATTTACTCACATTTTTACCCTGATGTGAAATACCTTGGTCAGAGATGGAAAACTTTTATAGAAGACATGAACCAAATCAGGCCCTGCAAGTGCTGGTATCCAGCTAAGAGCTGTCTCAGCTGGCACAGCCCGAGGAACACTAAAAACAAAGGAACTGGGAATCAAATGGACGACGGCAGGTCTGTAAGAAATTTCTTCTCTTCCTCCAGAGGGTTTGGACATACCCACATTTGCAGTCTGCCTTCTGACCACAAAGTGCCTAAGGTACCAGAACACCAGTGAGTTAGGATGTAGGGGTTGGCAGGGCTCCTGGAAAGAGGATGTGCTTTATCATCAAATCCCAGCATGATTTGGGATGGAGAGGCACAGAGCGGTCAAGGCAGAGTGGTGAGCCCAAAACAGGGTTGCCTTTGGAAGCAGTATAAAAAGAAAATATCCTTGCTAACATAACCTCGCCTTCCAGTTTAACCTCCATGTTCCCTCAGAGAGTGCAAACATGTCTGCACATATTTTAGGCATAGCAACCCACTTAGGAAGACTCAGATGCAGGGTAAGTCCAATTAAAGCAAAATGGAATGAAAGTCCCAAATTATTTCAATGTGTCAGAGTGAGGGGTTTGCAAATCCACTGTTTATTGCAAAGCTGTTCTGGGAAAAATAATTTCTGTATAGATTCCACCCCACTTTGTTGAATTCCACGGGAGTTTTGCCATCAACTTCAACGGGAGAAGGACCAACAGATACTGACAAACTTCAGGCAATGCATTAATTGTGCTTCAGCCCAAATGCATTTGCTCTTACCCCCAGCCCTGCAATGAATTTTCTATAGAAATATCTCTGCATCTCCAGCGGTGTCCATTGAACTCAACACCAGCAAGGTCCAACTGCAAGATCTCATCTGACTGTCCAGAAACCCCTAAGAACACAGGTCTGCATTAATCTTGCTGAGATTAATATGAGTTCAATTAAGGGCAGAATTTGATGAAAATATTTCATAACATATCAAGCTGGAGGGTAGATCAAAGCCTCTTTTTTAGCTCACTAATAAACCAAAACAGAAATAGCACTGCAGAGGAAGTAGCTCGTTTGTTTGTGATGGCTCCCTTCTTTGGGAAGGTGACTACAGAAACCACAAAATTATTACTGCTAAAATAACCAAAACAAAACACAAAAGTGGGCGGATCTTTCTTGTTAAAATACAAACCCTTAACTTATGCAGGATATCACCCATAATTGTTTCTCTTGTTTAAATTCCCAAACACCAAACAGTGGGATGAAGTGTTCTGCCCACATCACTTACCTCCAACCTCTGCTCAGAGCAATGCAAAATAGTGAAGGTCCTTTCTTGATTTATGAAGCACGTTGGGGTTTTTTGCATGTATTTAAATTTTAACAGGACCCCCAAAATTCTTGTAGCATAAACTAGATTTCCAAATTTTGAGGTAAATTTTTTTTACCTCAAAAGATATCAAAAAGATATCAAAAGATATTCCTGTGGTTCCTCTAAGGTTGTGCTCCACAGCTGACCTTGTTGCTCTCCAAGGCTCTCTAACACAGTTACTAAAGGGCAGATACTTGTTTTTTTAAACTTGCTAGAAAGCCATTTGCTTCCTTAAAAGTAATTCATGTCATTCAGCTAGAAAGTTTGTTTTCAGTATAAAGTACTTTTTAATCACCTCTGTTAAGTCTTTCTACTTCATCTCATCTGGTTCCTATGGAAATGGCAAGTCTTCCAGAACTGCAAGTTTTGTTTCCCAGCCAATGTTAGGAAAACTGTTGCTTTTTTCCCCACTACCTTCTGAGACAGTATTTGCATATAAATACTGTTCAGATCTCAGAAAATAGTTTTGAAATTATTATTCATTACACTGGAGACCTTCCATGTTTCCACAAGCAGCTGTCTTATTTTTTTCTCCCCTTCCACACAAGCAAAAAAAAAAACCTCCCGTTTGCTTCTTCACTAATCCTCACCTCCTTTATACATGCAGCTTTTCTTTACCTGAATTCTTGTTATATTAAAAAAACCAACAAAAACAACAAATCAATAGAGAGAAAATAAGAAAAATTGGCAGTTTTTTTGCCAAAATAGCACTTCCCACCCTGGATCCGTGGTCGGCTGGTGAGGTTATAAAAGTCTGTAATTGGTCTGGAGAACCAACTATTTTTAAAAATTCTATTCAAAGTTGAACAATACAAGTGTAAGTGCTCCAAAAGACATAAAGAACATTGTCAGGGCTCTTTGCCATGGCTTGGGAGCCCCTGTGTCAAGGAAGAGAGGAAGAGCATGAGGCTGCAAGTCTTTTCTCTGTGTGACAGCTACAGTGAGCTGAACAAAGAGTGATGGATTCCTTGCCAGGGTGAACACCTCACACTTCAGGCCAGCGAGAAGAGAGCCACTGCTTGAGTCAGCCAGAATCAGTGAAGATACTCCTGTCTTGGCTTGTTTCACAAATGCACAGTGATGGTACCTTCTCATGGATCCACTGGACATCCTGGCCTAGCTGCTGGTGCTTTTTTCCACCTCTCCTATCTCTTTGCTGTCCCCCTCTCTCATTTCCACTACTGTGCCCACATTTGGGATGGCTCTTCCAGGTGTGAAACAAGCCTGAAACTCAGGAAGAGACAACACCATCCACTGGGCAGTGGAAGAGCAGGGCATGACTGGGGACTGCCAGTGCAAGTGCTGTGCAAGCCTCTGCTTCCCAGTCTTATGGAGAAGCTCTCCTTGGAAGGAGGACCCAGAAGGGGAGGTGTGGTTGGAGCAATCTGTTTAGTCTGGGCAGTGAGGAAAACAGGACCAGTCTTGCTCTCCCCCCTACAGATGACTTTTGAAACCCCCACTTGTTCTGACACCGTCCCAGGCAAGGAGCAGACAGCACAGCACCAGATGAGAGCCACATGCTGAGATCAAGTGGTGAAAAATCTTCTCTGTGTCTCTGCACTGCTCCTGCAGGGCACCTGAACACCAGATTCGTGAGCAAAGAATTTACTTTCTCAGTAGGATCACCCTTGATACCAGCATAGAAACTTTACAATATAAATTTTAGCTGTCCCCTTGTTACCTCCTCACGCGCCTTGGAACTCTTCAGGATCTTCTCAGTTGCTGACAAGGAAGTTCTCCTTTAAAAGAAAAGAAAACCATGATTTATTACTGTTTTTACCAGGTTGTGGCATATACAGAATTCTTAATGAGATCATCCCCTCTATCCCTATAAAGCAGCTATGCACCAGCAAAGAGCCTGTGCCTTTTCATTTACTTCATGAGCCACATTTTGGAAATTTTCAGGACTTGTGCAGCTGGGAGATGGCTAAAACAGTGCTAAGGAGGGCCACGGGTCTCTGGGTTTTGCAGCCACACCAGCCATGGAAAGAAGACCTGCCACAGATGCTGGCAGCCATGGGCAAACCTTCTTCCAGAGGAAATGGAGATGTGCTGGGAAGCTCCCAAGAGAGCAAAAGAATGCTTCCAGACAGTCAGGTGGAGCAGCCTGCTGGCTCCATCAACCTGATGGACTTGGCAGCCTCTCCTGCTCCGGCTGGCCAGGATCCTGGAGTCTGCAAAGCTGCAGGCAGAGTTACTGAATTATTGGGAGAAAACAGATACCTGCATAAGCTTATACACAGTGATACACACACATATATAAATATATATATACACATACACTCACGTACATTTATACATCTCACAGAGTGAGATTTGCAGGATATATGAACCTGCAATAATATTCATATTCCTATATCCTATGATACATATCCAATATTCACATATCCTATATTGCAGGATATATGAACTCCTAGCAGGACAATGCCTCATCCTGTCATGACTAAGCTGGTCTCTGTGTCAGGCACATTAACTCTGCAGGAGAGCTCTGACATCTTCCTGGACAAGATTTAAAGATGCATTTTTATTAGCTTTTGTAGAAGAAGCACTGAGTAAAAGCTCCCTGAAGCTTGCTCAACAACCTCACATTCCCTGGGTTCCTCTGAGCCTGAGTCCTCAAAGTCCTCATAGCAGAGGCCAAATCTCTCTTCCAGCTCCAGTCTGGGCACCAGGCTCTCTTGCAAGGCTCTTGACTGCTTTAGCCCAGACCAGAGTTTCTGCTTACGTCAGCAGTAGCTGGCCAAGAGAAAAAGAGAACAATACAGCCTTTATAGATTAACAATATTTCAATTTACTGTAAATTATGCAGCATTTAACATGGCCCAGAGGAGTAATTTGTCATTCTTTTGGATCCTTGCTTTTTCTCTCCTTTCCTTCTCTTCACCTTCCCCTTTTCACTTCTCCTTCATTCCACTTCTATCTTTTTTGCCTCCTTTTCTCTCTCCTTTCTGCACTTCCTCCCTTCCAATAGATCCCACTATTGCTTCCATGGCTCTGCTCCAATCTCTGCCTCTATGTTATCTGCCAAAATCACTGGCAACAGAACATCTAAGTGGAGATGCATTCCAGTGTCCTGGAAAGGGATGCATAAAGCAAAGAGAGCAGGACTTGAGGGAGCAGAGGACTGGGATATGCAAGGGTTACAGGCAGGAAAGACCTGGGGTGCATCCATTGATACAGGCAAAGTAGAGAGCTCACCCCCAGCAGCAGCTGATAGAATCATCTACAGCACTTCTCTCTGGAACTGTCAGTCCAAGGAAAAATACATTTCATGGTCATAAGGATAAAAATAAATAGAAGTGTATCAGCTTTGGGGTGCTGGATATTCGATCTTATCTGGAACGAGTGTGTGTGTACATGGGTGCATACATCACTGTTGTTATTTTATTAGAGAATGCTGTTATGAAACTTCCCATTCTGCATAGATCTTCCTTTTCAGATGTCGTCACTGGTTAAGGGAATATTTACTGCGAAATGCTTCAGTTTTTGCAGACCAAACTTTTTTTGGTTTCATTCTCAGGACTCCTTGGCGCAACCAAAGCCTTTGCCACAGATGTCCCAGACGCTGCCTTAAAAAAAATTATCCTGACCAAAAATTGGTGCTTTGGTCTGTGTGAACTGCTAAACATCATCACAAAGCAGCAATTAGTCTGTTAGCTACTTACAATCTTTGCCTCCTCAAATCTTGGTCACATGAAAAATGCAGTAATGGACACAAAGCCAGCACTCACAGGTTGCTGTGTTTGTTCCAACTCATCCTTGGTTCTCTTCCAAAAGCCAACCTCCCAGCTGACATTTGAGGTGTGGCTCACCTCACCTGGATGCCTGCTCAAGGAAGGAGAAATCCCTTCCCCACAGTAACTACAGGCCTTCCTCAGTTATGTCCAGAGCTTGACCCTCCAACACTCAGGAGTCAAACTCCTCCAGCCCTGCCAAGGCCCAAGTTGCCCCTGGACTGGCCACCTGGGACACCAAGGAGCTGCTTCTCTCAAGCCAGGGCCCAGAAGACGCTGTGCAACCTCAACAAACCTCGACTGGCCCAGGCACATTCCTGTCCAGCCACCACAGGGCAGCTCCTGCCTCGTTAAGCTCGTGTTCTCTCAAGGTCACCTGACAAACAAAAACACTTCCAGAAAAGAAAACTCCCTTGAGCTCATCCCTCCTGTTCTCGGGATCGACGCCAGCCCACGTTCCCTTCGCTTTCCCGGTCACACAGACAATAGTTGTTTGCCCCTCACGATGCATTAAGTCATGCTTCCAGGTCCCAGAGGAAAGCACAAACACACACGGACTTCCTAGTGTTAAAGGTATTCTGCAAAGTACAGAAAAGCTTTGGGATAGTCAGAAGAGGTAGCAACAGACAAGATTAACCCCACAGTCTGCATTGCCCAGGCCCTGAGTGCACTGAAAACTCTGCAGCCTCTGTCCTTCCCTTGAGGTTTGGCTGCCTGTGCTACAGGCCAGCTCTGATATGGTGCTGCTGCGAGCCGGGATCACACTGCTGTGAAAAATAACATGAAATAACATCAATCAGCTTTTGCAGGGCTCTTCCCCAATTCCCATGGTTTGCTGCCTTTAAACTGGAGCTCTTGATCTTGTAGGTTTGCCAGTGCTCATACACCCTGTTGATCCTGATCATGGATGTGGCGGGTGAGGTGTTCCCTACCGTCCCTGGAAGCAATCAGATCCAGGAGCTGGTGCCCACATCCTCGATGCAGTGCACTCACCCTGCCTGCTGAGCACCAGGACAGGCAATTCAAGCAGCCCATCACAAGTGGGTGATGCTCTTGTCGTTCAGGCCATCTTCTCAGGTTGGAACTGAGCCCAGGCACGACTGTTCATGACACAAACCACCTTACATCTTCTCCAGCAGAGGAACGAGCCAAAGATCAGACTGCTGCCTTTTAAAAGACAAAACCAGGGAACCAAGTCACAGTAAATTCACAGGAAACTTAATTTCACCCTTATTCTTCCTAAAATCACAGGGCTCTTTGTGCCAATGTTATATTTTAGCATAATTTTCCGTTCTTTACAATGTTCTGTTCAGCACAAAGTGATATGAGAGCACAGAAACCCATCACTGGAGATAGTGAAAGCCTTCCTGGATCATCTGTCTCAGAGCAGGTCTCTCTCTATCCCCCAGTTTTCACTTGCTGGAAAGTTACCCAGCCATATGTTCGCAATTAAAGTCTCAGTTCCTCACAGGCTCATGGCAAATAGTCTGCTTCACCTGGGTCACATCTCTAAAGGGAATTCCCCCAGACTGGATTTGCAGGCTGTATTCGGTGGCAGCTCTGACACAGGTATTAGCCATAATGGAATCCATGTCAATTATGAGTTCATCCATTCGTTTTTCTATCCAGGCCTCCCACTCAAATTTCAGAGATCTCCTTCTAAAATGCAATTTGACCCATTTTGGAATGGAGAGAGTTCCTTAGTCACTCCATTTGAGACCAATTAGCCTGTTTGATTTGGGATCCTTTATCCCTCAGCGCTCTTAGCCTGTCTTTTCCAATAAATGTTGCAAAAAACCCCAGTGTCTGAAATCCCTGCACGCTTCATGGACCCTATTTCCTACCCAGTAACTGTACTCCCTTTACTCCCCTTTCACCCACCTGAGGCAGTCACAGACTCTGGGGTTACTTTGTGCCATCTCCTTGAAATGCCCTTCAAATTTGTGCCTGTGGAGGCCCTGAGGATGAGGAGGCCTAGCTGACTTGTAACACTTTCTCTTGGCTGAGGAGCTCAGAGCAATCTCTTTTGAGGAGAACCCATGAGTTCAGAGTTCACTTTTAATCAACCTCACTGATTCCATTTGAAATATTGATCAAATCCTAACTGCTTCCTTTCCAATGATCTGATGGATGGTCCAGTCAGCCCACGAGTTTGGGGAGAACTCCAGCTTTCAAACCAAGGATTAATCACAGATTTGCTGTGATTATTTGAGCCCGAAGCTTTTGTTTTACGTGTCCTTCCTGGTTGTTTCCAGCCCCTCATGTCCCTGCAGGCAAAGTCAGTGGTGTGGATTCAAGGCTGATAAAGGAAACAAGGTCGCAGGTTGTGAGAAAACATCTTCCTGCTTTAATTCAGGGTCTTTAGAAGTTCTCCACGTTCCAAACTAGGATAGGCTGAAAGGTTTGTGAAATGAGGGTGCAACCACGGTGCAAAAATAATTTAAACCTGATATAATGTAAGCTTTTGATGGAGGAATGAGCCTGAGCACATATTTAACTGTCAGCACAAAGGAGACAGCTTTCCTCATTAGGTGCCCAGATGAATTGTTAGAGGAGAAGGGCTGGAATTGGCTCTTCCCTCCTGAGCCTCTGGCGCTGACCCTGGACTTTTGGCAAGCGGGATGCATTTCAGAATCCAAACCTGAACCTGAACCTGAAGTTGGCCACTCGCCCCCTCTGCACATGGCAGACCTAACCCAGCTGAAGGCCTCCATGGCCTCGTGCTACGCAGGGAGTTCAAAACCCAGATCTGGATTTTCCAGCCAGGGATCATCTCTGACTTTCCCAGCTTCAGAACTGCAATTCCGCTTGCTTTATGTCACTTGCCTGTTGGCTTTGGGGGAAGAAAATAATATTATAAAAAAAACCAACCCGTAACAATCCAAAAGTCAGCAATGCTGTCCCAGGAACATTCCTCCTTGCACAGCAGGGAAGAAGACAATTAAGCCCAGCAGTACCCACATCCTCAGCCCTTTGGGCCTCACAGCATTTTCTGCCTCTTTCCTCTGCCTTTGTTTTGGGGGTTTTATTTCAATTTTTATCACTTTGGCTCATGCTGCCTGAGAGGCAGGGGTCCTCGTTGGTGTCCTTGAAGTGTTTACTCAAGATTGGGGCACACCCAAGAGGTGATTTTCAAAGCTCCTGCGGGTGCCCGAAACCCCACACCAGAGTGTTTTGTGGAAGGGGGTGGCTGCAGCTGGCTCTGCAGAGCTGGGGACAGGTTTGCCAGGAACTCTGGTACCATCCCAAGGAAACCAGACCCCCAGGCCTCTGTGTCTTGCTCATGCTCCCCATCCCAGTGACACAGGCAAAGCCCATGACGTGCAGGTTTTGCAAAAACCTTTAGTGCTGTTACTTTCTATGTTAGGTTGCATAAAACTCTAAGACAGATCCAAACAGAGCAATACAGAGCTCAGCACATCCCTGTCCTCCTTGTCATCATCACCCTTGCCCAATCTCTTGAACTAGGATCAAGGCCTGTGAACTGTCCAGATTCATCCTCCTGTGCAGCACTTCTCCACACCAGGGAATCTATTCTTCAGGTAGCTTTATCCTGCTTTTCTCCATTTTTTAATCTAAGTGGTTCTTCTCTGAATGCCCTCTGTTTCCTTCCTTAAGTCCTCTCCTCTGCTTCTCTTCATTGCCATCCACCTTCCTCTTCTTTCTGGTCCTCCATCTCATGACCTTTTTCCATGATTTTGTTCTCTTGTTCTTCCAGAGTGGGTAAGAACATTTTATATTGGCAATAAGGCAATATTTTAGAAATAAACTTCTCATAATCAAACTGTAAAAACAGATATATGAGTGCATGTGTTTCAATTGGACACTGGTTTTCTGAAACATTAAAAAAATACAACATACATTTCATATTGGAAAAAAAGAAAGTTCAGAATATTCAAAAGCTGTGGAAACAGAACTTTCTTGCATTATAGAAGTGTTTAATTTTGGGGAAAGACTGGGTTTTCTTTGCTTTTCTTTTCTCCAGAAAAAATATTCAAAACAGGTACTTTTTCAAAGTTTGCACAAGAAAAATAACATTTCTTGCTTAAAAAAAAATTTCTAATGAAAAATGTCCAGTGGGTCCCGGAGGTGGGTTCATTCCATGGTCACAACCTCTTTTGATGGTGGTGAGGTTGGTTACGCTTGATAAGAAACACGGGGAAGAACTAACAAACATCCTTTGCTGTTCTGTGCTTGTCCCAGCTCTCCTCTGCCACAGGCCTCCCCCTGCTCTCCAGTCTCTTGGTAGGAGGCAACGTGGTATTTGTTGTTGGTTTCTCACCAACCATGGAGCCTCATTTCTCACCCAGCCTCCCAGGACAATCCCAGCTCCTCGTGTGCAAATGAAATACGGCTCTGTTGGTGCGGGCTGACGGGCCCTCTCCACGGGCAGCTTGCAAGGAAACTCACCCGTGGCATTCTGGCACCGTCCTGAGCCCATCAGCTCTGCTCCCGCTGCTTCTGCTTCCTCTGGCGCTCTCAGCGCTGCCGCGGAATGAGGAGTGAGCCCCAGGAGAGGCACAGACCTAGGAACGTGTCACTTGTCCTGCCACCGCTAATCACTACTGACACTTGGGCTTCCACACCTCCAAATAGGTGAAGGGAGTTTTCTTTGTTGTGCAGAAGAGCTCAAGCCCAACCCTCAGAGCGGACGGAAACCGAACGCCGGTGGCATTTGGATCCAAGGCTGGAGCTGCACCTTGGATACCAGAGCTTAAGTCCATCTGCTTGAACAATATTTGCTTTCTTCCCACTGCAAGTTTTCTGTGCCTCCAAGCCTTACTATTGAATCGAGAGGCAGCCATGAAAAGGAAGGGAAGAAAGGAAAAGAGAGAAAAGAACAAGAAATGTGGCACGCTTTTGTTGAATTTCTAGGTTTTGTTAGGCTTTCAGGTGCAGTTGTCTGACTGTGCTAGAAATTTTTCTGTAAGATGGGCAAGGAACATAACCTTGGAAAAAAGAAAACCTGAGAGGGTTGAATAATCACATCCTACCAATGGTTCCCCAAACCTGATCACCAAATCAGCATCACAGAATGGTTTGGGCTGGAAGGGACCTCAAAGATCATCTTGTTCCAAAATCCTGATGTAGGCAGGGACACCTTCCACTATCCTAGGTTGCTCCAAGCCTTGTCCAACCTGGCCTTGAACCTTCCAGGGATGGGGCAGCCACTGGGCAACTCATGCCAGTGTCTCACCGTCCTCAGGGGGAAGAACTTCCTCCCAACACCCAATATGAATCTACCCTCTTTTAGTTTCAGTCCATTCCCACTTGTCCCACCACTAATGCCTCTCTAGTTCACAATATCAGGACCTGTAACATTTCCCCAGCCCATCAGTGAAAAATATTTCCTGTCTGCAGAGCAAACTTCCATCCCTGAGGTAAGAAGCACATCTTAACACAAGGGCTGGGAAACATTTGTCAGCAATGTCTCTTTCAAATAGAAACCAGCACGTTGCAGCAAATGCCACAACCATCTTGCTGAAAAACAAAATGATTAATGACACTAATATACAATAATTAAACAATACTCATAGAAATGGATTGTGGGCTGCTCTTTACTTGGGTAGGGTATTGCCCAGTTGGATCAACGGGATGTTCTTTAGGGATGCAGCAAGCTACAGGGAGGTCCTGGTCTTTGAACAAGGCTATGACTCCTTTTTAACAACAAAACATCACAAAAGTAATCTCATCGCAGCAAGAGCTCCAGTTTTCTGGTCAGAAACACTGAAAACCCAGAGCACCGATGGTCCAATTTCCACAGCACCTTGCATCAGCCTGACTCTGCTCCCACTGGAAAATCAGTCACTGGTGTTAGGAAGAACAGCCAGTGCTTCTGAAATTCCCCTCTCTCGGATTTATTTCAGACTGCTGTAAAATGCTTCTTCAACTCTTATATCAGTCTAAACATCCCTTCTTCAGAAATGGCTTTGTTCTCCATTCAAACCGTGCCTCCCAGCCACTGGAGACATGGAAGCAAAGTGGTCTTTGGTCATGCCCACCAAGATTTTGGCTCAGAGCAGATCCCTTACTCCACTGTGAGGCCCCAGCAATGCCAGCTAATGCACCGTGCCCGCGTTCCTGATCTCACTTGCTGGTGCTTTCCGTGAGGCCAGGACTTCACACACTGCATTTAAGTTACCACTGAGTTCAAAGGCCATTCCTCTCAGTGTCAGACTAAAGCCTCCTAAAGAAGCCATGAGTGGTGCTAAGGAAACTCAGAAATCTCAGCCTTTGCAAAACCAGTGGAAGAATTTTCCCTTAGTAACAAACCCCTTAGCATCTTTTGTTTTGGAAAGTATGAAAATGTTTCCATATATTTTTTCCAAAATGCAGCCCTCAAGAGTCTCTTATTGCTCTGGTGCTGAGAAATCCCTCTGCTTGTCTCAGAAAAAAAAAAAAAAAAGAAAAAGGATGGCCCGTGGAGTGTCTGAAAGATGGCAGCATCCTCAAGCATGCCTAAGCCTTGTTATCCCTGTTTTGATCCCAGGTTCCCAGGGCTTCTTGCCAGGTTGTTGAGGGTCTGGCATCTCTGGGGGTTTTGTCTGGATTCTAGGGCAACGCTCCCGAGTGTCTGTGGGCTTCCTGTCCCACAGCAGGACTGAGCACAGCCCAGGGGCCCCAAGGCCTGGAAAACACGGCATCCGTCTGGCAGGAGCGCAGGCTGCGCTCCCGCAGACTCGTGGCTGGGCTCACCAAAACAGAACCACTCTCGAGGATTGCAGCAGTGACGAAGGATGACTTCCCGACAGCAAGGAAAGATTTCCATTACCCACGGCCCAGGCAGTCCCAACCAGAGCCAACACGGTGTGCTAGCAGAGGTGAAAAAGCCCTCTGCGCAGCCCAGCAGCTACCCCACAAGAGCCTGAGGCTCAGGACCCTGCCTCAGGGCTGCTGCTGGGCAGACTGAGACCTTTGCCAAGCATCCTGCTGCCTGCCCAAGCCCTGGGCTCAGCTGTTGTTATCCTGACTCCCTCCCTACCTCTCTGCAGGGATGCTGCCTCCTGGGAAATGAGTCACACCTCACAGAGAGGCTGAGGAACCCTCCAGATCTGCCTGGGTGTTGGCTCAGAAGGGAGGAGATGTGTGTGCTGCCAACACTAAATGTCTTATGCAGGGGCTGTGCTGACCCCAGCGAGCAGAGGGTGCCCGGCCCATCCGGCCCACGGTGGAACAGCTTCTTCCCTCTCCAGCTTTTCCCCACTTCCCCGCCAGCCTGTGCTCGCACATGAACAGCAGGGCTGGTGGGTAGGTCCCTGTCACCAGCAGGGCCAGACTCCCAGTTTGAGCTCATCACAGATGGGCCTCAGGCTCCCCCAGCCACCGGGAGAGCACGTGGGCGGCAGCCACCCCCTAGAGAAGGGAGTTTGCCTCCCCAAACCCATAGCAATCCAATAACCAGAAGTGACAGGCCAGGAACCCCTCCAGGCATCTCGGGTGGGTTTTTAATGCAACACTCAGGCAGAATTTTTGTTCCAGGTTTTGCTTTGAATTGATTTCTTAAGCACACAGACATCCAAGCCTGGGCCTCCAGCTTCCCAGCTTGTGCAAGAGCTCTTTTGCCTGTAAAGCCTCAAAGTCCATGTCACAGCTCCTCTGCACCGTTCGTGGGCTCTGCGCGACGCCTGGCAGAAAGAAATGGCACAAAAACTGTTGATAGATCATCTGTGGAAGGCCTGAACTCCAGCCAAGACAGATAAAAATAAAAGAAATTAAAATAGTTGTGTGTGTGTGTGTGTTTTATGAAGGGAACATTTATATTTTTAAACTAGGAGTAATTGTATTCTGTATCTGAAATGGCATCTGAAAGTGATTTAGTGGAACAATGTGGTTTCTGATTGGTGCTTGAACTAGTTCCAAAACATTTTTTATAATAAGCATCATAAAGATCCCAATTATCTGATCCTTTTCCCTAACATGGTCAGAGAGGATGTTTCCAAAGAAATGGCTTTTGGGTTGGGTTGTTTTTTTTTTTTCATTTGTGACACTGATCCTGCAAACATTTACACACACTCCTAATCCTGTGAGTAGTCCCAGAGAAATGAACCAAGGCAGCTCCCAGCAGCAAAGCTAATCACAAAGTAAACTACTAATGTTCAGATTTGCTAATCAAGGCAACACGTAGCCTTTCAGGGAAAGGTCTGCTTGTTATTCCAAGAGCTGTTCAGGATGCATTTACGATTCAATAAAGGAGGCCCCAGCATTACCAAAATAATTACTTACTCAAACAAGCCTGTAAAACTCAAGGACTGCCCCAAATAAAAGGAGGCTTCCCCCCCTCCAGTTTAATAACATAAATCTAGTGAAATGCATCTTGCTGCCATAAAATCAGTTCTACATGCCTTAGAAACCGTTGATTTACTAAGTGGGCAGGGAGGTCAGATCCTGCGAGGGACTCAGAGAGCTGAACAGATGGAGAGAAGTTTTAAATCTGAAAGTTTTGTCCACCCACAGAAATGGAGAGCAGTTGATATCTTACCTTGTAACTTCACTCTCCAAAATAAGATGCATAAAAGCAACGCTGGAGATTAAATGGAGCCATTTTGATGACTACTCAGGAAAGAGGATAAATAACGACCTGAAACACCACTCTGCCTTCTTAGAAACATCTCTTCCACTTTTCCCCCTGCAAAAAAAAAAGCCCTTCTTTCCTGAACTCCCTGGCTTTGGCTAGGTCCTTCCTGCCACACACCACAGCAGTGGAACCACAGGCCATCCTGGGCGTCAGGTTTCTGTTCTCCTTTCAAACACCACCTCAGTTTTCCTCTGTTTTGAGCAACTTGGGGTTTAATGTGCTGCAGAGTTGGGTGCCACCCTAATACCACACCACAAAGCTGCAGAGGTTCTTGTGCCAAAAAAGGCCGTGTGTGACATCACCCTCAGGGTTGTCCTTCTCCACCTAGCACTTGTCTAGTAGAAGGAAACTCTCCTCTGTGTAACAAAAAAGAAATAGCAATAAAGCAGATAGCAAGGGAAACTGCTAGGCAGTCATCCTCATTCAGAGTGGCTATAATTTGGGGAGGTGTGAGGGATTAAGCCTCACACAGCAGGGCAGCAGAGCTCCAGCAGCAGGGTTGCATTTGTAGTCAGGAGGAACAGGAAAGCAGCTTTAAAAAATGCCAGCTGACTGCTTGTGGGTATGAGCTGATAGAGACCATAAACCACTCCTCACAACACTGTTCCACGCTCTCTGCAAGCTTGCATTGAAGCTGACTGTGGTTCTGCAGCACCTCAGCCCTGTCCCACACCCACCTCACCTATAAAGTGTTGTCAGACCAATCCTGGAGGTGCTCAACCCGTGCAGCCCCCAGCACTGTGCAAGGGTAATTAGCCTGAGTGTTTGGGTGGACCTAGAAGTGTCACCTTACTGCAGCAGCCACCGTGCTATTGGGTGCCCGTGGTCGCTTGGATCATGTTCTGATGATGTGTGAACACAGAGGTGGCCGAAAACAAATAATAGAAGACGCCTTACTCCCCTGAGCACTGAGGCTCTCATGCCAAGAAATAGTCTCCCTTCTTGCCGCCTCTTTTTGTGGTGGTTTTCCTGAGACTGAAAATGCTCCTCCACTGCAGAAGATGCAAAAAAATTCCTGCTGACCTCAGCATCGAGTTTCATCTTTTTGAAGCTTTGTTGCGCCTCTAAGATAATTTATGAGGTGTCAGGATTTTCCAACCACAAATGTCTTGGACGAAAACCGTTTTTACACTACAGATGCCATGAAAAAGAAGCAATTTTAGTCTGTTTTTTCTACAGCACTGTCTGTGTCCACAATGAAGCACGGGTTCAGAGCTCCTGGAGATTATTTGTGTAAGAGTTGTCCGGGCCAGAGCTCCACTGAGACTCAGGCTGGGTCTGATTCCCCACCTTTGCCTCATTGCCCTGATCTTCTCTGTTGGGAGGGGAACTCCCATTTCCTGGTGCTGTGCCACGAAAACACAAGCTTGCCAAGTTATTCTCTGTATGTGTGTTTGTGTGTGTATGTGTCGAACAAGCCAGAAGCACCAGAAGTAAAAAGATCCATTAACAAACCACATTTTTCAACATCCACCAGGATCCCCGGACTTCTCTTCTGTGGACTTCTCTTCCCCGTGCTTTAGGTTTTCGAGGGGAAAGAGGAAACCAAGAAAAAAAACACAAGAGCCCAGCTTAGCCGCCTCTAATCCAGCATGCACCTCAGTCTCCATGGAAGTGTTCTTGGGACGACAGCATATTTCCCTTGGCTGGGATGCCCAGCCTCCTGGCTCCTCTCAAGCTGCAGAGCTGTAGACATTCCGCTGAGTAGTTTGCAACCCTGCCTGCCAGGAAAACCCAATGTCTCCATGGAGAAATCTCAGCGGAGGAGTTTGATACTCAGTCAGGGATGGAAAAGAAGGGAGTTTATGCCTCCCTGAGACCAATCCCTTCCCTAAAAAAAAAAAAAAAAAAGCTAAAGCAAGAGGGGAAAAAAGAGAAAAGGGATCATATTCCTACAGACATGGGCCCAGACGTGCCAGCAGTGTTGGTGTGTGGTGCATTGCTTTGTGGCAGGATGGGCCCAAGTCATGGGGACTCGGGCCAAGTGTCTGCTTAGGTCAGTGGGAGTCTATCAGCTTTGGATCAGGCCTACGTTTGGATCTGGAGCTGAACTTCCAAAAGTCTGGGCACGCTTGCATCTTCTGGTGAGGGGGAGCTTGGTTTGGCCTGGTTTTGAGATAGGAACCAGCTGCAAATGCAGGCCTCCAAACATGTTCTAGGAAAGAGGTTATAAAAGAGCTCCTTCTTGCTCAATGCATTTATTCCCTGTGGGCCAGATTCTGACATCTTCATTAACGCTGAGCAGAACCTCACCCCAAGAGCAGTTAGATTGGCTTGAATGGAGCTATTCAAGGAGTCAGCAAGTACCTCGTGTCAGCAAGGGCAGCACCATCTAAGGCTCACAGCTGTTTGCCCCATCGACACAAACGAGTTTTTTCTCCTGTTGGCACACCCTGCTACAGACAAAGCACGTCGGGTTCCCTTTTTCCTGGCACCTCTCCAGCAAAATGCCGATTGCAGATTGTTCCTTACTGCTAGTGTGATAAGAAGCAAAAAGTACAGGAGCTCAGCTTATAGCTCCAACAGCTACAAAAATCCTCCTGCGATAAAAAGAAGCTGTGATGAGAAGGTCAGAGTTCCTTCCTGAGCATTGCTCTAAACACCTTTCGTCTGCTTTTCCTCCTACCTTTGAACTGGGCACTTAAGGTACTGAGCAGCTGAACGAATCCAACATTTAGACAGTCAGGTGTACCTGATTCACACGACTTGGAAGCTGTGCTCCTGACTCATATTCAGCCTTTTGAAAATCTCACTCACAACACCCAACACCTGCACATTTCATTCCCTCCCTTCCAGCACAGTGACCAGCTCAGAAATCCTTGTTTTCCTTACTGAAAAGGAGGGGAAGAAACTTCACCCTTACAATAGTCAGGTTTCCTCACCATTAGCAGCAGTTAGCATGATTTTTGACTCATTCTGTATAAAACTCCTTCTTTCCTGCCATTTTATCTTGGACTTATCCTACAGAGTGCTCTCAGATATTACAAGCAGGTATCCAAGAGTCTGCTGCTTTTCCAGCAGGCACTTCAGGACTTTATGGGGGCAGCAAATTCTCTGAATCTCTGATCTCCTTCAGAAAACTGATCTAACATTATAGAAAGAGTAACTGAAAGACTGTTGTTTGTCAAGAAAGACCTTATAGGAGATGCTAAGAGGACAACCACTTTTCTTTTGGGTTCTACTCTGAATGGATGGATGAGCAGAGAGTTTGCCAGTCCATGCGAACAGCTGCTAGTCCATGGAATTACGAGGTCTTAAAGCGAACAGCTGAGTTCTGGAAAACTGCTGGCAGCAAAACTGGAATTATTGGTCATTTATAGCTTGGGAGGGAACATAGTGGCAGGACAGGGGAGTTGGTGGAATAGCTTGTCTGCACACATTTCACATGCAAGAATGAATTTTATAGGAGCAAAATGTCTTCAGGGGATGGGTCCTGCTTAAGACTTGAGATCTGTGCCCACTTTAGGGGATATAGAGGGATGGGATTCTGGTGTTAAGTCCTGGCCTGATGCTCCCAGAGCCTGAAGGCTTTGCAATGCAAGTTCTGACGGAGCTGGAGACTGATGTATGTAAACACAGGGAGTACTGGGGCACTTTTTGGAGAGCACGAGCAGGTTAAGCTGTTTTGTAAGATACAGCTAATGAAAGACCATTGTTGCCCCGAGGAGAACGGAAGGGAATTGTATTATTTGTGCATTACAATTGCAGCCACTAAGGCACAAACAAAGCAACTAGCACAAAACCAGACAAAGGAGGTTGCCGCAGAGTCAGCAGTTTCAACTCAGGTTTCCTGTGTCCCAAACTAGCACTTTAATCATCTTCCTTCTCTGTGAGAGAGAAACGAGTATCAGAGAACGCAGTGAGCCTCCACATTTTTCCAACCCAAGACAGCACTGTGTCCATTGTTGGGACTAGCCCCCTAGGAGGAATTATTTCTATTCAGTTTGTGTGTGTCACAGCCAGATAATGCACTGGGTGGTATTTCCCTCTCTTCCCCCAGTCTTTCTCTTTTATGACCACATGACTTCACCCCCTTGTGTGAGTGACAGTACCCATTAGACTAGACTCTGATGCAAAACAGCTGTGTGCAGAGAAGGGGAGGAAGGGAGTGGGGAACAGCAATTTAGAAAACAATTAAGAACATCAATTCCAATTCATTTGCTTGGCCAGGATAAGTAATTTCTAAGAGGTAACTTGATCTGTAGCGGACGGAGATTAAAGGCGCACTCCATTATCTCGAGTTTACAGTCTGGAGGAATTTGTTTTAACTGGTTACCAAGGAGGCTGCATGGAAAAAAAATGGGAAAAAAAAGAAAGAACCTTTGCCTAAAAATGTCTAAAAAATCCTCCTGATTTATCCTTCTAAAGAGCTTGCATGGATTTATTAACTCTCTGAAAGTATGGTTGTTTTGCATGGCAAGAGGAATGGTTCAGCTTTTGGAGACAGAATCCCTGTCTGCAAGAGCTTGGAGGTATCAAAACCAATTATGCCAGTTTTAAACAGCAGTTAAGATTTTGGTGTAGAGATAGACCAGAAACATGAGACATGGGGTACAGATGCAGCATTCTGCAGAGGAAGCAGAGGATCTGGAGGAGAACACGGTGAGCTGAGCATCAGGCAGCCTGGCTCTGACACTGCTGCACTCTCTGCTGTGAAAGGCCATTCCCTGCACTGCTTTACCACTGCTGTGATAAAAACAGGGGTGGAATACTTGGGCACCTCTCAGAGGTGCTGTGAGACTCCATGAGTAAATACTCCAAAGTCCCTTTGACCACTGAGTCTGGTCTTGCCAAAGCAAGGGCTTTGTGCACAAGTGTTCTGTGTTCACACTTGTACATGGGGTGACACCAAAAAGGGAGTATGTGATGGGAGAGCAACTGATTCTCTGCCATGGAAACTCCACACTCTGGAGCTCTCCCTTTCAACCCTTCTCAGCCTTCAGCACTTTTCCACAACCCTGTGGAAAAGTTTTGCCCCAGCTCCTGTGGACCTTGATACTTCACTCTTGTTTTGCAAAATACAGTGCTGTAAAGAAGCCAAGATGCCTTGCAACTCCAGAACATGAAAATGCTGCTCAGACCATTGGAGTTCTCATTTGGAAAGCCTTGGTACTGGTGCTGGGCATTTCTTCCAGGAACCCAGAAATGACAGCCCTTGTGCTCGCAGGAACATAGAGGCCACAATGTGTCTCTGGATCTGATGTGAGGAGCTCATGGGGGGGGTAAAAGCACACATGGAAAATACCAACCGTGAGCTGGCTCAAAGTTCAGACTTGGCCTTGAATATGCATTTCCCTGGCTGGACCCAGACTTTTACCTCTCCTGTGCAACTTTGTTTGTCTTAGGGACAAACTGCATCATGAGAGGGCCAGCCTGCACTTTATACAGCTGCATCCCTGTTAGCTACCTAAGGCTCTGGGGTGATGTAATCACCTCAGTGCAAATGGGAGCTGAAGAATGTGATGTGACAAATTTTCCTGGACCACCAAATAAATTAAAAAGCAGGCTCCCAGCCCAGAAAGGTTACCCTCCCAAATAAACATGTCCCAGCCTCCCTTCCTCACACACACTTACCTCCTTGCACCCCAGGAAGCTGAGCTCCTCACAGACTCCATTACAGACTCAGAATGAACAGGTTCTTCCAGCCAGTCAGCATCTCCCATGCAGTAATTGCTTTGGTATGGGCATCTGAGAACAAGACACAACTGTATACACTAGAAATATTCCCTCTGCATAAACTTCTCAGTAGACTTACTTTTGTCTTGTTGCCAGGAAATGTATTTGGAGCCTCTTGCTAACCTCACATTTCTTTGATTAGAGGGGCATGGCCAGTTTGTTCCAATAGTTACAGGGAAAAAAAGGAATGAGAAACTGGAAAGCCCTCTGGAATCACATCAGCTCTGCAACAGCACATGAGACCACCTCATTCCACCACCCTTCTTGTGACAGCTACACTTCTAAGGGTTGGAAAGGAATGTGGGGAACCCATCTTGCAAACTTGCTTCTCCAGAACAGGGAATGTCACTGTAGGTGAGCTTAGAACCTGAGACCCTTTATGCAGCATAATGCAGTGAGCTCCAGGGTGAAAGAGGAGGCACCCCACAACCAGCAGGAAAAGTGATGAGGGGAATCAGCAAATGGTCAAAACTGGTTGGCTGGGCAGGGCAGAAATATCAGAAAGTAAAAATATAGTCAGCCAAATTGAAGTGTGGCCAGGAAACGTGAGTTAACACCTTCCACCTGCCAAACAAAGAACACCACTAGGTCTGTGTGACAGCAAATGGCCAGGCTCAGGGCCTTGGCTTCACAAACTGCCTAAAAACCTGCAAGGTGGGAGATGCACGTCCTGTGCCCAGGTCAGGATTACTCTGCAGCACGAGACAGGCACTTGGCTTCCCTCAGGCCCAGGTCTGTGTGCACAGGGCCCTGGGTGAGGACTGGCCTCCCTCCTGAGGCTCAGCAACAGTTTGTTAAATGCTTGGTTCTCTTAAGAAGCAAGGTGACCAAGACAGAGCAAAGTACTCTATTTTTGTCCTGGAGAAGTCATCCTCTTCAGGGTCACACTCATTAAGACAGCAGCCGTCGTAACCCAAACTCCTTTGATGGAAGTGGGGAGATTGCCAAGGGGAGGATTAGCTGATGGATGTCTTGAGCTGCAGGGGTGTCTCATATGGATTTGTGCAGGATTTTCACCTCAGCTCTCCTGGCTGCAGCTCCTGGTCCCACCATACCAAGACACTTTCCTTGCAGGCCCAGCTCTGCCTCTCGCAGCAGCGAGGCTGTGGCCCAGGAGTGGTTGTGTGCTCTCATTTCAGCTCCTTTGGGAAGGAAACCTGCAGAGTATGTCAAAGAAAACCCAGCTCTAGCCTGTGAAAAACTTACCTGTGGTACACATAAGAAAGGAGCAGCTTTGTCTGGAGGCAGGATTGATCCAGGAGGGATTCCCAACTTGGCTGCTCAGTGATCTGATGCTCTGGGCCCTCATTTTCCCTTCCACAACAGGGATTACTTTTGCTTCTCTCTGCACTGCACCTTTGGGACCTATGTATGAAATCACTGTAAGCTACTTTGTGCTTTTAGGCCCAGCCTTAAGTAAAGACATTTAGAAGGCACAGTTCCAAAACATATTCCTAGACTATGCGATAGGCAGGAGGTTTCTCACTATTCTCCAGCTAAAAGGAGTAGCACAGTCCTGTTTTTCTCATCTATGACACTGCCTCTTCCTCCATTTTGTCTTGATCTTTGTTTTCTGCCACTGTGCTTCCACGGATACATCAGGCTACTTGTGTGCACTCAAAGTCATGGGACAGAAAGGAAGCACAGTCTGCAAAGGACCGCTGGATCCACTTCCGCATTCTCGAGTCATGCGAGAATTTTCATTTTGAAAGAACAGTTTTCTAACCTTCACCGTGGAATTAAGCCTTAAAGGGTGTTAACTACACACACAAGATAATTATTTTCTAAAATGTCATTATGTGACGGCCATTATTACCATAGGGTGTTTGAGGATGAAAATACTCCAGCCTGTCAACTCTCCAGCTTTCTACGTCAAACATCCCCCTCCTTTCCCACCACCATATTTGCAATTCACACATGGAACGAGGCCACTTTTTCATTCTGACTCCTAATTCCAGGGGATAGATGCTGTTCTGTCCACTCTGACTGCCAAGCAAGGTACAAAGCAGGAGGGGAGCGAGGTACTCTCTGTGCTGTGTGCTGCCAGCTGCCCCAGAACTTCTTTATTCCACAAGATTGCAAACCCATCCATGGGTGGGTATCCATTCTTTTGTCACAGGACCCAGTGGAGCAGGGTATAAGACTGCTTGTAATGTTATTATTAAGAGGTTCCCTTGGGTTGTTTTTAGCAGAAATGCAGGTTGTTTGTTTTCCAGCAGAGGATCAGTTACAAAAACAACACCAAGCAGAAAGGCTTTTTTGAGAGCAGGGACTCTGTTTACCATGTTAATTTCAGGGAAAGTTATTTGGGAGGAGGGAGGAAGCAGTTAAATCCATGTTTAGCATATTGGAAACCCAAATCCCCTTGGTTCACAACAAATAAGAGAGAAAAGGGCTGTAATAACCTATTGGGCTAAACAGCTGAATTAAGGCAAGAAGAATGTACTCTGCTTTTTGGGCCTCCCATAAATGCAATGAAGCTACCTAGTCCTTCCTCACCTGACAGTGGGGTGGAAAAGATCCTAATTATTACAACCTGCTCTAATGCTGAAGGCCATAGAAGCCTGACTGTGAGCAGATCTGTCTACCTGAGAAGGCAGTGGTTGAAAGTAGTCCACTGGTTCCTAAATTCTTTCTGTTTGGTACATGCACCTGTCCTGGCTGTTGTGTAACTGATTTGGATCTCCCTCGTGCTCCATGCCATCCTTTTTGAGGTGGTATTTCTCTCCTTGTTGTAGAGATTGCAGTCTGTTGGGGGAGGCAGGATGAAGCTGCCTGTGCTGAAAGAGCCCAGAAAAAGAGGTAATTAGCTCCTGATCTCAGCTGCATTAGGGCCCAGGCCAGGTTTGCTCTGCCTATGGAAATCAGAATCACTTCGTGTTACAAACTGAAGGTGTTACCAGACATCAGCTTGAGGATCTGCAAGACTGAGGAGAACAGAGCAACAGGGACTGAACCCTACCTGGGCAGTGCAATGATTTGGTGTAGGGTGAGAAAGCTCTCACTGCTCAGGGTCCCTCTGCCTTGGCAGGTAGACATTTTGGGGTGCAACACAGGCAGGGAGCACGTCAAAAAGCAGAGTGACTCTACAGACACCACCCAACGGGAGCCTCCTTGCCCTTGGCAAGTGGTCAGGGCTGCCTCAAATCAAGGCAAATATGGCTCCTCTGGGAACTCTAATGTTTTACTGGATCACTCAGTTTCTCTTGATGAGTGCTGCTTCAGAGTCTCAGTTGCCTGGATCCCAGTGGGGATTTTGTTGATGGGCGTTTATTGACTTCTTGTTACCTTGAAGTTCCTGCAGCGGCGGGAGTAAGAGGTAACTCCTGGAGTCTGTTTATTTTACGGGTTGGATTTTTAAGAGTTTGCCAATGGTACCCCAATTTTAGGAGAAGTCACTTGTTTATTTAGCAGTGCAGTCACATACTGATCCATAAATAAAACCAGAGTGTTATTTAATAAGACCCAACAGAAGGTCAGCCCTGGTTCATTGGTAAACTAACCAATCCAGAGTGCAAAAAGCACCTCTCAGGAAACTCATCGTGTCTATGTGGGGGAGGTACCAGCCAAATTTCAGTGTGATTTGTACTCCACTGAGTTTTCAGGAGTTTCTGTGCCCATACCTTCTGAAAGGAAAATGCCAGAAGGTCCAAGATGGAGTAATTTCCAGCAACCTTTACTTCAGACCTCTGGAGAGACTTTCAGAGTTGTAAGATTTTTACAGCTGGGGCTGCAGATCCAAGTTCGCATCTGTAGGAGAAAGAACAGTCTTGAATGCACTGAAGTCTCACAGTGAGGCCCATGAATTTCCACACACTGGAGCTGAAATTCACCCCACCTCTCTTAGACACCAAAGAATTACTCGTCTGGACCCAAAGCAGTACCCTAGGCTTCTTCAACAGTTGCGTGTTAACCTTGGGATAATCATCATAGGAGGGGAGCAGCTTCCTGGGAGGAGCTGACCCCTCCCCAGTGACAATTGTGGGAAGTCTCTACATTGCCTTAACCCCAGATGAGTTTCTCTTAGATGTCCAAATCAGGTGAGAAGCACCTGGTGTGCCCTGTGACCATGTGCAGCCATGGAGAAGGGAGCCACAAGGTGCTTAGGTCAGTTTAGCCATAGCTGTGTCCCACATTACAAAATCCTCACATGACTGAGAGGCTTCAGATGCAAGCGGCACTAATTCAAAGAGGCTGGGACAGATCTGAGCGGGTTTTACAAGCAAGACATGTCAGATGTCACCCAGGGGATTTGCCATGGAGTCCTGGGATGGGGCCAGGTTGAGCAGATGACATCCAGTGCTGATCCAGCAACAGCTCCCTTGGCAAACAGGGAATTACTTCGGGTGGCTGGGGATCCAGATCACACAGCAGTCCCTGTTCTACTGCAGCAGATGCCTCATGAAAAGCTGGCAAGCCACACGTATTCCCAGGACCACAGGTCACCTTGGCCAGTACAAACTGCCTCTATTCTACGTAGGTGAAACTGTTACCATGTGTGTGCACACAGAGGGGAATAACCCAAACAGAGGTTTTGAACCTAGATCTGTGATTTTTGACTTGATGAGGGAGAGAGGAACAATCAGAACTGCGAATCAGCTCAAGTCACTGTGAAGAGGCACAGCTGAATGGAGATGCCTCTAAAAACCTTAGTCTCAGGAGTCTGAAGACACCACAACAGGTTGAAATGCCTGCAAATTCAACATTTCTTTGAAGAGGGATACAGGGAAGAGAGGCTTTTCACCAATTTTGATTTTTTATTTCTGCTGCAGGCATACACTGGGTTGCTGTTTCAATGCTTTGAAAGGAAGAGAAGCTGTTAATATTCCTGAGCCCTCTCTTTGGAGAACATTCCAGGTTGGGCTAGTGAGCAGGCTAACCACAACTGTGCTGTTTCAATCTGTCCCAAGCACAGCCAGAATCAGTTTATGTCTGCCTGCAAAATATTCTGTGGTTCCTCTGCTGGCCTGGTTTGTAGAGGTGCTACTCACTCACAGCTATCACTCAGGTAAAGCTGTAATGCTGCCCAGATCACCCTTCTGTGCCTCAGTTTCCTTATCCCAAACACAATAAAGCCCATTCTTAATGGCCTAGGGGTGTACAGTGTCATACAAATATTGTTATTTATGGTGA
Source organism: Melanocharis versteri (assembly GCA_013397845.1). Classification (NCBI taxonomy): domain Eukaryota; kingdom Metazoa; phylum Chordata; class Aves; order Passeriformes; family Melanocharitidae; genus Melanocharis; species Melanocharis versteri. The sequence goes on from VZTG01003866.1 coordinate 266,795, forward strand.
TGAGAACGTGAGCTTTGTTTGGTACAATGGTCTGGGGGTGCCTACTTGCCATCATTTGGAAAAGACAGGAATTAACCTGCATGTTTGAAATGCAGCGTGTTGTTATTGCTCTCAGCAAAACAGAATTACCTCCTCTTAAAGATAATCTGTTTTACTTCAGTGAGACGTGGTGATGTCCACAGAAAACAAATCATTTTTGGCAAGTGGAGGCAGGATTTTCTTGGCAAGTTGGAAGAAGCATCAAAGGAAGAGAAGGATGGGATGCAGCACAACTGGTTTTAATCACATTTAAGAGTGAAGTTCCTCTGGACAGGCCTACTGTCTGATATGCCATTGTAAATGCTCTCGGGAGCCTGGCAAAAACCAAGTGAATGGCACAAAGGTACTCAGGGCTCTTGGTGGACTAACTGGCAAAGCTTTTGCCAGCTGGCATTAGGCAGTGCTGAACTTTAATGCAGTGTCCTGGTTCCATGACTGATTTTCAGCGGGTGTTTGGTTATCCAAGTCCGTGCCTCCTTTTTGACAGCCACAGCTTCTCAGAACACTCTGCACTCCTGTTTGACACTACAATGAAGATGCCGAGTTGGTTGTAACAAGGATGCGCTGTCGCTGCAGAGCCACTGGAGAGAGGGGAAGCTCTGATTTCAGTTCAGTCCAGCTCTGAGGTGGTCAGAGAGCTCTGGAGGTGTCAGCTGCTTCTTCTTGCCTGTCAAAGAGCCTCCAGTGGCTGCTTCCTAGCGCAGGCATGCTGAGCTGCCTGAGTGGTTGGGATAGGTCTGGACAAAGAGAGCTTGGGGAAATGCTTCTTGACAGGGCTGTTCCTCTTGAAATCTGTTTCCTCTGGAAATTGCTGACTTGTTTCACTAAACTTAGGGACAGGGAATGTGCTGATTTTATTAGTGTATTCTGTAGGAAACCGATGTTTCGCTTCAACTGTTTCAGTACTATATAATGTATTACATTGTCATCTCACATAACACGTCAGTTCAAACTAGCTTACATAAACATCCAAACAAGAAAGTCGAGCTAAAAATATCTGGTATCATTTCAGTACTTCTGAAACAAAGCATTTCAGCACATCCATTCAGCTGCATGTTTCAAAACGATGGCACTCTCTTCCAGTTAGGAATGAAAGGACATTTGCAATGTCTGAATTGCCTTTGGAACATGAACAGCTTGAGCTGTGATGGCTGCTGGAGCTGCATGGCTGGGATTGCTGGTCAGAATGCTGCAACAATTGTTCCTCTACATTATGGGGGGTTGCAGCGGCATTTGGAGGCTACGGTCAGGGCTTGAGGCTCACATTGACAAAATAAAGGTAATAATTGGCCTTCAGTCACATATAACAGAAGCACTGGGTCTGGTATGGGGAAACCAGGCGATACCAGAACTTTGGTTGTGGCTTGGCAGGAATGGGATTTACTGTGCTTTGGCTAAGCCTTTACTTGGTGTGGTTGCCTGGGAGAAAGATCTGATGGAAGGACAAGTTGGGTATTCCCCTAATCACCTGTCAGGGGTGAATGAGGACTTCAGCTTGAAGGACCTTCAGTGTTCTGTGAACCTCGTCTCAGACAGGGTCTTGGTCTTGGATTTAATTTCTGGTAACATCAAGATCGGGAACAAGTCTTAAATGAGCACCAAAGAAATGGGATTCAAATCCCCTCTGCAATCCAAGGACCTAAAGGCTTCTTTAAATGAATGGTTTAAATAACCTGGAAGTTGAAGCAGAGCCATTGAATTGACTATCCAGTCCTTGAACACCAATGAACAACTGATACGTAGATGATTTCTAAGCAAAATCTTCTGTTTGAAATTTGTGATTATTTATGATTATTATATACTATTGGTAAAATGCAGACAGCCCTGAATTTCTAAGCCAAGAATGGCCCTTTCCCAAATTAAGGAACATTTAAGGGTGGCCTGTACTAGATGTCTGGGAGTTCTTGAATTAAAATATGCCTTAGAAAGGGAGGAAACCAAAATATTATTCAGTCTGCAGCAATCCCATGCATTTAAGCTCCTGAAGGACTTGTGTTTCTTTACTCTTGAGGTTCATTATGTCACCAGAAAAGCTTTACTATTTTACTGTGGAAGCAACATAGCCATGAAACATTAATTTCCAGGAATGTGGAAACCATGAAATATGGGGTTTTCTACTAAATTAAGATTTTACTTTCGTCTCTTCTCACATAGTGAAGGGAACCAATTTTCATTATATATTTATGTATATGCATTCTGGAAATTCTAATAGGAAAGATACACAAAACAGAGGAAGAACATTTTTACATTGAAGAATGTATTTCACTGGTAACCACACCAGTCATTTATATTACATTTTTCATTCTGAACCACTTTGCATTCCAAATCCATTTTGGAACCATGTCTCTCATTACTGAACTGCACCCACTCTGGTGTGTACACGACCAGCTGATATATTGTGCCCTGTAAGATGTGGCAGCTGTTTAGATTTATATAAAATTCTTTTATTGCCCTGTTTCCACAATGCCATTCCCTCACCATTTGCAGTGACCAACACCACTCAGATCTGCCTGGCACAGCCACCACTGCACAAGGATCTCCAGCAGTGTCTAAGTATTCTGCACCATGGCAGATGTCTCTGGCTGGAAGGAAAAATAGTGAAGGGCAGATTAATTTCTAGTCCATGTCAAGGAAAATATGTAAATATTCCCCTCTTTTTGCTAATCAGTGTTAGTAATTATAGGACTGATGTCTCTTTCTTGAAAAAAACAAGTGACCAAGGCTGTCAGAGCTCAAGAAGCATTTGGACAATGCTTTCAGGCACATGGGAGGATTCTTGGGACTGTCCTGTGCAGCAAATCAAGGATTTAGATGATCCTTGTGGGTCACTTTCAACTCAGGATATTCTGTGATGCCAAGACTCCTTCAGGTATCTGCACGTGCTCCTGTGCACACAAAGACCACATCAGTTTTTAGCAGCCTGGGCAGAATGAAAGCAATGGGAATTTGGAGGGGATTTGAAGCTTTTAGTTCTGGGAACGGTTCCTGAATGCAAGTGCTCACCTAAGGTTTCTGACAATACTCAATTTGCATCCAATACCAGCTGATCGGAATGGAAGAATTATTCAAGACATTCTAGAAGCATCTATGTCGTGGGAACCATGGGTTTCCAGGCTATAAGACACGCCAGAATATTCACCAAATCACCAGTGTGGTTTTCCTTAATGCTACAATTAGCGATGGAACATTAACAGAAGAGTTACTGGATAAGATTTGATGGCACAAAGCCTCCTGCCATAAACTGGTAATTCTCAACATGTGCAAACATATTGCTAGAGAAGATGAGTTATGCAATTAAAATCAAAATTGGAGATTTGTTATCAAAGGACAGCAATGAGCACTAAAATCCAGCTGAGAGGCTCCCTTATCTTGTTATCTTCAGGCTTCTTTTTTAGTTAATCTAACACAGCTGACAATATTTGACACAGCCAATTGTGCCTACAGCCATGTGAGGGATGTTTTATAGAACTTCTTTCCACTAGCACAGAGAGATTTGTCATAGTGCAACTCTTTAAAAAGTCTGAAAAGCTTTGCCAGAATTGCATTTCAGGAGAGTAAGATGTGATAAAAATTCTGACAGTCAGAACGTTTCTAATGTAATCATTAATTTCTAAAATTTTGAACAAGCCTTAATAACATTTTAAGTGCAAATTATGTTAAAAGTTCAATTCAAAAGAAACATTTGATTTTGTCTGGATAAAAGATTTTAATCAACTTGGAAAACTGTGGTTGTGTAGCTTTCCCTCACAACAAATTTCAAAATTCCCCCTTCACGTCTTCATTTAGAATGAAGCAGAATTCCAAATTCTGAATTTGTTTGCAAAATGAACTTCTGTCCTACCACAGCACTTTCTGTGCCTCTATGAAGAGGACAAAAAGCTTAATGTCTAATTTCTGTGAGCCTTAAGGAGATTGGCTGCATGTTAGTATTTTCAAATCCAGGCTTATACAGCTGCTCTTTGAATATAAATCATAGCGTTTGGGTTACACTAACACTCTCTGCAGTTTAGCACAGTTGTTAATTAATACAATACTGTATTAGTTCTTCTTACAGTCTTACTATTAATGCTCTGTGAAATCCCATTAGCTCTGCACATGGTCCCAGACTTGTTCTGAATGTGGGAAAGAAAGAAACGTACAGTGGTATGAATAATAAAGAGAGGCTTTCAAGTGGTTTCCACTGTGAGCATTCTGAAAAAAAATATTTTCCAGAGTGTAATACGTGGGGCAAGCTTTTCACGAAATTTCAATGCAAACATGCAGATATTTGTCAGCCAAGCTTTCCCCCGGAGTGTGAAATCCCTTATGCACCACTATTGTTCTACGGCAGAAACATCAGGAAGATGAAGTAGCTCCTAAAAATGGAAAATGAACCAGGTTGTTTTATTGTCTGAATTGACAGAAATGCAAAAAAAAAACCCCAATAAACTGCATAGCTGATGCAAACAAAAAGATAAAACTTTCCTTATATTCTTGGTTTAAATATTTTAAAGTACAGGTAGAGAGGACAGTCAAAATTTGAGTGAAGTTTTCCAGAAGTTATTTGAATTTCCTGCTTCAGTGATCTGACAGGTCCTTCTTAAATTCCAAGAAGATTTAAGTGCCGTAGTAAAAACCAGGCTTGTTTGTTAACACCTCATACAGAACACCCCAAAATGTATTAACTACTACAGAAACTTCAGACCTAATTATTTCCTATTAGATGAGTTTTGTCCAGTATTGACTCCATAATGAAAGAGAGATCTGACAAGGAGGTTAGGAAAGCTTTTAAAAATGGGGAGAATGATGGAGCAGGCAGGATTTAGACACAGACTATTCCTGGGAGAAGCTGGGTCTCTCCTAACCCTTTAAGAGTTGCTGCCCTGGAGCAGTGCATGGTTAGGAGGATTCCAGTAGGTGCTTTTCTCCTTCCCAGTCCCACGGCTCATCCATAGTCCAGTCTCTGCAGCCTCACGGGGCAGTCAGGAATGGCCAGGGCCTTTCTGCATGGCCAGCATCCAGACAGGGACACACTGCTCAGGGAATCCCTCCTGCCTCTCCTCCCGCAGGATGGTGAGTCCGCTCATCTCGATGAGGCTGTGCAGGATGTTCAGGTCTCGGATCACGCTGCTGTCCAGGCAGTCCAGGGTGCAGCCCTCCCTGGCCACATTGTCCTTCAGAATGATGACACCGTTATCCTTCAAGCCACCCTGGCAGCGGATGAGAAACTCCAGCAGATCTTTGTCTGTCAGATATCCTACAGGTGAAGAGATGGAAAGTAGACCACTATTAACCATTCAGACACGTTGGAAACGTGCCTTGATCTGAGTCTCCATAGCCTGTTTATTGCAGCAAATCATTATTCTAGTCCTGCCAGATTTAACTATGAAATCTTGGGCAAATCAATGAGACCAACAGACACAAACTCCAATCAATATTTAGGCTCCATACTGGTAGCAGCAACAGATGTGGACAGAAGCCACTGAGGAGAGTGGAGAAAATACTGGGTGCTGAAGGGTTCTTTAATCTGGTGGTTTAAGTTATAATAAGAATCAGTGGCAGGAAGCTGGAGCCAAACAAATTCATATTGGGAATAAGCGACAACTGTTTAACAGTGTAAGCAATTACCCATTGGAAACTACCAACAGAAGTGGGGTTTACCACCTCTTGAAGTCCTCAAACCAAGTGTGGTTGAATCTCTCAAGATATGTTTTAATTGAACACAAACTACTGGCTTAGCACAAGGATAAAGGATATGAATAGAACAGCTTGGGATATAGAGTAGGTCAAACTAAATCCCAGACCCCTCAGTCTTTTACTGCTAAAAATCTGTTTAACTTTGTGTAGCACTGTGTACCCAGCAAAGGAGGTCTGGATCAAAGATCCAGCAAAGCAAGCAAGACCTTCCACAACGCCAATTAAACTCCTTGTGTTACTCCATACTCCATGGGATTTTTGCAGATATGTGTATATTTTAAAATAGTCCTTTTTTCAATATGTTGTTGAGGTTCTGTTTCTTATCCTTCCTTCTCAAAGATCAGGACTTCTGTTGAGAACAGGGGTGTAGAGCTCAGAGAAGAGCAAAATGAGAACTCTCACATGTGAAACATCTAACATGAATTAACAAGGACAGGTGATCAGAAACTGAATGAAAAACTTGGAAAAAATAATAATTTGTATTTTCTAGTCAAAATATTTCGTTTTCTTGATGGAAGATTTAAACTTTTATAAATGGAAGTTGTCATTTCAAAACCACATTTTGACATAGCACGTCAAGTTTCTTTAACCACTCCTAACGAAAAAAATTAAAGAGAAAAAAGCCCCAAAACCTGAAGCTGAATACCTTTCAAGCTGAAAGAAAATGGTAATTTCTAGATGAAATGTAAGCTTGCACTTTAATTTTTTTTTTACAAAATGGCTGCCAGGGTTCGCATGCTTATGCATGCATAAGACAAATCAAGATTTCATTGGCAGGATTCATTGAAGCTTTTGAACACCTTGTTTGTAACTTATTTTTCTCTTAACTTGGCTTTTAGTGTAGTTTCCTAAGAAAATGAGATCTTCAAGGTGTTTGTTGCTCTCTAGCAGACAGTCCTGCCCTCGCTCCATCAAATGAACTTGTAGGCATATTTCAGCCAAATTCCAGATAGGAGTAGAAGTTTGATTAATGATTAAAATCACTCCATATTTCCTTGACATTGATGGAGAAAGAAGATTCGGATCTGTGTCTATGCTAAGAACAGGATATGCTCTCTTAGTCAGGAGCCACATATCTGACCAGCACAGCCTTAGATAGGTCTGAGCTCATTCCTCCTCATTTTGACTTGGATTTGCTCAAAGGGTGAGGCCAGAGCTACATTTGCTGCAATGACTCATTATTAAAGAAAAGCAAAAATACAAAGGAAAATTATGCTGGTCTAAAGCAATTTGTTCAGACCTCCTCCTGAATAATTCCTTCTGCCCTCTGAAACTGCACCATGGACACCTCGGTTCACAGATTAGGAGCAAACCTTCTTCCCACTGCAGCAGAATTTTTTTTTTGTTTTTTTGGTAAGGTACATAGCCCTCATTATCTGATTGCTCTAAATGCTGCAGGGCATTCACTGAGGTGGCTGCAGGAGGAAAAGCAGATGTTTCTTATAGGAGAGGCTACTGTGGACATAGCTAAGGGAACCTGTCTGATAAACATCAGTGCACGTAATAACACCTGATCTGATTTACAGGTATTGGTGATTCCACTATGGCTTTTTTCCTGATTGTTTCCTGAAATACCTCGAAGCCTGGATAATCTGCAGATTCAGAAACCACAGTCCACAAGTGAGGTCAGCCCCTGGCAACTAAGAAAAAGTATTCCTGCTCCAGAAAATCCATATATAAGGCCTCCCCCTCAGCTGCACCTTTGCAGGCAGGCTGCTCTCCAGGAACTGGTACCTTTCTCCAATAGGTGACCTGAAAAAACCAACTTGATTTGTACCCACCGTGCATGTGGCTTTGGGGAACTCTCAGAAGTCTCTCATGATGTTTTAGGAAGTGGTCACAAAGATTTGAGAACCTCCTTTGACCACAGGCTGCCTCTTCTGTGAGATGTCAAGTTAGAAGGATCACGCAGAACTAACCTGAAACCCACTGAATCCAGATGACGTCGTATCTTTGTGGGGCTGGCGTGAATTCCTGGAGGCTTTTGCAGTAATACATCTCTACTCTGTCCTCCTTGCCCTGCAGGTAGTTCGGGACCTCAGCCAGGAAATTCTCCATCATATCCACCAGCTCCACACTCTTGAAAACTGGCAGCAGGACGTGCTTGCTGATCCGACCTATCCCAGAGCCGCAGTCCAGGGCGCGGCTGGTGCCAGCTTTCCCCACCCCCTGTGGGATACAAGGAAATGATTTGAAATCTGAAAAATACCACCTGAAAAATCACAGCAACCGTGTTACCCACTATGTGTCCAGCCAGCCTGGTGTCTTCTCCCCTTATCTCTGCAGGGCTGTCGGGAGATTGATAAGAATCAGCACCACTGTCTGAGCTGAGCTGGGCTGTCACATTCCCAGGCTGCTGCTGCTGGGACTTCTCACTGCATTTACTGCTGTACAGGAAGGCTTTGCTTGGTGTAAGAAGAGACAGAGTCTTCTGCAAGCTCCTAGCTTTCTCAGAAGATCCACTACTCTTCGTAAAGTCCTTGCAACTTCAAATATTCACACCTCACAGGCAACTACGTGGCTAGATAAGCCTCGTTCTGTGTCCTGTAAAGGCCTAATAAAAAGGGAAGTGTACACCAAATACTGTATGCAAGCAGTAACTTCTGCAGCACAGAACTCCCAAGGTGCCCACGGGCATTTCTGCAGATACACAGAACCCCTGGGATCAAAGTGCAGTTCTCAAAACAAATTGTGTTTGAACAAAGGATCTTGGAATGATGAGTAACTTATGACAACGCAAGAAGTCTGGGCTGGAGCATATACAGAATTTCTCTTTTAGGCATAGAGACGAGAAAGATGATTGACTAGATTTTGCTTAACTGTTCCTTTTTTCTTCATAAATGTCATCTTTGGACAGAGATCAGACGTGAAAAAATGTGGCACAAAGGCTGTGACTGTAAGAAAATAACGAAGCGCTGTAAAAGAAGCTTTATAATGAAAGCTGTATTTCACCCCTAAACCTTCCATTCTAGCTATAAAAGGGCTCTTAAGAGCCTGCTGCTGTTCTGTAAAACAGAAATTCTGAGTCTACGCATGCACTGACTGTGGGATAGGAGCTCCCCTGGCCAAAGTTATCTGTTAAACAAATATATTAAAAGCAAATGTAAACACCTTTCCCCTGTCCCCTGGAACTGAGTGTTGAAGTGAAAGCTGTGGGCCAAAGTCCCTGCTGCAACTTCACTGCACTCGAAGGAAATAAGCCCAGGAAGAGTCTTGCTCTTCCTGCTTATTGGGAGAACACCCTGCTTTGTAATGAACCAAGCATAAATCATGTAACTCACACTTTTTTGGCCTGGCTTCAGTGGGTAATTCAGTAGATTATTAAGGTCAAAGGACAGCACTGTCAATGACATGACTATGAATAGCCCGGGCGAGCATCTGATTACACGGAGTAATTGTAGAAAGAGCACACGGCCCTCAAGGGCTCTCGCCAGTCTCCAGGGCTGCTGCTCCCAATTTGTATGCCCAGGAAGATTAATCTCCTGATGTGAGCACGAGTCCACAGACCTTCAACCCTACTGGGCTCTGGAGACTACCTGTTTGTAGTTAGCCAGAAAATGGGAGCCATTCCTCATCCACAGGCTGCACTTAGGAGCACGTGGCTTTTACTGAGGACCAGACTAAGAGGTAACAAGGAGTTCAGGAAAGGAGAAGGAACTGTGTCCTGGTGGGTTTCCATGATGTTGGCTGGCTGGCAGATGCATACAGGTCTACACTGCTGGGATTAACTAAAAATCTTTGAGAAGGCTGCTGAGAAAAGTGGGATGATTTACCAAAACCACCAACCGAATTCGACAAAAAGCCAGGTAGCTCCTTCAACATCTGTGTTTCACAGAATCTACAGTCACAGCACCTCGCTCAAAACAGGGAATTCACCTCCCATGGCACATCACAGCAAGGACCTCTGATGACACATCTCTGTGTGCCATCGAGAAGAAGGAAAGGAAACAGTCATGGGAGATGAAGTTCGATCCCACACTTCGCTGAAAAGGAGTGAGAGCTTCGAGCAGTCAGTTGAGAAGCCCTGTGAAACACCACGGCTCCGTTTGTAATGAAAATGTTGACATAATTCCATGTTCAGCTAATATATTTTCAGTTTGGAAGTGCTCAGGGCTTTGACAGAGTATTAACATTTTCTTTGGAAGGCAAACATTTTCCCAAAAGTCTAATTGAGTTGAAAATCAGACTCCTTATTTAAAAAAATAGTATAAGTGAAAACTCTAAGCCAGAAAAGGCTTCAAAATTTAAGACTGACTGCTCTTCTGACTACTTTGCTTCCCATTACTCAGAATCAATGTCCTTTAGGACACATATACACCCCAAAATTGTTCTCTAAAGCTATATAGGGCACTCATAAATTTCATTCGGAATAAAAGAGCTGTGGGATATGTTCCTGGTGCTACTTCAGGTCTTGGAAGAGCAGGAAGGCAGTGAAGCTATGTAGGACAAAAAAAGGAATCAGAGTTCAAGAAACAGATAAAAATCCCAGTGGTTTTCCTTCTAAAAAAATTTTTAAAAAAGAGCACTTTTTCAACAACATCTCTTCTATCTCGTAACTTTCAAAGGAGAAAAATCACTTTCAAGAAGTTTTCACTCAGCAATTAACCAATCATGCAGGTGAGCTGGGGGCAAGAAAGGGAGAAAGCGTTGAGGGCAGAGAGGGAGCTATAAAGTCAATATAATCTCCATCTGTAATATTTTACACACCTACAGCTCACGACCGATGCTGAATTAATGCTTTGTTTTTCTTTATTTTCTTTTTTACTCACTACCTCCGGATTAGGCACTTGGAAACACGGTGGCTGTGTGGACATCAAGGCATCAGCCCGCTGCCATAAATATGCAGGGCTGTAGCTGTGCTGATAACCCTGTACCTGAGACAGCCTGGAGCTTGTCTGCACAGCACTGTTGGCTCAAGCTGTGTTGCTCTTGGTTTGAGTTCTGCCCACACACACATAAAACCTCTTAACTCGAGCACAGTGACACTTTCAACTCCGTTTGACTTGCCCGCGAAGGAGACAGGCTAAAATATAAGCGAAGCCCTCAGTCCTTTCTGTAATTCCTTCCATGTGCCCAGGCAAGATAAATTCTCCAATGGTAAAGAAATCTGTAGCTCGGCTTACAGTGGGGCTAAGAATCATGCTAAGAAATGCCATACCTGAAGGTATGCAACATCAGTCATGGAAGGGAAATGTCACTGTGTGGCATTTCCACGCCAGCCAAACTAACTCAGGAGGGGTAATTTGAGTGGAACTGGGCAAGTGTTTTTTAGGGAGCACTGGTTTTGCCAGAATATAAAGTTTTGGATGAATAAAACTCTCTGTGAAACTGGTATTTCAAATCTAGAGAATAGTTTTTAGCCAAAAAACATGGGAAAGAATGTTGAAAATGTCAAAGTACTTCTTTTTTTTCGTAACTTTCAAGGAAAAAAGAAACCAAACTTGTCAACTTTTCACTTCTAAAGAGCATTTTTTATTTTGGAACTGACTTGAGGTCTTGAAAACAAAGGGGAAAGTTTTTCAGAGGGTGAAACAATAAAAAATTGTTCAGTTGATCTGAAACTAATTTTCCTATTTTCCAATTTTGTTAAGCATCTCTTAAAAAACGAGAAAGTATATTAAGGTGAAGCAGATTGGTTTTTTCTATCTTGATCACCTTATTGGTTAAAAACAATATTCATAGAGCCATAAACTTGGTAAGACAGTTCATTAGCTTTATGATAAAGTCACTGCTACAGAAAGCCACTAAATATCTGTATCTGGTTCAGCAGGATTCAAATTTCAGTAGTAAGAAAGGAAAATAAACCATAAGTAACATAATCAATTGACTGCATCTCAATAGAGGCCAGGCTTTAACAAACTAAATCAGAATAAGCAAAAGGTGCAGACTCCTTTCTGTTCCTTTTTTATTTTTTTTCTTGTTTGATCTTGGCCATTCAGAGTATCCTTTCTATCCCCGGCTAATTATAGGAGTAGGAGTTCTGCTCTGGAGTATTTTGTATCTGTCATCACAGCTGATGCATTGGGTATGATTCCTCTTTGGCATGTGAAACTCTGTCACAGACTGTACTTCTTTCCTTTTCGGGTCTTGGAGAGGAGAAAGTGTAACAGTGTGACACAAACCTGCTGCAGGAAACTGCATCTGTGTGACGTCCAGGAAGGGTGAAATCTTCCCCTGAGCACACACTTATGCACCACTTGAATTCTGCAAATGTCCTTAAAACAAGACTTATAGAAAATTTAAGGAACGTGCCTTGACTGCATTTCATTTTTTTCCTGAACATGCCATTTTTTCTGAAAATGTCATTCAGAAATGTTACCATCAGGTTCAGCTCCTTTCCAAACCTCCTTTGTATTTTCACATTTTGTTTTCATTGACAGCGTGATACAGTGAGGTTCTGAGAAGCCTTTTTTGCATCAGCACTAATACAAATGACTGTTGATATAGAAAAATGCAGCTATTCACTTGTGTTTTGCTGGCTCACGGCCCCAAAAGTCTCCCTCTATCAGGTACAGCAAATTTTGCCATCGCTTGCCCGTCACTACTCTGAATAGTTTCTATCTCTATCTCTATGTTGTCAAGCCACACTCATTTTCCATCCCAATCCATTTAAACTCTGCCCCACTTTTTTTTCCATACACAACATCTAATTAACCTATTGAGCTTTCTTCCCACAGTGGATCGTTAAGGCTAAAAAAAGGTTATCTGGCTATCCCAAATTTGTACATTTGAGCAGAAAATTAAAGATCTATGGTAGCATTATATAGAACTAGTCATTTTGTCAGCAGGAGAATTTAACAAATTTGTTTGTGGATTCTTTAACATGTAATCCTGTAGTCGAGCTGATTCAGTGGGCTCCTTCCCTGGGAAGAGGGAAGGGCGGTCAGAAAACCATCAGGCCACACTTGTAAAGATTTTCAGATTTCCAAAGACAGTTTTAGGACTCAACAGGATTTTCAGAAACGCAAGGACCAAAGCAATACTGCTCTTAAAATCCCACTTGGCATCTCCTTGCAATTCAGGTCAAAGCAGACCTTAGAAGGTGTTTACAGACCTTTAGAAATTTGCCTGAAAAGGTGTTCAGTGACACTGGAATGTTTAAGGAAAAATATTTTGCCTAATGTCTAGCTTATTCTATACACTTGTGTGTGAGATGGTGGGTTTTTTTGCAGCATTCTCAGAAATATCTATAAATAGGCAAACCAGAAATTGGGCATTTAGTCTCAGCTAGTTTCCCAAACAGACTGCAGAAATGTGCACAGACAAATCTGCCACTGAAGCCAACAAGGATTTTATCATGAAAGGTCCCAGTCCTGCATTGAGAATTAATCCCTCACTCAAACCCAGCTACAAGAACTCCTTGCACAATCCTCATTGCAGCTTGGGAGCACTAGAAAAGGATGTAAAACAGGTAAATAATGATGTAAGACCAGGCAAAATGTGCATCTTGGCAGAACACATGACTAGACCCAACAACAGGGGTGACCCGTGACTGCAAATCAAACGTGACACATGGTGCCATTTAAATCAGATGTGGCTGGGCACCGTGAGCGTTGTTTTTGACACATCACCACTGCTTCCTGCAGAAGATAAGATTAAATAACTCACCCCAACAAACCTCCTGAGAAATTCCCGGGAAGATTCAACATCTGTGTTGGAGAGCTCGATGTAGTCTCCCATCATTCCCTCTTCCGTGGCCGGCACCTCCCGGTAGAAGTGTTTGGCCCTGGCGTAGAACTGCATCTCCCCATTGATGACTTGACTTGTCAGAGCATAAAGTTTCACTGCAAGCAGACAAATCATTGTTTTATTGTTAGTGACAGCTATTTCTGGCTTAGTTAATTGCTCTGGAGGCACGATGATGAAGATCTGTAAATTTAAGCTGAGCCTTCAAAGCACCAAATCTGTTTCTAGAGCAACGGTGGAAGGAAAGGTGTTGGGTTGAATCCTACAAGACCTTGAAGGGATCCAGCCCTCCTCGGGCAAATCCGGTGCTTTCCAGGTCCAGAAATCGTTTCAATCATCACACTACATTTTTGTGTCAGTGAAAAATCACTTAAGGTTTGAAGTGAACACACATGCCAAGGACAGCAAGGGGTTTGATTTTACCTGGAAAAGCTGTGGGCAGCATTTACTACTACGCAGGGTCATCATTTCTGCTATCACTGACCTAAGTGTTGTGCAGATTTCCAGATATGCTTTCCAGCTATTGACAGCTGCATGGAGAGTGCACCAGGAAGAAAGTGGATGAATGAGGCACTTGCTCTGGGTTATTTTTAGTGATACTGTATGGTCTGTGGCACTGCAAGTAAGCTGAACCAAGGAGCAGATGGTAGTCTCAGGCCTAAATGAGTACACGGGGGAACACAATTTAGAAGAGACAGTCCTAAATTTTCATCTGTCACAGGTCAAGGAGCAAGGTAATCAGTGGGTGATATACTGAAAGCTTCCTGTGTGCCAGAGGCTTGGATGTTTCTTTTCATTGCTTGGCTACGTTGCTGGTAACGTACAGCAATCAGTATTTTGAAGCTGTTTTACTAAAACCTGTGAGTTTTGCTGGGTAAAGGGCTATTTTGCCTGGTTCTTTAAAAACTGACACAGAACCTGTCCTGGGTTTTTCTGTACTCAATGTGCATCAGCATATCAAAATTAGCTGTTTTGCAGCTCAAAAGTTTGGATTGAGGCAAGCTAAAAATTTTGCTTGGAAATCATCACCTCTGGCTGTCTCATGTGTGCACACAACTGTCCAGGCATTCTCCTGTGTGTGTGACAAACCCTCCACCAAAAACACAACTCCAAGCCTGACAGTGAAAGCCAAGGAATGAGGAGGGACAGAGTCACACCAGGAACGAGCACCCAGAAGCGAGCACCACCTTGCAGCGTGTGACCAGCTCTGCTGCAGCTTCCCAGCGTGCTCAGGGAGCTGGAAATGATCCTTTAAAGTTCATAACAAGACAGAGGGAGAGCTCCCTGCCAGCTGCACGCACAGGAGGACCAGGGAATTTCAAGATGCTTTGTCCCTGCATCTTTAAACTTCCACGGGAGCACTGCCAGCTGCTGCTGGGAACGGGCTGAACGGGCCGTGCCTTGCTTATGCAGGCTGGAGAACAGGAATTATGCCCTCCACACAGAGGAGGAGAGTAAGGCCAGAGGCCCTGAATATAAGCCTGGAATGTATTTAATTGAGGGCAAGCAAGCTCAGCGGGGAATGATAAGTGTGTGCCTGCCCATCCTCAGCAGGAGAGTGACATTTTGGAGGCAAATGAGGGGGGGACAAAGGAAGCAGGATAGGGAATAATTACCACCAAGGACCACTCGGAACAGAATAGTGCTATTGGGTTACATATAAGCAGCATGCCCAGCATATCCCTCATCCAACAAAAGCAGCATTACCAGCCCCTCTTGTCATCACCTGCTTAAGTCAAGTGCTGAACGGATACTATTAAAGCTTTAATCCATTACACATTTATGTTATGCCTGAGAAATTTATACCACAAGAAGCACTGAGCCCAGCAAGGGTCAAACCTGGGAGTTTTACACACTCCACTGATTATATTCACATACCCAGAAGAAACCATTTAGCTGAAGAAATTAATATGAAGGGGGCAGCAGCCAATCCCCAGCACAACTTGGCCAGGGTGGCTCCCAGAGCCTGGGAAAAAGAC
Organism: Melanocharis versteri; assembly: GCA_013397845.1. Classification (NCBI taxonomy): domain Eukaryota; kingdom Metazoa; phylum Chordata; class Aves; order Passeriformes; family Melanocharitidae; genus Melanocharis; species Melanocharis versteri. The sequence continues at coordinate 282,175 of VZTG01003866.1, forward strand.
TCCATTGGTAGCTGTGATTTTTCCAGTAAGGGATCTCTATCCTTATCCAGAAGTGGCACCATCGTGTCTTCTCTGTGTCTCCTTTTGCTCTATTTCAGAGGTCAGCCTGTCTGCTGAACAGAACTGAATCCCTGTATATAGGCTTTATGAGATCTTCCACGTAAGAACCCAGTGATGATTCCACGGGTTGTTTAATGGACCTGTCAAGGGACAGTGATTTATCCCATTTTGCTAGATTGAAAGGAAAGGCATTTACAGGCTGTCTGCACACCAGGACAGCATGAACTACAAATATTCAGAGTCCTTCTACTCAAAACACGAGCCTGACCTGAGGCAACACATGGGGATGATATGCTGTTCAGGATATCAGATCTGGAGCGTGTGCTCTCACATTTCTCACTCAGAACCAATATCAGGCTTGCAGAATTCCTGCCAGGACTTGCATGCACACACCAGCTGACTGCAGCTCCTCCCGGGCCATCTGGGGCCCCAGAGCCCTGCCCTATGTGCTGGCATCTGAAACCAGCTCTGGGTGAGCATCCACAGGGGCTTCTCCATGCATTAAACTGTGAAAAGATGTTTTTATGGATGCCTCCCACCCCAGGGCATGCAAGGACATGGGCCATGCAAAGAGTGGCACTGTACCCAAAGTTTTCTCCGGTGGACCCACAGCCTCACTGGTACAGTGTGAGATCTATGAGGTGATTTCCACCTCAGCGTTGCTCCTCCCTCTGAGGAATTTGCAGCACTGCCAACTCTCCCAATGCACAACCCAGTTTTTCAGACACAGCCTATCAACCTCACCTCTGATCTGCCTCGCAGCTGTGCCTGGCATGCAGGCTCCAGCAGCAGAACCACAGGGAGGAGGAGGAGGTTTGCCAGCTTGCAGGAATTTACCCCAAAAGAGGAGTGCCACATGTCCTTGGTGGCTGTCAGGGTTGCAGTCGTGTCTCTCCCTCATCACAGGACCTGCCTAGCCAGAGGCATCTCCCTTTCCATGACCCGTGTGAGACTACTTCATGCATCAGGAAATGAAATACTTGTGAGGCCTGCTATGGCTACACAGCCTGCCTTCAATGAATTCCGTAAAGTAGGGCATGAGCAGGATAGGACAACGCAGGCTGCAAGTTCCTCAGACATCACAGGGCAGGCAGCTGTCTAACATATGAGGCTTTCGGTGTTAAGGCAGGTAACTTGTAAGATTTAAACTTAGAAATGTGTTTCCAGTAAAGAAGAAACCTTTTCATGGCACACTTGTCCCTCAGCTGAATCTGCTGGCAAGTCCCCAGGCGGAGATGGTTGAAGCAAACCTACTGCTGAAGCAGGCTGAGGGCACGAACTGGCTCCCTAAAGGTCACTCCAGTCATGAGACATCAATAATTTTCAGTCACTGTAAACACAGTCTGGATGCAGAGGGGTCATCTACACTGAATGCCAACCAGTGCGGACTAGACAGACACTGTCCACCAGAATCTTTTGCCCTGCAAAGTTCAAAGAGTTATCTCTCATATTTTCTTATGGATCAGTTAAAAATGTTGTTTTCCAGTGCATCTGGTCTAAATCTCTAAAGAAATGGACCACTTAATACGTAAGACCCAGTGCAATCCCAACCTGCAGTATGCTGCCTTACAGTTCTTGACTGCAGGGTTTCCTCAGCTAAATTTCCCTGGCAGAAGTAAATGTTGCAAGTAATTTTTTTGAAGTTTTTATTTGTGAACATTATTTTGTGGCTCCAATCGCTTTCTGCAAGATACTGAACTAATTCCAGTTTGGCTGAGTGCTCCCTTTTAAATGCAACATCTGCTTTGTGCATCAGCTGAAAAACAGTTATCTGTGTGCATGGTTGAATCCACCTCTCTACTGTGGTCTGAGCACCATGTAAATTCTGTTTTATAGAGGATGAACATCATGCCACCCCCAAAGCAGATTTTACTTACAGCCACGTGCCTCACACACAGGAATATTTATCTCCAGGGATGGATCATCTCAGTTTTCCACTGCAGATCTCAGCCCACTGGCACCAAGTCCCACAGCCCGTGTAAACACGTGCATAATTTCCAGCATCTGAGTAGCTCCAATAAAGTCCACTGGGCTTAAGGGCTCTCACACACATTTAAGTACATTGTTGGATCAGGGCCTGAAGTTACTCATGTCTTTTATTTATAAATGTTACCCTGGTCTGTAAAAGTGACATGTTTCTCTTAACAGGCTGTGATACCAGATACACTCAGCTCCTAAGTAAACATGCCTAGAAGAGCTCCTCCACTAAACCCAGCAATGGAGTGGGGGGAGCGTGGAGTTAGCAGAGTTTGAAGGAAGCTTTGGACCTTGCTGACCCTGGGCAGCACTGCAAGATGCAATGTGAGGCTTGGTTTCAGTGTTATTACTCGTAAGTAGGGTTAAGCACAGGCTTAACTTCCCCGCTAGGTCACAGTGTTGCTCTAGTCCTTTAACACTGTTTACACAGAGATATCTGGCTCTAGTCTTGATGCCTGAGAAGTTCAGCTCATTTCTGCTCAGTTCCACTCTGAACTGAGCTGGAACCTGTCATTATGCAGAGATGTTCAGACCTGCCACATTCTGTCCTCTCCATCTCAGAGAGCACTGGACCACAGGATAATCCAAGCTGACAGAGACCTAAGGAAGTCTCTGGTCCAAACTGCTGCTCAAAGCAGGGACAGACATGATGTCAGATGAGGTTCATCAGGGTTTAGACAGCTAGGTTTAGAAAGCCTCCAGTGATGGAGAATGGTACAACTTCCCTGAGCAACCTGTTCCAATGCCTGACTATCCTCACATAAAAAGACTGTTTTCCTTATAACCAGTCTGCACTACTTTTGTTTTGATTTATGGCCACCAGCCCTTGTCCTCATGCCTCACACAACTGTGCAGACCTCAGCTCCATCTTATTCATGACCTTCTTGTAGGTTCTAGCAGGATGATATTTGGTCTCTCTTCTGGCTGAACACGCCCCATTCCCTTTGTCTGTCTTCACAGGGCTCGTGCTCCAGTTCCCTCGCCACGCTGAGGGTCTTCCAACTCATTCCATGTCATTTCCTGCACCGCCAGCTCAAGACTCTACATGTATCATTTCCCTCAATCAACTCTCCATGCTTTTGTTAATTAATCCTGGGGTTCTGTTGGCTGCCTTTGCTTCCAGGACATTCAGCTGCTGCCTACCAAAACCCCAGCAGGAGGGATGCTCCCTGGCCTGACACTGACCAGTCCGTGGTGTTGCTGCCCAGGGTTTTTCCTATCCAGGTACAGGCTTGGGTTTGAATTTCAGCGGGTTTGAATGGCCCTAGGTTCCTACTGTCTCCTTCCTCCAGTCTGTTTAGGTGCCTCTGGATGGCAGTCCTGGCTTAGAGCTTGTGGGCAAGTCCTGCCAGCTGGCTGCAACCTCTGGGTGTGATGATGAAACAGTCCTTCCCCTCCTCCAGGTTATTGATGAAGATGGCAGGGGGGTTGAAACCAGATGAACTTTAAGGTCCCTTCCAGCCCAAACCATTCCATGGTTCTAAACAGGACAGGTCCAAGGACAGACCCCTGTAGGATTCCACTGAGTTCAAGATTTGGCCACAACTTTCTGAGCCAATCACCCAAACATTTTATTACCTGACTGTCCCCCTATCCAGACCCTGACATCGCAGCAGGATGTGAAGTTCCCCGGACATGTATTCACAGCACATGAACCACTCCACCTGTCCTCACACCCACTTTTAACTCCTGACAATAACCATGGAGTAAGAGACAAGCTGCATATTCACGTGGAGGCTGGGCTCACAGGCCATCATTTGGATAAGCTGGCAATAGGCTTGTAAGCTCTTTAGTGAAGTTTTAATGAGTCAGGTCATGAAAAGCCTGGCAGAGGGGACCTTTGGTCTGATAGGAACATTTTACAAAGCCTGTTGGCTAGGAATGGAAATTCAAATAAAATTCAGACAAGAAATTAATATAATTTTATGAGCGAAGCAATTAGGCCTGGAAACAGCTGAATGGTGACTGATGGATTCTCAGCCATTTGAAACACTTAAACCAAGGTATTTCTGTGTTCATAAATACTTACTGTGACCCAGACAAGTTACAAGCATGATGCCAGAATTTTTACACTCAATTCTGAGTTGTATGCTCATAATGGTACCTTCTAACCTTAAAATTATGTAGTGATACTTACACTAACAGTTAATGCTGTAGGAAATCCTGCTCAGTTTCTAATAAGTTGTGTGTATTTTCAGAATAAATGAAAGAATAACATTTTCCTAGACTTCACGAGATTCCATCATCCTGTAATTGATTTCCCTTCCTTTCCATCTTTCCTTCCTTTTCATTGTTCACAGCTACCTACCACTAGACACAGGAGTATTTGTCTTCCATGTTTCATTTTAAATAGCTGCAGATATTGCTGCTTTTAAAAAGCCACATTAAAAATACTAAGATAACATGGAAATGTTTTTTCTCTTTACAGGATTAATGAATTCTACCCTCCAGAGCAGAGCTATCACTGGCATCTGTACAGTTCACACAATCAGGTAAGATAATCCTTTTCCCTAAATGGATCATTCAGTTAGAAAGGAACCCCCAAGAATTCACTTAAACAGATTGCATAGGCTCATCCTTCCCATCTTAAAATTCCTACAGTTCTGACATTAAATGTAAGCTGAATAATTCTGCTTAAAATATGACATGCTAACATAATACAGACTCAGGTCAAATCTACTTTTTAGCTTTATTCTTACAGGCAAATTTTGTTTCTTATCCAGGGTCAAATTTTCATAGGAAATGAACATTCATTTTCTACATCTTAAAAAAGACAAAACAAAAAACCCAGATCCTCTTGGCCTTCTGCACCAGTGGCTGTCATTGAAATTTGTCTATAAACAAATTATTGGAAGCATTTTCCTCCCAGAGAACAAACAGTAGGTTAGACAGTCTGCTGCAGAGATCTGCGTAACAAAGACTCCTGAAAAAAATGTAAATCACTACCTTTCAAGCACTTGTCCAAAAGAATACAAACACCAGAGCTAAGGACACCCAGAATGACAACAAAACAGGTACCAGGCAAAAGAAAGAACCACCTGCCAGCTCTGCTAGTTTTGCATTTGTCCTTCCAAACTCCAAACAGGTCAAAGCATGTTTTACTCAAATGATGGCAAAAAAAGGAACAGTCAGCCAGAAACCAAACTTCTCGTCCACTCTTGTGGTCTTTACCTTTCCTTCCTCTAAGAATCTGTGGAGTATTTAGGTGAAACAACAGCCTACTGCATTAGAGGGGGGTGAGAGACACAGTTCCAAACTCTTCAGCGAGCGCTGCAGTCTCTTGAGCTGGGTTTCTCAAAACTACTACTCCTCCTCAGTGTCAGTAACGTGTCTGCCCTCCGCCATCTGACACGATCCATCTCTCCAGAGCACGGTCACACACACACGGGACACTCCTGCCCACGGCTACTCACCCAGGGGAAGCTTTTCCAGCAGGTAAAGGTAACACTTGAAGAAGTCGTTTTGGATTGCCTTGTGCAAGACAAAGGACATGCTGTGCCGACAGAGTTCTTCGTCTGTCTTGTGCCAGCGCGACTTAAAGGCCAAGTGTGCTGCTTTATAGGCCATGATGAAGATTTTTTTGGTGAGAGTGGACAGCTGCTGTGCCTGGTGCTCTCTGGAGGACCTGTCCTTCCGAGGAGGCAGAGGCAGTGTCATTTAAATTGTGGCAATGTGCTGTCATTCTATATCGGGGTGTGTGGCAGAGGGCGGAGGCGGGCAAGAGGGGAGTGAGAAATGCTGGCTCTTGGCACTGGCTCACAGTTATCCCTGGAGTGTCACTCTCTGAAACAAGCAGGTGCATGAAAGTGGAAAAAAAAATCCCCCCAGGAAATTGCTCAGCCAGGGTAAAAGTATATCTACTCCAAAAAGGAGCGGCTTTAAATCAATTGTACTTTTCCTAATCTATTCAGCTTTCACTTCAAAGGAACTCAAGTATCATCCAGAATCTCCCTCTTCTATCTTGCAGGGTGATTTTGTTTCTGTGTCTCTCCATCACTCTTAGTTCTTCAGGGCACTCAAGAGGAAGGCCAGAAGACAGAATATGGATGTGCCTCTACTCAAACTGTGAGTCCTAATAAACTGATTCTGGCAAACAAAGGTTTCCCCTTTCCAAGCTGTTTGTTCCAGGTGTCTGCAGTATAAGTACGCTGCACTGCAGAAACACAGTCAGGAAATTGGATGTTCCCAATACCAACGGGCTGCCCTACATCCCCAGCAGCACTGCAACCTCCTGACAAATATCCAACCAAGCTTTTAAGAACAGCACAAAGGCAACCCGGCCTTCACCAAGGAAAATAAATCTTATTTGGAAAAATACACTTACTTTTCTTTTAAGTGGGAGCAGTTCCCTAGTCCAGCTCACAGCTGACATGTGGGAATTTGTCACGTGCCACAGTCTGGGGGCTGGAACAGCCACCTGGGATGGCAGTGGTCGTATCCATAATGCAGATCTCCCTGCTTCATCCTGTCAGAGGTGTGCTCCAGGGGGTGCCACAACAGCCCAAGGTAATCCTGGTTTCACTCAGCAAAGTGAGATTTCCTCTCATGAGACACCATAAACCCCATAAGAATTGTTGGGAACAGTGACATCCACACTTGTCCTTCCATGGTACAGTTCTCACCCAATACAAATGTGTTAGAAAGAACAGTTCTGAAAAAAACAGGGTTAGATTTTCAGGGTGAATGTTGTAACTCTTTTAAATAAATTAGTGGTGGGTTTGACTCACAGTAGTCCTGCCCTACACAAAAAGAGTGAAGATCTCCAGAAGGCTGCATAAACACTACTTCTATGATTTTACCTGCATGTGATCAAATCCCTGTTGCAGCTCTCTAATCTATGAGTTGCTGTGAACACACCCTTGGTCCTCAGATCCTAGTGCAACTAAAGCAAGTGAATCTCAAGAGCACTGAGCCTTTTAAAGCACTTTCAAAGCACTTCCAATTGCTGTTAAAGCTTAGAGCAAACTGATTTGTGCCCAGAGCTGCGTGGTAAAGATCGCATAAATAGCAGGGTTGGGTTTGTTGGTTTTGTTTTTCTTTTCACTAAGTGGATGCTATATTTTCTATTTGTCAACAGCAGCCTATTAATGTTTTCTGCTAAGAACAACTTACAAGTGGTTCACGCTGTCTCCTAAACCTATATTCTGAACAGGAGCTGAGAACAATTCAAGCACTATTACACATCCCACATCTTCATTAACAAGAAGTGTGGGGCTTGAGTGTGGGCATGATGAGACCCATCCTACCTGTGGTGTGACTGCTGAAATGTGAGCAAACCCACGTCTCAGGCTTAACTTCCTTTCCCAAATGGCCATTTGACTCTTTCTGAAGTTGAAGCCAGCTACCCAGCCTTTTTCTTGGTGGTAGGGACCCTGGAGAATCCAGAGCTCTGAATAAACTGGAGTAAACTAAGCTAAAGTACACATCCATAATGCGTGACAGTCATTGGCTTGAACAGCTTTTGGCCTAAAATAAGAATGTGCTTGTATTTATGTGGGTAAGCAAATAGTTCCTCTGTGTGACTTCCTCTTCCTTCCCATGAGATCAGGCAGTTCTGCGACAAGAGGTTTAGCAGAAATTAAAATGAGGGATTGGTTTCTTGTTAAAACACCTGCAGCTCATCTCTGCCTAAGCAGCCCGTTTAAAATAAGGTATCAGATGGCTTAGGATGAGTCGCTGCGAGATCCAAGGCGGATCTGCTGGTTGGAGCATCAGGATATTTAAAGAGGAGTTGGACTTGCTTTTATATTAGTAGGTAACCACCTGTCTCTGCAGATTTGAGCTGTACATGCTACTTCTGAAACACATCAGCTGCCCAGAAGAGAAAAATAAAAACATGTGCACTAGCTCCACGTATCACATAGATCACAAAGGGTCAATTTTGCCTTTAAATTACTGTGTTCTTATAAAACACCTGGTATGCAATCTAATTTCCACACAGACAAGCCATCAGGGCTGCTGTAAGATTTCTCTTTGTCTTAGAAAGGCCTCTGTAGTCATTCTTCTCCCTCACACTCATGCTTGGCACATGCTGTCAGGAATAGATGCGGCTAAAGCAAGTAATTTTTGTTTTATCTTTGACAACAGGTTTTTAAGAGTTCCTGAGAACCACAGGACAATGTCGACAGAAGAGGCATGGGCAGAGAGCACACATGCAGTTCTGAGGGCAGTGAAGAACAGCTGCAAGGTTGGATGGCAGCTGGTAACCTTTACAACTGCCTGCTGCCTGGATTGTTCTGGCTGCAGCTTCGGTGGCTCACTCAGAGCAGCAGTGAACGCCCCTGTCTGACTGCCAGGCTGGAAAAGAGCAATATGACAGTGGATGCACAAATTGTCTGACTTGCTGAGGTCCAGAACTCTCAGTCACAATCCTAAACGCCACTCATGGGTCCAATTACACTTAGCAGTTTTCAAAATTATTACTGTGGAAATAATTTCATTTTGAGTTGACTGTGGAATTGACCAAAAAAAAGTACTTTGGGTTTATGAGAAACTGAAATACTGCTCTTTTCTCACACACAAAAAAATTTCCGTGTCAGGCCAAACAAAATGTTTTGGTTTGTTTGCAGGGCTATTTCCCTTCTAATTTTTGATTTGTTTATTTGTAATCAGATTCAGGTAGATTTGGTTTCACCCTATCATTTACAAGTGCAAACAAGAATAATGTCACCAGCAGACTGGTCAGTCTTGCAAAATCACTCTGTGGCAAGGAAATGCAGAGCAAAGCAAGTCCTCGGGCAAAGACCCAGCCTCGGGAGGACAGGACTTCTGATGTCTCAGGAGAAACCCTTGCTTTGAACCACATTTCCAAAGCAGAGTTCACTGCTTCTAGGTCAGGATGACTCACAGCCTTCAGGGCATATCCTGCACAATTCCCATGCGCCTTCATGGGTGCAGTCACAGCAGCAATCTGTTATCATTTATACAACTGGAATTTAGCAATCTGGAATTCCATCTAAAGCAACAAAACACAGCATCAGAGCCCTATGGGTAAATAATAGACTAAAATTAATGTAATGGAAACTGGCCAGAGCTCTATCCCTATGGAGGGAACACACACTTCTTTCCCTCTAACCCTTCTAGCTCTGGTGCCAACACTAAATTACATTATAAAGGGGGTGGGTGAAGCCACTCTTGAGTAGGAGAGGGAGCCTGAAGATCGTGTCCCAAGCACAGTGACAGTCTCAGCAGGACCCTGATCTGGAGATCCACAAACAGCATGCTAACATAAATATCAATATTCGGGGAGGACTCCTGAACGCTTTGGCCGGGAGGATTTTATTTGGTTCTGGTTAGGGACGCTCAGTAGTGCTGAGGATGAAGGGAAGGAAGGGCAGGGTTCCTGATGAAACTGCAGCAGGGGCTGCTCTGTTGTTCTTGATAAGAAGCATGACAGCTGTGCCCACAACATCTGGTTTTCATTGAACCCTAGTGAGAGTTCCTTGCTGAGTCTCTTCCACCCCATATGTGGTGGTTTAATTGATGGAGCCTGAGAAGGCTTTAGGTCCAGCGTGGAATGCCGCCTTTCACTGTGATATGTGACTCCAGATACAGCAAGGGCTGGGCTGCTCACAGCCATCTTTCAAAAGCATTTCTTTCCAATTTGGATTTTGAGTCTATTGCCCTCTGTTGGCTTGAGTGCAGGGTAAAGCTCCTTTTCGAGGTGAAAGCTAACAAAAATCTCCTCCTGGCTGAGTGGGGAGGCTCGTGGGGTTTGGAGGATCAAGCCTGCTGTAGCCTTGTGCATGGGAGTGTGTGCAGCTCCTATGCCCCCATAGCTCTGTTTAGGAATGCAGGCACAGCTCTCACCAAGGAGCAAGGGGCTCTGGAAACTGCCTGGCTCGGCCATTGAGGACTGCACATAAGAAGAAAGTTTAAAGGAGTGACCAGAGGGGATGGTGGTTTGGTGAGCAGGGATAAAGAGGATGTTGCACGCTCACGAAACAGCACAAAAAGCAATGCAGAAACCCCTCAGGGAGAACTGGGCAAGTGGGAGATAAGTTAGCCTTAATGTCTTTCAGCTCTGGCATGCAACTGCCAGAAATGCTTTGGTGAAAAGTCTCTCAAGGATTTATTTTCAATTCCAAAGCAAAGGAAAGATGGCAACCCACACCATCAAAGCTCCTTCTGCACACAACACTGCCAGAAAAAACATGCCTTTCCACTTCCTCTCAGCTGGATCCTTCCTACCTAAGGCATGAGACTGACCCATCTGCTCAGACCAAAGAGCTACTGCCCAATTATGCTGTGTCTGAAGCCACTGGGAGCAGAGCCTGGGGAACAGCCTAAATCTGTCAGGTAGGAAATGTGCTTTGGCTGGTTCTTAGCACTTCCTTGCTGCTCCTGCACGGAGCCAGACCAGGTATTTTCCTGAACTCTTAGAAGGCCCAGGCATGAAGCCCCCCAGTGTGGGTAAACCAGGGCGCACGCTGGAGATGTGACATGAAAGTGGTGATGGCAGGAGGGGACAGGCTTTGTGTGGAGTGTGAACACCCTGACAAAACAGAAACTCCACCATGAGAAAGGAGAGAGTGCAATGGGTAAAAACAGAGCTGCAGAAAGAAGTGCTGTGTGCAGACCACAGACGAGAGAGATCATTTAACCTCCTCAATCTGCATCTCTTTTTGCAGAGGCAAAGATGTAAAGATCCAGACTTTCAGATCTGGAGCTCTGTGGATCCCTCCCTGCTGTTGGCTCAGATGGCAAACATCAGCCTGGCATTTCCCTGATCTGATACAGCAGCACATTTCACAGCAGTGGTGGTGAACATCATTTCAGTTAGAACTAAACTGGAAATTATATTGTTCTGTGAGCCACAGAGCAACATGAGAGCTTCTTTTAGATGTGTGTCTTTCTACTTCTATCTGAAATAAGCCCCACTGCTCCTCTCCCTTGCCATCTATCGGGAAAGATCCACCCTGGACAAGAAACTGCCTGTGCTGCAGCCAGTCTGGAGCTGCTCTGGGACAGCTTGGCCAGCTGTTCCTCTGTGCTGTCTGTCTGTCTGTCTGGAGAGTGTGCACGGAGGGACTGACCCCTCACTGCTGCCAAAGAGCTGAACTCCGCTTAACTCTCCCTCAGCACAGTCCCCACCACGGGTCTCTCCCTCACCTGCCAGAGCACACAAACCTCTAGAAACTTAACTTCCAGGCTCCGTGCACATCTTTCAGTGGTGATTGCACTTGGCCAACGTGTCATGAGGTTATTAAGAGGGAGGGAGGAGAAACCTGATGAATGCATGGATAGCTAAGGCAAGATAAAACTAATTTCCTCAGGAAGTCAAAGCAAAATGAGCTGAAAGGAAGAAAGAAAAGTTGACTGTAGAGAACAAATATGACAAGTGACCTCAAAAGACCTCTGGCACCTTTAGCTCCTGAGAAGGAAGAGTCTGGCAGAAGCCTGTGAATGTGTGTGGGTGCACACCAGGGAGATGAGGGGGGATCAGGAGCTGTAAGCAGCATTTTTTGTGGATCAGTAAAAGTATCAGGAGTATAATATCCCTTGCATTTCAGATACATTTTGGTGTCTGTGACATTGCTGGCTTGATCAGCCCTCATCCTTAACCTGTCTCGGAGTTGTGTGGAGGCTCTCAATACCTGGAACTCGCCAGTTAAATCCTGTGCACGCCTTGGAACATTAAATTTTCCATTTCTGAAAAACTAAGTGATAAATATCAAGGGGCAAGAAAACGAGATTAAATTCAACTCCTGGACAGCTTAAACACACAGGAAGATGGATTGCAGAGAGTATAAACACACCTCTTTGTGTGAAATACTGCTCTTACACAGAGGAGTGGCTCAAAATTTGCAAAAAACAACTCTGTTCAGAACTGAAGTAGAAACCTACATGATCAAGACTGGAAATCTTTGATTTGCACTGATATTTTCTAGATAAACTCTCAGACTAGAACAATTCAAAAGCCAAATGCATGTGTGTTGTCCTTTGGAACCAAAAAATGATCAAGACATTGAAAGGTTTGAGATGGCTAAATGTTTCCTCCAGAGGCTGGGGATTAACGGTCTGGGCAAGTAGCAGAGGAGGGAAATAATAATAAAAAAAAGTAAAATAAAAGAAGAAACTCTTAAGTGACCTGACAAGGGAAACTTAAATCTTATTTTTAAGAGGTTAGGTTGTACTAAAGCTTGAAAAATTAAATCCACAGCTGTCTCCAGAGGACTATATCTCACTGAGAAAGCTTCAAGTAAGTTTATCATGTATCCAACACCTAGACATTGGACCTCAGGGACCACTAGGATAATATTTCCTCTGGATTAGCAAGAAAGCTAGCAAGTGACATTTGTATGAGACTAACTTTTAGTTTAAGGGGTTTTCTTATAAAATGATAAATGAAGAACGAGCACACTGGGAAGGAAAGTTCTTGCAGTTTGTAAATCTAATACATCCCCACTATTTGCTTAAAAAAGTACTGTTATCTCCTAAATTAGTTTTATTTGGTGACATCAGTAATTTGATGTTTTTATGTCTGTCATCCTCCCAGTGAGGATCAATGTGTTCTTTATGAGCAATATTTTTAATCTCATAATCCCCTTTATGAGAAATGCTTTTAATTTCAGAGACCACGAGCACTGGCACCGAGACAATACATATGAAAAAAATTCAAGAGCCAAACTCTAGGAAACACAGGATGGATCTGGCACAATTACAGTGCTTTCCTTCTTCTGGGATTCCTCACTACTAGCCAATAAAGCCCAGGATATGTTGGAATACTACTAATTAACTCACATCACTGTGCCTTGCCACTACAACTGATCTGCCCTTGGGTTCCAGGGGAATCTCACGGAGCGTATGAGATGCTCAGCTGGGTGAACTAAGGACAACTTTAATATGCTAACTTTGAAATCTGAAATCCAGTAGCAAATTGTGTTTTGTACAAAATGAAACTCAGACATCTAAACAAATGGCAGTGTCGGAGTTTCGTTGCACAAAGTACTTTTTATTTATGCATTTCACTCTTTCTGTGTCTACATAAAATACACTGGTGTGAGGAACAGACCACGGATCCCCACAGCAAAATGCCACCGGTCTATGGATGGGTTACAGTAATGTAGCATTGCCCTGTTCTGCCCACAAAGAACATCAGTGACAATTGTGTTTTCCAGTTCTACAGAAAATCCTCACTTACACACCTATGTGCTTCTCTGTGCCTGCACAGATGCACATGTGGGAGGTGGAATGAAGAAAAAGCATACAGAGCAAAATTAAATGGGGAAAGTGAAATAAGGGGAATTGCTTAAACAGCTTACAGATGGTAACTAAATTAGTTGAAAGCTGAAGGATTGTTTTTTCAACACACAGCTCAACAGCACTGTAAAACTTCCATTATTGAAACCCAGAAGCTCCTGAGAACCAGTAATTTCCAGAGCTGAACTCCTGGGCTCTCGTATTTTCTTACACATGGGCCAGCCAGACCAGTCCCTGTTTCTTCCTCACCCCAGTGCTTTCCAGGCTCCTGGAAAGCACAGCTGGGACGGTGAAGGAATATTCCTCACCCCATGTTCCCATCCACCTTTCAGGTCTCCTGCTGCCATCCCACACACCTTGTTTTGAACACCATCACCATCCTCCTCTGACAGCCTCTTCCAGGCGCCCCAAATGCTCCTCTGCCTTTCCTTCACTAAGCAGGGTGAAGGGGCAAGTGCACTAAATCAAATCCAAGTTCAGCCTCTGCTTGGTTCCTTCCATGATGCAAATAAAACAAATTAGCATCAGGACAGACTCTGTGAAAGGATTTACTCTACCCTCACCCACATTCTCTTTCTTAAACTCCTGATATAAGGACTGGTAATAATGGGGAAGCATCAACTCATAAATCCTGAGGTAAGTCATTCCATCTGTTAAGTGCTATCCCACTAAAATTTTATGCTTTATTTCAGGCCTGAATTCATCTAGCTTGAATGCCCCTCCTTGTACTTCCACTCTGCTACACTCCTTATGTGCTGTGGCTAAAATTAGGTGGAAACAAATACAAAAATACTGCTATCTGTAAAAGTAGAAGAGTTTTCCCTGATATGAAGAACAATGCTGGTGTTGTCCATGATAGTTTAAAAACTTAACTAAAATATTTTGGCTGTAAAGTGTTGTGCAAAATCTTCACTTTTTTAAGGAAATAGCCACTGTCTGAAGTATTTAGAATAAATATTGAAAAATTGGTATTTCCCTCTTGAATCCATTTGAAATGAGTTAAGTCAAATGTCACCAGAGCAACACCACTTCAGCTGAGGTACTCGTTCCTTGCTCTCCCTTGGCTTTTTTTGGACAAAAACTGGAAAAAAAAAGGCAATTATTGTTGTGCAAAGTAGAAGCAATTTGATGATCACATGCAGAATCCTTTTCTTTTGAAGGGGAGGAATTCCTGATTTATGATGAAATATAGACTTGTTCAAGCGTAAAAGAGACCCCTCCTTGAAAACACTTTAGCTAGTGCTTAACTTTATTACTGTGGCAAAATTAAGCATGTGCTTGAGTGGTTGCAGAGTCAGAACCATAAAATGTCACAGCCTTTATAGCTGTGAGTCTGCTTTCTGCCTGCTGCATCTAATAAACATTAAGAGGTGGAATTCTGTCCCCACTGGGGTCAGTGGTAAACTCTCACTGATTTCAGCAGAACCAGGGTTTTGCACGAGAAATCCCCCTCATTGTCATTAGGGGTCACAAGATGACACGAACAGAGAGAGGCCATCTGCTCCTTCTTGTGTGGACACTTCTATATTTAATCTTTTCGGGCTGTTTGCCAGAAAATGAGGAGAAATGGAAAATGCAAATCCCAGTGCAGCACAAATACTGAACATACACATCCAGAACGTACTGCCAGGTAGGTGTGGCACTTAGGGATGTGCTTTAGTGGTGGATTTGGCAGTGTTAGGTTTATTCTTAGGCTCGATCTTAAAAGTCTTTCCAACCTACATGATTCTAAGGTTCTGTGACAATGTACAATGAGCTGTTCTGTACTCCTCCCGGCAAAATTCCCTCTTAAAGGCCTGGTCTCAAGTCAGGCATTGGAAGTCCATGTAGATGGTTACTTTACCACAACCCCAGCTCCAGAAGGAGCTGCAAGGCCATCAAAGATCAATCTCATGGAAGGCAGCAATTCTGATTTCAACAGGGCAAAGGAGCAAACAGCACAGTCTGCTCTACAGTGAATAGTTAAAAGAAAGCTCTGCTTCTTTTCACATCTTTAGATGTTTCTTTTTACGTCTGAAACAATGAAAACCTACAGGTAATTTTGTTCCCTGGTTTGAATGAGTTGCAAATTGATGCATTTACTTAGCTCAGCGTTGGATTAAATATATTATGAAACACAAATCAATCTTGTTTTCATTTTTGCGAAGTCTCATGTTCAAGAATAACAGAAGCACCCAGGATTTGCCAGCACGATCAAGTGTCACACTGAAAACACCTTTCTCCTGTGCAGATGTCCCTGTCACTGCTGATCAAAAAGGCATTCAAGAATCACCTTGATCTCTGCTCCAAGATTAATTCCATCCAGAAGAGTTAAGCCAGACTTTCCCTTTGCATATCAGATTTTGCTTTGCCTCGTCTCACTTCCTCCTCCCAGTATAAACTTTTAAGCCCAGGGTTTATTACCTCCATTCCTCAATCCCTTACTGTGTGACAGCACATCGGAACAACATCATCTCCATCCCCCACTGAGCTGCACAGTCTAATCACCTCACATGTTTCCCTGGAAGTCATCCTTTCAGAGTGCTCTACTTTATTTTAGCTAATAAAGAGTCTTAAGGAGTTTTATGCACAGTTCATTTTACAAGGTCTAGGTAAATATCCCATATTCATGATTTTTCCCTACAAAACCACTGAATTATTTTTTTCCTGAGAGCAGGATGCAATCTTCGATGGATAGATTACAAATCTCAGGGTTGCTTCGGTTTCTCAACTCCACAAGACACAAGAAATGAGTCTATTGCATTTTAACAATTCCATTTGCTACAGAAAAATGGTGTTGGTTATTTTGTTTGACTTTTTTTTCCACAGTGATGTAAAAGAAACCAGTCCCAACACATTTTCAACATGCAGTCTTGTCGTGTACCAAAGGCTCTTTGAAGACAATGGAAACATCTTTTTTGACTTAAAAATCAGTGCTAGTATCAGTATTTTTCAGTCCTAAGAGAACAAACAAGAAGAAATAAAATCAAGTTTACCATGAGGCAATGTGGTGGGTGTTGCTCCAATGTCACTGAGTGTATTCTGTCCATCTGGTTAATAACATCTGTCTGCAGCTTAACCAAAAAACACAAAATTGGGGTTTTTGCATTAAAAGGTTGTTCATTACTCCATCTGTGCTTATTCTACCATATACTTATATATATGCATATGCACATACATACATGTACCATATAACACTCCACAGTTCTTTTCCTCTTGCTTTTTACCCATCTGCTTCACCCCTCTTGCCCAACTTCTCTTCATGCAGCTTCCTCCCCCATTCTCTTCCTATTCTGATTTTCTCTGCAACTCCCATGCTCTTTCACACCCTTCTTTACACTCCCTCACTACAAAAAACTCTCTTCTTCAGCCTGACTCCAGAACAATATTTGTTACAGCTTTTCTAAGAAAAAAGCCAAACTACCCGAAAATCACCCAAACAAAAGAAAAAAAGTAGAAACACAAAAATCTTGTACATTCCAGCTTCTGCTTGCAACTTGATCACCCTTCTGCCTCAAATACCACCCCTCACATACACTTCTACCAGGCAGGTGAGGGGATCTCCAGAGCCCCATTCCATAAACCTCGTCACACTATTAGGAAAGGGACGGAAGGAATTGTGCAAAACAACGTCAGAAGTTCAGGGCAAGGCTGTAGAACAAAACTTCAGGCAGCACGTGCTCTACAATTTCATTTTAGAAGAATCTACCGTGCAATACATGGGTTTTGGTGTTCATGGCATGTGGATTTCTAAACCCAGCATCAACTTGTTGCCACCGACTGACAGAATTGTTGGATTTTGGCTGTGCTGGTGGCTCAATCCCTACAAAGCTGAGGTGTTTCACTTGGACTCTGTCAGGCTGAGACAGGCTCTGCTGTCCCTTCAGGTCCTGACAAACAGCCAATTTTAGCCCAAACATCATGGCACGCTTAAGTGGAATAAATGTTCCTTTACTAGTATTTTTCAGTTCTCACATTCTTTTGTATCATTCGCATCTTGCAATCTTTGACTTGTTTTCCATAGGTGTCTAAAACCAGTCTCCATTCACAGGCATATGTGACCAGATAAATAAGATAAATTCATAGTGAAATAAATGGAGACTGTCAGGTACTTAGGGCTCAGTAAATATCAGACTATTTATATGGCTTCAGAGGTTAATGTTTGGCTTATGCTTATCTGGAGAGCTGCTGATATCACTGGAGAATTATCACTCTGATTAGGTAGCTGTATTTTTTTTCTTTGTGACAATATTACTGTGATAAAAATAGAATAAGCATAGTAACAAAGGTGTTACATTCTAGCAATGTTTTGTAGCACTTCATATTTCACAGGGCACTTTCTTTGTCCATTTTCTGTTAAAACAAAGGCAGGCACTGTGTGGATACCACAAAATATTTTATTCTGCTTGGTTACAGATTATGAAAGCATAAAAATTCTTAGTCTTTAATGGGATCAGTAGACATTATGTATTTATGCTTAATATTTTGCCACAATAAAAACAAAAGCTTTGTTGTCTATGAATTATTTCTGTATTACCCCTACGGCTCTGGGCAGACAGAATTTTCAGTCGTATGTTTTGGGGCAGAAAAGAGTACTCCAGAAAACGACATTAAGATCCT
The DNA here is from genome assembly GCA_013397845.1 of Melanocharis versteri. Classification (NCBI taxonomy): domain Eukaryota; kingdom Metazoa; phylum Chordata; class Aves; order Passeriformes; family Melanocharitidae; genus Melanocharis; species Melanocharis versteri. The sequence continues at coordinate 300,013 of VZTG01003866.1, forward strand.
TTCCGAGCCTATGATGCTGTTTGCTTGCTCTTTAGAGTGGCTTGGAGACAAGATAGAGGGACAGAGGATTCAGGTGCTGGCTGAATGTGTAACTTCTCCAACATGGTTTTGGATTTGCAGCCACTTTGGCTGAGTCTGGAGCTACAGCAGGATCAGCCCCGTGCTCTCTGTGTGTCATTGGCTGACCCAAAAGGAAGATCATGGTTCAAAACACCACGGCTGCCTTAAGGCTGGGCTTAGCCAAGAGCTGGTGCTGAGGACCCGTGAGCAGTTCAGATGGCCAAAATGGGGCAGGACACCACAACAGCCCTTCTTCAATCCTCCTCTAAATACTGCACACAGGGTCTGAAGCATCTCTGGTGAGGAGAAACTGTGGGAGCTGGCACAGTTTAGCCTGGAAAAGAGAAGGGACCTCATCAATCCATATAAATGTCTCAAAGGTAGGTGCCAGGAGGATGGTGCCAGGAGTGTTTTCAGTGGTGTCTAGTGACAGGACGAGGAGAAACAGCCACGAACTGAAACACAAGGAGTTCCACCTCAACACGAGGAAGAGGTTCTTCGCACGGAGGGTGATGGAGGAGGCTGTCCAGGAAGGTCGTGGAGTCTCCCTCTCTGGAGACATCCCAAACCCACCTGGATGCACCCCTGTGTCACCTGCTCCGGGTGACCCTGCCTTGGCAGGGGGTTGGCCAGGATGATCTCCAGAGGCCCCTTCCATCCCCAGCCATGCCGTGATTCCGCGAACACGAAGTGCCCTCACTCCTGCTGCTCGCAGGGTCCTGAAGCACCTCTCACCACCAAAAACAATGTGATGATTAACTGAAAAACCACTTCATAATTTGTCAGGAGGTGGCAGTGATGCATATCAATTTCAGAATAATAAGCATTAAATCAATACAGAAGACTAAGTCAAGGGCGCCAACCCACCTGCCTCCACTGTAGCTTGAGTTCAGGCCACTTAACCTCAGACAGCTTTCTACCAGCTTGAACCGCAGCTGACCATATTGACGCCCACAAGCGCAGCGTCTCAAGTTTAGAAACTTAATTCTTGCGTACATGTTTTGGGGGGGTAGGGGAAAACAGCACTTTCTTCCTTCTCGTTGCCTGATCCCGCAAAAGCGAACGGCCCGTGAGGGGCCGGGGCAGCGCCTCCCCCGCGCCTGCAGGGGGCGCTAACGGGGAGGGAAAGGCGGGGCGGGGAAGGGGG